>CM042169.1:72049701-72082201 GCA_023376005.1 Doryteuthis pealeii
CTGATTTACAGGTGTTGAGCGAGTCAAGTGTGAATGGAGCCTGTTGAGTGTCAAGCAGTGATCCGATTTTTTGTATTATTGAAAGGAACGCACACGACGGAGCACCTTTTGATGAAATGAAAAGTAACTGATGGGTGATGGTTGCCCCATCATATGACTTTGTAAAAACGCTGCGCACCCTGAATTCAAACTACGGGTCAGAACACTGTTGACCAGCTCCTACGATCAGTCACGCAGGTTCTGGACGTTCGTGGTTGGAGGACCACCTGGTTGTGTTTCTCAGAAAAAACGGCTTCTCTCAAAGCGTGCATCAAAGCATGGAGAAATGCATAACTACTGGGGTGGATCTCCCTAATGTAGAAAGATAATAACTGGGTGGGGGGGGGGGGGGGGGCCCAAAAGTATTTTCGTTACTATCGCGCGTAACTGTATTGGGTGTGGGTCAGGGGCATTACTAATTGACGCCCTCGTAATAGCCGGTGTTAGCTCAGTCAGTCAGTGCACTGATGGACCCGTTTCTGGTTCGATACCGACCTTGCCAACTCAGCGTAATGATTAGCACGGGGTTCTGTGCGGATAAAGTGGAGGAGCTGATGATAGGCGTGGCTCTCCGTCTCAGAATCTAAAAAAAACAATCCCCTTAGTATAGATATGAATAGGGTAAACTGCCTCGCTGTCTGGGCAGATACCGATCTTCATTTTTATTTTTTATATATATCAACTACACAGACAACCATCGGCCATCCTCCTTTTACACACCCCCCGTCGTGCACACCACACACAACACACGTTATATATATTATATATATATATTTACTCTATACTATAATATATACTATATACACACTATAACTGAACTGAGAAGTGAATCAGACGTTATGTTGAAAAATAAATAAAGGAGAAGAACAATAATAGAATGGATAAAATAGGATATTTTAATCAATTTTTTAACTTCACCGTGGTTTCGGTCAGGAGTATATCCATGTGTTACTCTTATTCAAACTATTATTCTTTTTAAATAACCAAATGATTATTGTTATTTCATTTCATTCGGTTATTTAAAATTGGAAATATATATTAAACCAAAATGTATCCTGTGATGGGACTGACCCAAAGAGATAATGGCTGACTTCTGATTTAGGTCGGGAAATTAAAACGGAAAGTTTTTTTGGTGGTACTCAATGACAGTTTAACTACCGTCTATGAATTAACATTTTGCGAATTGGGTTACGGTTTTAGGAGATTAAGGTTGTTTTTAATTACGTATTGCTTAAAAAATAAACAATAAAAAACCCAAATTACTATACATTTAATGTGGAAAAATATTTATTTAAACTAAGTTTAATTGAAATTATACATTGCAATACTAACACAAACAACTGTCTCAATAATAGAATCAATAATTAATGTCAATGGTTAATTAAATGTACTAGTACAAAATAAAAAACACCCCCCAGGCGATGTAAAAATGGATTTTTGAAACATATTGCCTGAGGGGTGGGAGTAAAAAATTCAATGTCAGCGAGTTTGTACCCTAAGCTGGTAAAATCATCAAATTCATTAAAGGATTAAAAAATAAAACAATTTGAAATGTAAACTTGTATTAAAATAAAACAAACTATATATAGATATATAATACCAGTCATGTATTTATTAAAACTTGTTTTAAAAATGAGGACTGTCTAATGTTGCATGTTCAAATTTTCAGTGTATTTATTCTGTGCTGACGATTTTGGACAATGTAACGTAAGCAGTGGCGTAATTTTTGTTACAGACAAAAAACAGAAGCGAATCTCCATTATTAATAGATAGTAATTTGGGGTTTTTTGTTGTTTATGTTTTTAAGCAATACGTAATTAAAAACAACCTTAATCCACTAAAACCGTAACCCAATTCGCAAAATGTTAATTCATAGACTATAGTTAAACTATCATTGGGTACCACCAAAAAACTTTCCGTGTTGATTTTCCGACCTAAATCAGAAGTTAGCCGAGATAGTATATGGACTTAGAATCTTTCAGTCACACCCTTGTTCAATTTTATTTAAACAGCCACCTTAGTTTCCTTTCTTTCCCCAGACAGTTACCATCAGCTCCTTTCTTTACCGCACAGATCCTATTGCTACTCATACGCTGAGTTGGCGAGGGCCGGTATCGAACTAGGAACCTTGTGGTTTCTAGCCGAACGCTCTACATACTGCGCTAACCCGGCCCTAGGGGTTATGTCTGGGGGGTGTCTAGTAATATGATTCTAATCGGGATATATGATGTAATTTGGTATTGAAAAATATTGCATCATCCGTGTTTACCACAGATTTTTTTTTATCACGCCGAGACACTTTTGCCTCGAATGTCGATCAGTTGCCCTACGGCCATTGTCTGCGATGGTATTTATTCCAAGGAAGCGTACAAAAATAGTAACCGTGACGATATACTTTAGATCCAACGACCGGTAATCACTGCTGTTATGCATTTTTGAGGCGGCAGCATCAGTAGTGTAGACGTCCACACCAAAGGTTTAAGAATCAACCTACACAGCCAGCCGAGACGGTAAGCTTTTGAAACAGCCAATAGAGGCAGTTTACAAGCAGTTTTTCCCCGGACCTACTTTCCCCGCCACGTCTGCTGTCTATTTTCAGCACATACGACCGCGTTGCGAGAAACAGACAAACAAAACAATGTAAAAATGTCCCCTTTTGGCGCCTGAAAGTCTCCCGCTCGATGTCACATGCGGGTCAACGGTGAAGATGCTCGGATATGAATCGGGCTCAATACAACTCGGGATCGGTGTACAGTGATAATGAGAATCTACCGTTCATGTAACCTGAGAATTTATCCAAGATCAAGCAACCCCAAGTCCCTCGTCTCATCGGGTTGCTGGATATGTAAAATATGTTCAAAAGTGTTAGAAGGTATCACGTTCTAGACGTTTGCTTGGTTTATGGATCTTAACCGCATAGCAACCCGTCTGGGGTTATGTCATGCCAAACAGGAAGTAATATATGACGTATATTTATATTCATACTTTTTCTATTAATTGGTTTTAATAATGTGCTAGCACCATTGAGGATCATGTTTTGATTATGTATGGTATTGATTAAGTTCATGTCTATATTCTATGGTATATCAACCCGTCTGGGGTTATGTCATGCCTAGGGGTTAGGAGATAATATATGTTGTGTATCTATAATTACAACTTTGTAGTAATTGGTTTTAACAATGTGTTAGCATCATTGGAGATCATGTTGTATGGTATTGATTAAGTTCATGTCTATATTCTATGGTATAATTTTATTTCCCTCAGAAAGGATAGAATATCCTCCATGTTGACATTTTCAAATAGATATTTCATATTGTGTGTATAAGAATAACGGTTTCTGGTGTGAGCCAGACACGTGAATCTTTTGGTTGGCTGGTTGGTTGGTGGTTGATTTTAAAGGCATATCAAACCGTCTGGGGTTATGTCATGCCAAACAGGAAGTAATATATGACGTGTATTTATATTTATACATTTTGTAATTGGTTTTAACAATGTGTTAGCACCATTGGGGATAATGTTGTATGTTATTGATTAAGTTCATGTCTATATTCTATGATATAATTTTATTTCCCTCAAAAAGGACAGAATATCCTCCATGTTGACATTTTCAAATATAGAGGGAGTTGAGCGCGCGGAAGTGATAATGCTAATCTGCTTCACTTAAACATAATGAAATGATGAAAAGAAGGAATGAAAAAAGAGTAGGAGAAAGAGCGAGAGAGTTAAATCAAGATTATTACACTTTTTACATATTGAACAATTTGGAATAGCTCTTAAGCAAGCATAACAAACGTTGTAATAATTAGATATTTGTGACAGACTGAAAGGCAGCCCTATGAACACGCGGATTCCCAGCCCCCACAAACAAAGCACATCAGGATATGTTTGGCCTGTGGCGAGCGGCTACGGATACTCGAACAAAGAAATAAAGAATATTTTTAAAAAATATTGAAAGGAAGAATCTCTCTGTAATGCATTTTGAATTGCTGTTTGAATTCCAACCAGATAATATTCCGATTTTAAATATTTTTGGAATTGTTCGGTTAAAATTCCAATATATAATAACAGTATTCAATGGAATTAAAATATGCCGAAATAGGTTGGGGAATGGCGTAAGAAAGATAATAAATACTCAGCTTATGTTATTATGATACATATGCTTCTACTTAGAAGGCATTTTTGTTTAGGTTTCATAGTCGAAGTACCACATAGATTGGAAGGAGTGGAAGAGGGTGTGTTTTCTGCATAAAATAACCGTAGGTTTGACATACGATGGAATGCAACCTGGCAACAGGTTTTTACCTATACTTCGTTCGACCTTGTCTAAAGTAAAATGGAAATTTATCTCAAATGTATGATTTTATGGGTGTGATGGACATTAAAAGAAAGAGTACAGATCAACGTCATTTAAAAATAATCATTTCAAAGGTGTTTCGTCCAATTAAATGCTCAGTGAAACAAACGTGTTAAATCCAAACAGGAGTATTAGTGTTACATAATTAATAGGATAGCCTATTCATTTTATAATGTAGTGTAAAAAAATTAGAATTCAAAACGTTAACGTATAATTCTGAATAGAAAATCTATTATCAGTCCATTCTGAAAGTGTCACTGGTTCTACACAAGCAATCTAGCTGTTCTAATTTTTAACTGAGCTATTGGACACTTATGAGTGATGTGAGTACTACTGTTGTATACCCTCTTCATTACTTCTTTACTTACTTCTTTCTTACTCTATTCTTCTGGCCGTCTTTGGAATCTTATAACATCTTATCTTGGTCTGGAATCTTCTAAGGTCTGGACTTTCTTGGGGATTTTGGGTCTGGTCTTCTATTGGGGATTTCTCTTTATCAGAAGCCCTGTGTCCTTGTTAGTTTTTAGCGGTAATAACACAAGACTCCGATTTGCTTTGATCTTACTTTATTTTCAAATCCCCAACCAGACAATCTGCGCAGATGAGAACGGCGGCGCGTAATACGCGACTTACAACCTACGAGCTCGGCTCCTGCCTTCTAACTGACTGGAACTTACTTACTATCTAAACTGGAAGAGAGGGTCTTCTCTATCAGTTCTCACGGCTATCCCCGGAAGATAGGGTTAGGACTGAGGTCAAGCTTGTCATTCAATCTTCAATGCCGTCAGCTGCACTTAAAACGCTTGTTTATACACTAATGCACATAAATATTAGGTATCTAATAATTATGTAACACTACTATCTGTTAATAATGGAGATTCGCTTCCGGTTTTTGTCTGTAAGAAAAACTACGTCACTGCTTACGTCACTATACCCGAAATCGTCATAACATAGAATAAATACACTCAAAATTTGAGCATGCAACATTAGACAGTCCGCATTGTTTTTTAAAACAAGTTTTAATCGATACATCCCCAGTATCATATATTTATATGTATTTTTAAAAAATTTTAATAGATATTCAAAGTTAATAGAACTTAGTTTCGATTTCAAATTATTATTATTTTTTTTACTCCTTTAATAAATTTGATGATTTCATGATTTATGGTTCAAACTCTCCGACATTTATTTTTTAATTTCCACCTCCTCAAGCAATATCTTTAAAAAATTTATAATCAGAAATTACCGGAGGGTATTTTTTTATTTTGCCAGTTACTATAATAATTAACAGTAACTAAAGGTGTTTATGAAAAAGAATATTTATACAGTATGGTGATTATTGAAAGAGTGTTTATATATTAACGTATTTATAAAGAAGAATGTTTACATAGTTTACATGTTTATAAAAATACTTTTTTATACATATTATGGTGTTTATAGTGTTATTAAGATGAGTATTTAAGTAGTTTGATGTTTATAAACCAGTTCCTTCAGATTGCTGTTTATAAAAAAGAATATTTATATAGTATTGAATTTGTAAAAAGAGTTTTATATTCTATGGTGTTTACAAATAGAGTACTTATATAGGATAGTGTTTACAAATAGAGTGCTTATATGGGATGGTGTTTACAAATAGAGTGATTATATTCTATGGTGTTTACAAACAGAGTGCTTATATAGGATGGTGTTTAGAAATAGAGTGCTTATATTGTATGCTGTTTACAAATAGAGTGCTTATATTCTATGGTGTTTACAATTAGAGTGCTTATATAGGATGGTGTTTACAAAATAGAGTACTTATATAGGATGGTGGTTTACAAAAAGAGTGCTTATATAGGATGTGTTTACAAATAGAGTGCTTAATATAGGATGGTGTTTACAAATAGAGTACTTATATAGGATGGTGTTTACAAAAGAGTGCTTATATAGGATGGTGTTTACAAATAGAGTGCTTATATAGGATGGTGTTTACAAATAGATACTTATATAGGATGGTGTTTACAAAAAGAATATTATAGGATGGTGTTTACAAATAGAGTACTTATATAGGATGGTGTTTACAAAATACAGTATTTATATAGGATGGTGTTTACAAATAGGTACTTATATAGGATGGTGTTTACAAATACAGTATTTATATAGGATGGTGTTACAAATAGGGTGATTATAGGATTGTGTTTACAATAGAGTACTTATATAGAATGGAATTTCTCTGAATGTTTTAGATGAGGCTTGAAGATTAGTATTATCTGTGTTATTCGGACTATTGTCCCCATCTTCAATGTTATTAGTACTATGTTACCTGAAGAAGGCCGGAGGGCATAACGGCCGAAACGTTGTACAAATAACAATGAAGATGGGGACAATAGTCCGAATAACGCAGATAATACTATATAGGATGGGGTTTACAAATAGAGTGATTATATTCTATGGTGTTTACAAATAGAGTACTTATATAGGATGGTGTTTAGAAATAGAGTGCTTATATAGGATGGTGTTTACAAATAGAGTGCTTATATAGGATGGTGTTTACAAATAGAGTACTTATATAGGATGGTGTTTACAAATAGAGGGATTATATTGTCTGGTGTTTACAAATAGTCTTCATATAGTATGGTCTTTACAAATAGTATTTATATAGTATGGTTTTTATAAAATGTGTATTTATGCTGTGTTTATGCTGGGGGAATATGGATTCAAAGTGAGGGATGAATGACAGAAGATCAAGACAACACCGACCTTATCTTAGCCAAATGACCTGCTTTCCTTTCTTGCTTTCTGTCTTCTTCCAATTTTGACAATTGCCCCTCAGGCCGAAGTGATAAGTTTATTAGCTCTAATTATGTTGATTCTCTTATTATAAACATCTCTCTATCTCTCTCTGCGTTGATGATTGCTAGGATTTAAAAAAAGGCAAATAAAAAGGAAAATAAAAATGAAAGTAATTAGAATACAAACTTCAAACTTAATTTAGAAAGTAAAAAAGAAAGATAGAAAGAAAGAAAGAAAGAAGAGAGAGATGAGAAAGTAGAAAGAAAGACAGAAATTGAGAAAGAAGAAAATATGAAGGTATGGGCAAATGAAAATAAAAATAATTCAAGATAAAGCCGTAATTCAATAAGAAAAGGAGAGTGTGGGTTAATAGGATGTGAAGAAAGAAAAAGAAACAAAGAGAGAGACAGAGACGGAAAGAAAGAAAGAAAGAAGAAAAGAATGAAGTGTGAGAGATAATTAAAAAGAAAGAAAGAAATTGAGAAAAGAAGAAAATATGAAAGAAGAAAAAAAAAGAAAGAAAAAAGAAAAAGAAAAATGAAAAGAAAAGAAAGAAAGTGTGAGAGATAATTAAAAAATAAAGAAAGAAAGAAATAGTGAAAGAAGAAATATGAAAGAAACGGCAAATAAAAATAAATATAATTCAAAAGAAAACAGTAATTCAAGAAGAAAGAAGGAGAGTGAGAGAGAAAGAGAGAGAGAGAGAGGGGTGATATGATACGAGAGAAAGAAAGAATACAAAGAAGGTGAGAGAGAAAGAAACACAGAGAGAGAGAGAGAGAGAGAGAGAGAGGGGGGGTGAGGGAGAGAAAGAAGAAAGAAAGAAAGAAAGAAAAATGAGGAAATAAAAAGGATTAGAATACAAAATTGAAACCTTAATTCAGAAAGAAATTAAGTAAGACTGAACGAAAGAAATAAAATATGAAAGAAAGGGTGAATAAAAATAAATATAATTTCAAAAGATTGTAATTCAAGAAGAAGAAGAGAAGAGAGAGAGAGAGAGAGAGAGAGAGAGAGAGAGAGAGAGAGAGAGAGAGAGAGAGAGAGAGAGTGAGAGGGGTGATATGAAACGAGAGAAAGAAAGAAACACAAAGGAGAGAGAAAGAACAGAGAGAGAGAGAGAGAAAGAGAGAGGGAGAGAGAGAGAGAGAGAGAGAGAGAGAGAGAAAGAAAGAAAGAAAGAAAGAAAGAGAACGAAAATAAAAAATGGAGAGAATTATAATACAAATTGAAACCTTAATTCAGAAAGAAATTAAGTAAGACTGAACGAAAGAATAAAATATGAAAGAAGGGTGGAATAAAAATAAAATTAATTTCAAAAGATTGTAATTCAAGAAGAAAGAAAGGGGAGAAGAGGAGAGAGAGGGGGGTGATATGAAACGAGAGAAAGAAAGAAACACCAAAGGAGAGAGAAAGAAACAGAGAGAGAGGAGAGAGAAGGAGAGAGAGGGAGAGAAAGGGAGAAGAAGAGAGGAAAGAAAGAAAGAAAGAGAAGAAAATAAAAAAATGAAAAGGATTAGAATACAAAATTGAAACCTTAATTCAGAAAGAAATTAAGTAAGGCAACGAAAGAATAAAATATGAAAGAAAGGGTGAATAAAAATAAATATAATTCAAGATATAGCAGTAATTCAAGGAAGAAAGGGGTGGAGGGTAAAGTAATGTGAAGTAAATAAAGAAAAACAGAAAGAGAGAGACAGGCAGACAGACAGACAGACATCAAGAAAGAAAGAAAGAAAGAACAAAAGAACAAAAGGAGAGACAGACAGAAAGAAAGAAAGAAAGAAAGAAGAAAGAAAGAATGAAGAAAAATAGAGAGAAAGAAAGAACGAAAATAAAATAAAAAAGAAAGAAAGCAGAACGACAGAAAGAAGGAAATTATAAAAGCGACCAGGAAGAAAGAAGGAAAAAAAGAAAGAAAGATAGAAAGGCAAACTAAGAAGAAAAAAGAGAGAAAGAAGAGGGGAAAAAAGAAAAGAAGAAACCAAGAATGACAGAAAGAAAATAATTATAAAAGTGATCATGAAGAAAGAAAGAATGGAAAGAAAGAAAGGCAGAAAAGAAACTAAGAAAGAAAAAAGAGAGAAAGAAAGAAAGAAAAAGAAAAGAAAGAAAGAAAGACAGAAAAAGACAGAAAGAAAGAAATTATAAAAGTGATCATGAAAGAAAGAAAGGCAGAAAGAAACTAAGAAAGAAAAAAAGAGAGAAAGAAAGAAAGAAAAAAGAAAAGAAAGAAAGAAAGACAGAAAGACAGAAAAGAAAGAAATTATAAAAGTGATCATGAAAGAAAGAAGGCAGAAAGAAACTAAGAAAGAAAAAAGAGGAGAAAAGAAAAAAAGAAAAAAAGAAAAGAAAGAGAAAGACAGAAAGACAGAAATTATAAAAGTGATCATAAAAGAAAGAAAGAAAGAAAGAAAGAAAGGCAGAAAGAAACTAAGAAAGAAGAAGAAAGAAAGAAAGAAAGAAAGGAAAAAAAGAAAGAAAGAAAGAAGATAAGGACAAATGAATAAATGAATAAGATAGAGAGATAATAAAATAAAAAGAAAGAATGAAATTGAGAAAGAATAAAATATGAAAGAAAGGGCAAATAAACACAGTAATTCAAGAAAGAGGGACAGGGTGAGGTTATATGACGTAAAGAAGGAAAAAAGAAAGAAAGAAAAAAGAACATCGAAAAAACAAAAGAAAAGAAAAAAGAAAATAAATAATGAAATCAATCACCCTGTGGACGAGTGTATTTAATTTTTCCCTATTTCTTTATTTCTTTCTTTTATTTCTCTTTCTTTCTTTTCTTTCTTTTTTGACAAACCCTTAACTTTTATCCGACGAGGCTTTCGATTAGGAATCAGATTCGTTGATCCATTTCAAAAAAGTAGACGAACCCAGGGAATTCGTTTGTTTTGCAGCATAAATCTAATGACAGATTTCAAGCAATGATTCTTTAATTGTAGGACCCTTTTTTCGCTCGTTGTTCATTGATCTAATCACGGATTGAAATCACTGATGCATTTCACGGAAAGGGCAAATTACAAAGAAATCACACAATCACGTTGACATTTAAACGTGTCACTGAAGAGAAGAGAATAATGAAATGAAAAATGTCAAAATTAGCGAGCATCCTCTAACACGTATTATTTAAAACAGATAAACTGGAAGAAGAACCCTAGAATCGAAGTTTTTTTTTTTAGAATTTCAATCATTTTGGTTCGAAGGCAGAATTCTTGATTTTTCTAATTTTTTTTCAATTGTAAAATTGATTAGAATACTCTGCTTGTAAAACCAGGAGTTGAATTATGTTTTACCTCAGGGATCGGCACCCTACGGTCCGCGGGCCAGATACGACCCGTAATCATTAATCATCTGACTCGCAGTCCCTAAGAGAAATATTATATTAACCCGACGCGCAAAGGAAACAGACGGTGGCTTAGATGCTCGTTTTTTTTAAATTTATAAACATACACAGAATTGGTTAGAATACCCTGTTTGTACAACCAGGAGTTGAATTATGTTGTACATCAGGGGTCGGCAACCTACGGTCCGCGGGACAGATTCGACCCTAAGAGAAATGATATATTAATCCGACCCGCAAAGTAAACAGACGGTGGCTTAGAAGCTTGTTTTTTTAAATTCATAAACGTACACACAACTCATAAATACCATGTCACATACTATATTCCTGGTAAGAATTATTATTCCTCTAATAGATCTTTCAAGATCCTATAATCTTGGTTATTAAAATCTGGTAATGTGTAAAGCGAAACCTGGTACTAAACCCACTAATACAAACGTATACAATGTTACAATTATGTTGCTGGACCCCACCCACGAAATAGATAATTACTCTATGCTACAAAGGACTACGATGATAGATGTGTTCCGTCATTCTCTCATAAAATATATGGATCCCTCAAAGTGAAATAAACAAAGGAATATTAGTCTCATTTATGTAGCTAATGTTCAGATAACCGATTTCTATATAAATAATTAATTACATTAAACCTAATTGGAACTGTGGCTGTATAATGGAAGATGCTTGGATGCTGGATCTTCTCATTATCCTGGCTTTCAATGCTAAATTTTCTTGAGTTAACTATTTAACTAAATTATAAAGTAAAGAATAAAATTACAGTTATTTCTTTTTGTTAATTGATTTCTTTTAAGGTTCATCAAGAGAATGCTTGCTTATATTTATTAGAACCAAACCAAGCAATTAGAAATCAATAAAACCAAGTAAATATCTATTAAAATCAAATTATTAAGATCAATACACAAATCAGCAATACTGTTCTTACTGTAAACATTATTTGGTTGTATATATAAATACAATTGCATGTGTGTATTTACCAAACCCTCCGCAGAAGCAGGATGTGACCCTATGTAGTACAAGATTACTGACCGTGTCAGTATTGTTGAAAAAAAACCCTTTGCACTAGAGGGTGGGAAAAAAAGACAAGAGCATAGAGTCCGTGTTTAACTATTCTAGCTCTTGCGAAAGCATGCTGGGTTTGCGAACCCCTGGTATTATTAAGGGGTCTATTAAGAATCCTTTCAATGGTAACAGTAGTAGTGTCTTTCAGTATATCAATCTCAAATGTTCGGGTAACGCTGTGATCAGGATACGATATCAAATGATTTTAGAAGACTAGCCTGGTAACAATGTGATCAGTACAACATCAAACTATCAAGTGGCTTGCCTCGGTCATCTTTAGTGTATTTATATGAAAGGCAGACCTGCGCATATTTTCTCGCGGTAAAAAGGTATAAATTCCGGTCTGATACAGATCTCGCCTTCGATATTTTATATTAGACGCTGCCACTCCAGCCGAGGCCATCCGTGTGAGTAGAGGGTCCATCTCAATTATTTTCTGCCGTATTGCTTGCATTGATCAATGACAATTGATTATATTTATCCCATTTCCTCATTTTCCAAATTTCTTTGTTTCTGTCTATATTACTTTGTTTATATTTTTCTTTCTTTCTTTCTTTCCTTCTTTCTTCTTTCTTTGCTTTTTCTAACATAGTTTTTTCTAAATCACTTTGTTTATTTCTGTCTTTGTTTGTTCCTTTCTAACGTTCCTTGTTTCTTTGTTTCTTTGTGTGTTTCTTTCGATCTTTCTTTGTTTCTTTGCATCTTTCTAACTTTCTTTATGTTCTTTGTTTCTTCTATTTCTTTGTTTCTTGTTTGTTTCTTTGTTCATTCTAACTTTCTTTGTTTCTTTGTTTGTTTCTTTGTTTCATTCTAACTTTCTTTGTTTCTTTGTTTCTTTCGATCTTTCTTTGTTTTCTTTGTTTCTTTCTATCTTTATTTATGTATTTCTAACTTTCTTTGTTTTTTCTTTTTTGTTTCTTTGTTTGTTTCTTTGTTTCATTCTAACTTTCTTTGTTTCTTTGTTTCTTTCGATCTTTCTTTGTTTCTTTGTTTCTTTCTATCTTTATTTCTTTCTTTCTAACTTTCTTTGTTTATTTCTAACTTTTTTGTTTCTTTGTTTGTTTCTTTGTTTCATTCTAACTTTCTTTGTTTCTTTGTTTCTTTCTAACGTTCTTTGTTTCTTTTGAATGGTAGTACTTATTAGGGTCTCATCTATGGGTTAAATAGAAAAACATACATTCAAAAATGTGTTTAAAAATTGAGTTTAAAACAATTGAGTAAACATCAAGAATGAATAAAACCAAACGTTTTTGGCATAAATTATAGGTAATCCTTTTGATAAAGAAAAAACCCTACTAGCGTTATTGCAGATTTAAATTATAACTTTCAAATCACGTTTGATATTTTTTCTGCTGTGCCCTTCTTGCTCAGAAAAATAATTGCCGTTTTGAGTCCTTAAATTTGAGACCCCGGTTTTAGGCCACATATTGTAGGTAGCAAATTCCTTTTAAACAGGCAAGGTAAATTTTCGCTGATTGAGCGTTTTAGGCATTCATCCGCCTCATAGAAACGATGTCGCAATATTTTATTTTAAAGAAACAATGTTACATAAACTTATTTTCTTGACGAACCCCAAAATAATTTTATCTGACAGAAGTTCTGAACTATCAAGTGAGCATTGTTATCAAAGAATACCGAGCTGAGCACCTCGACAGCGAATAGGATTTCAGAGGTGCTCTCCATCACGGAGGTAGGGGAGAAGTAGGGGAAATAATATGGTTGGCATTTATACGTTTCTTTTGGGTTGTTTTTCTATTTTCTTTTTTTTTTGGTGGGGTGCATATCGCTGAATAGAAGTTCATTCATTATAGGGTCTGTAAAATAGGTTTGGCATTCAAAAATTAACTGCAAGTTTCAAGGAAAATGTTCAATTTAACATTTAATTATATGTGAAAATAGAATTTACGATATGTTACTATATATATATATATATATATATATATATATATATATATATATATATATGTGTGTGTTGAAAAGAGAAATAAAGGAAAGAAACTATTGAATGGATGAAATAGGATATTTTAATTAATTTAACTTACACGTGTTTCGGTCAGGAGTTTATTCATGTGTACATTATTCTATCTATTATTATTTTAAACAACAAAATGAAATGAAATAATAGTAATAGAAAAAATGTAGAAATGTTCCGCACACAAAGAAATATCGACCTTCCTCAGAGTAAATCCTTACTTTTTTAAATTCGTTGAAACGCGGAGAATTTTTGAAATGTTCGAAAAAAGAACTTTTTAAAAAATCACGTGTAAGTTAAATTAATTAAAATATCCTATTTTATCCATTCAATACTTTCTTTCCTTTATCTCTCTTTTCAATATACCGTCGGATTCACTTCCATTTCCAATTTACACGCACACACACAGAGACAGACACAGACAGACACAGACAACACACACACACACACACACACACACACACACATATATATAATATATATATATATATATATATATAAAGTTAAACCTAATGAGTCAAATATACCTACTAAGAATATATATATATATATATATATATATATATATATATATATATATATATATATATATGTATTTATATAATGTTGTGTATTACTTGGGAATGGTATAGACGTTTTATGCAAAATATGTATAAATATTGACAATTTGCATCAAGTGCTAACAATAGTTAGAAAAATTGTTATTTGGTTAGATTTTACATCATGTGAACCCTTGGGTAATTTAAACGAATTGATTGTGCATTAAATGGTCCGAAAAGGGTTGATATGCAATAAAACAGAACAACTAACTTTTTCAACAAATAAACTAATCCAAACCAAATACCGCAACAGCTTTTAGCCATTTCCGTTTCTGAATAAAAAGAGAGGGATCAGTTTGGTAGTATAACCAAGTTGTAAACTGATCTCCTATTTTTGACCAGAATAGATTAGATTAGATAGTTATTCCCTTCAACAAACGTCGGTCAAGTCACCCCGAAAGCACTGGTTAAGCAGTGATGAGAGGGTTCAAGACTTAATTGGGGGACCACTTAAGCAACAGAGGGTACTGTAAGCAACTTGAATCCTTTGTTTATCAAACAGACTGAATTGGAAGTAAATGGTCTGAAAAGGGTTTATATACCGTAAAAAAGAAAAGAAAAGAAGAAAAAAAAGAAGAAAAATAACAACGAAAATTCTATTAATTTAACACACGTAATTTCTACCATTTTTAGCTCTGTGTAAACTATTTACCGAGAATTATACTTGTAAAATCCGCTCTACCAATATTGTCCCATTCCACCCCAGTTATCTGTGATTGATCTATCTTTGTAAATCGCATGTCATTCACATAGTGCTAATACCCTTGAGGACGATATGTATCCAACTATTCTCCCTCCAGCTATGGGTAAAATAGGAAAGATTTGATATTTTAACCTTGGTATGGCAACCAGTCTAAGAGAAGTAAAACCCTGATTTCCAATCTGTTAAACTCCGCTTAAGAATTGACCTTGTGTCACATCCTTCTCGTGCTAAGGGGTTGGTAAATAAGTACCGTATTTACGATATCTATGTATATAGTTACGCAGCACCTCCGACAGCGTGTGACACAAGGACATTTTTAAACAGAGTACAAGTAGTTTAAATTCAAGGTTCTTATTCTCACAGATTGGTTGTCATAGCAACGTTTAAGAACGCACTTATCCAACAGCAGGTACTTTAAGTAATGTTGTATAGCCGACTACTGGACTTCAATAAAACCACAGACACGTGTATACAAAAATATGACCCGTCTTTATTTTCTTCGGTGTGTATGTGGTGAGGGGTGACGAGTGTTCACAATTAACTTCCGTGTAGGTTGGGCGCGGTGTTCGCAATGATCTTCTGAGGGTGGTTGATGGAGGGAGACGACGAGGTTACCTTCTCGGCTGCTGCTGAGGACTGACTGACACCCTTCATCCACTAGCCTTTATATACAATAAATATGCTCACGCATTTTTATCTTTTGATCTGATAACGGACATATATATTTCTTTATCTTTTTTTCCGCCTCCTCACCGGAAGACTCCGCTTCCGTTTTCCTTTTTTCCTGTATCTATTTCTTCATCTTCTTCCTGCTTCTTGACCGGAAGACCTCTCTTCCGTTCTCCCTTTTTTAAATATGTATGTTTATCTTTCTCTTTGTCTTTTTGCCGGAAGCTTCCTCTTCCGTTGCACAATATGCAACAGTAACGTGAGTACTTTGTTTATCCAAATGCCTGGATTGGTCATTAAATGAACCGGAAAGGGTTGATATGTCATAAAATTATAAAAAACCAAAACAAGGAAATTTTAACACAAAATTTCTATGTTTTTTTAGCTTAGTGTAAACTATTTATTAAAACTCATACTTGTAAAATCCGTACTACCAATATTGTTGCATTCCACCCCAGTTGATTGATTCATTCTTGTAGATCACAATCTCAATCACAGTTGCATTTGCAACGCCAATTACATAATGAGCGCAAAAAGAAAAAGAAAAAAAGAGAAATAAAAGAAAACATAATCCAATTCCATGCACAAAAGAAAAAAGAGTCTAAAACTTATAGAGGAGTCCCTATCTCCAAAGAGAAAAATTATGGTCCGTCCGTTTTTCCATTTGCAGAATCCCCCTCCCCTCGGGAGTAGGTATTATCTTAAACGTCCCGGTTCATCTCGACCTAAAATGTAATTTCCACATGCGACCCTTTCACGCAACAAAAGTCCCTTCACTTCCATTAGGATGGAAGTCCTTAAATTTCCACAATAATTGCTGAAAGATGGAACCGTTCGTTAGATGGAACAACATTGATAGGTTCGTTTGGCTCGTCTTCAGCTTTTCCTCCGGAGTCATTTCACTCTTGGGTCACTGTGATATTACTCAGTCCCCTTCTCCAGCACCATCGCACACAACTGTCAGTGCCTCTTTCTGGGACTTTTCCATTTCTTAACGAAAACATTGTTAGCTCTAATATTCCGGCCAAGGTCAATGTTATTACCATTATAAGCGTGCCTCCTAGTTCTGTGCACGCTAGATCACCGAAGTTATGTATTATCCAACAAAGTCGATTTTTGAGCGGGATTTTGAATCCCGATTTTTTACTTGAACTCGAGTCGACGAATCCATTTCCGACGACTCTAATTCTTAGACCACGTACCTCCAAATATTATAACCATTATAAGCGTGCCTGCTAGATCACCGATGTTATGTATTATCCAACCCCTCCACACGAGAAGGATGTGATAACGTCGATTTTTAAGCGGGATTTTGAATCCCGATTTTTCCTTCCCCCAGACTGGTTACCTAGCCAAGGGTCAGGAGCGCAGTCTGCCCTCCTATTTCCCCATAGTTTGAGGGGGGTGATTAGATGCACACCTTTATCAAGAATAGTGAAACTTTGTATATTATAACCATTAATAAGCGTGCCAGTAAGCTGAATCACCTAAGTAATGTATTATCCAACCCCTCCGTTGATTTTTAAGCGGGATTTCGAATCCCAATTTTTCCTTCTTCCAGACTGGTTACCTAACCAAGGGTTAAGAGCATAATCTTCTCTACTATTTTCCCATTGTTCGAGGGAGAGTGATTAGATGCATATATTTCTGAAGAATAGTGAAACTTTGTATATTATAACCATTAATAAGCGTACCAGTAAGCTAAATTACCTAGCCAATGGTTAATAGCATAGTCTGCCCTACTATTTCCCCATAGTTTGAGGGAGGGTGATTAGATGCACACCTTCCTAAAAAAAAGTGAAACCTTGTGAAATGGAAAACAGTCCAGTATTTGAACTCGAGTTGACGAGTCCATTTCCTGATCCTTAGTCAACGCACCTTCAACTATTATTACTATTACTAGCAAATATATGCACCCTCCGGGTGCAAGTATTTAAATTTTAATGTAATAAAATATTGTATTAAATCAGAAAGGCTAATGAAACTAATTAAGAATTCAAATAAAAAGATGTGAAACGGAGGGGGTATAATCGGAAAATAGAACAACTGAAACTTACTCTTTCATCACTTCCGTTTTTCAATGCTAAATTTTCCTAATTTAAATATTTAGTTAAAATAGGAAGTAAATAATAAAATTACAGTTATTTCTTCTTGTTAATGAATTTCTTTTAGGATTTATTAAAGAGATTTTTACTCATATTCATTAAGATAAAACCAAACAATTAGAAATCAATAATACTAAGCATATATTTATTAAAATCAGTTTTTTTTAATATCAATATGCAAATTAGCTTTACGATTACACTGAACACTGGTATTTTGTTGTATATATAAATACAATTGCATGCTATTAGTATTTAGGTAAGGCCAACAGTATTAATAATGTCAAACAGTTTTATTATTAATTGCGGTTTAAATAGAAATAGAATCATGGAGAATGTGATGTAAATAACTAAGGGAATTGTGACTTGAGTAGTGATATAGTTTCGGTTACAGACAGAAAAACACAAAATCTCCATTATAATAAGATAAGACCTGAGTACGGTAAACCACCTAAGTTATCAATTATTCGACCCCTCCACACGAGCTGGATGTGAGAAAGTCGATTTTTAAGCTGGATTTAACAGGTCTGAATCTCAATTTTTCCTTCTCGCTGACTGGTTACTTAGCCAAGGGTGAAGAGTACAGTCTGCCCTACTACTGTAAATTCTCGAGTATAGTCCACCCTTGAGTAAAATACGTAGGGGATTTTTTAGGGAACTGTACCTTTGAAAAATGCGTTTGAATAAACATTGCTGGACAGTAAATAGATACTCGGACATTGCTTAAAAAAAGACAACTGATAGGTATGGGAATTTAGAATAGTCTACTCATGCATTCGGGTGATTTCATTCCTTGAGTCATGATTGGCTGCTTGGTTTCTATGTTCTGAGGCTTCATAAATAACCTGCCATTTTGCAGTAGTCTTTGCAGCAAACCAGGTTCGTATTAAGTTACGACTGCTTGCTGCCTTGCCTTCGCAATTCGAAGGTAATTGGAATTAGTATGATTATTCTACAGAGAAGAGTAAAAGTCGTCGTCGTCGGGGCGGTCTAAAGTCGGTATCAGCCAGTCAGCGAGGGAGTCTATCCCCTTTTCAATAGTGCTAGACCAGGGAGATTGTTTTGGCATCTGAGGTGGAGCGCCATACCTACCATCAGCTCCTTACTTTATCACACAGATCCCTGTGCTACTCATAGGCTGAGTTGGCGAGGACCGGTATCGAACTAGGAACCTTGTGGTTTCTAGCCGAACACTCTACCGACTGAGCTAACCCGGCCCCTAATAAGAACCTGTTAAAACCCACTTAACAATTGACCTATCGTTACACCCTACTCGTGTGGTGGATTTAGTTAATACCAAATCAAGTGCGACTGTAAACACTTTTTTCTGACTCCTTATGATCCTCCAACCAAATAAAGAGAACAGAAATAAAAAGTCAGAAAGGACTACTTCAGCAAGACATGAAATGGAAACCAAACTCTGCGGTAGAAAGTTAATCAAATAAATATCTGTCGTAGCATACCGGGCAAGACTCAAAGAGAAACATACAAAACCTGAACCACAGAATGAGATAAGTAGAAACTGTTCTAAAAAGTAAGACGGATAATAAGATCCCCGAATAAGATAATTTAGGAAAATGCAGAGAACCTTAAACCACGAGATGATAAGGACAGATTATACATCGAAAGAAAAGAAGATGGAATAGGATCCACAAACGTCGAGGCTTGTGTAGATGCGGCAATACAAAGAATCGAAGAATAAAAAATACAAATATCAAAAGGCAATGAGATTAACTTCAGCGGGTAAGAACAAAAATGACAGGACGAGAAACGGAAATAAAACCAAAATAGATATACATGGGAATAAGAAAAACCCAAATCATACGGATATTTCAAAAGACAAATTAATGATTTATCCTCGATTATCCTGGGAAAACCTAGATACACGACAGCTAAATAGAGAAATAAAATCGCAACAAATCGTAGAGCAAAACTATTACAAATAAGACTTGTAAAGTGGAGGCGCGTGGTGTAATGGTTAACAACGTGTAATGGTTACCGTCATAGAAAATAGACACGGCGAGACGAGTTTAAATTCTGGACGAGGCTGTTTGCATTTTCCATTGCATTAATATGTAACTTAGTGCCTTTTCTTTGACGGTACCAAATAGGTATATGTTGCATACCTCTTTACTGGCACTAATATCTATATGTTATATACCTCCTTACGTCTTCATATTCTGGTCGCCTATTCTTCTGGCCGGATCTGGTATATCTTCTAAGGTCTGGTCTTCTTGGCATTCCGGGTCTCTGATGGGGATCATTTCTTATCAGAAGCCTTGTGCTATTGTTAGCTTTTAGTAATAACAACAAGACTTCGATTTACTTTTGATGTTACTTTATTCCAGATCCCCAAGACCAGACAACTGCGCAGTCAGCTCACATCTTGCTAGCTTCACTTCTAAGTTCTAACTCTAACTGAGTTGCTTACTCCTTAAACCGGAAGTGGGCTTCTATCGGCTTCCGATTCTCACGATCATCCCCAGACCGCAAGGTCAGAGTGAGGTCAAACGCTGTCACTCACTCTCAAGGCCATCAGCTGTACTAATAATATGATTTCTACACTATTGTCATAATCATTAGGTATCTAATGATTATGTAACAAATATCCTTGCAAAAGGTATGAATCCAACTATACTCTCTCCAGCTATGGGTAAATAGTAGGGGATATTATGCTTTTTTTCGCCATCATTTGCGAGATACGTAGTTGTGGCTTGGTCATGTTAGGAGGATGGACAAAGGCCGCATCTCCAAAGATCTACTGTATGGCGAATTAGTAGAAGGCACCCGACCGTTAAGGAGACCACGCCTACGCTTTAAAGACGTCTACGAGGAGGATATGAAGACATGCCACATCAACACTAACACTTGGGAGGTTGGTGCAGAAAACCAAGCGGTATGGCACCTCCTTGTCAGACAAGAGAGGAAAAGGAGTGCAAAAGAGAGGAAGAAGCCACCACATAAAAAAGAGCTAGAAGGAAGGAGAGACAACAGCAACTCCATCAAGAATCACTGTTCGTTTGCAGTCAATGCAACAGAGATTGCCATTCAAAAATTGGCATGTTCAGCCACTTGCAGAGCTGCAGTTAAAAAAAAAAGTTAACTAACCTGAAAAAATATAAAAGTTTTTAAATGAAATAGATCCAGAAGGAAGGAGAGACAGCAGCATCTCCAGCCTGCATCACTGTTCGTTTGCAGTCAATGCAACAGAGATTGCCATTCAAAAATTGGCATGTTCAGCCACTCTCGCAGATGCAGTAAAAATGGACACTACGCCATCGACTTTAAAAGACGGAAGAATGCAGGAGAAGGAACACTCTGAATGTAAACCTGCTCAACTGCGCCAAGAAAATTGAGCTGCAGATACAAATAACAAATAAAACTCAGAAGAATCACAAGCAGGCATGACTGGGTGGAAAAATGGTCTACTAGGAATTGTGCAACTGAATAGTGTTTGACTACACGGACACATAGTATATACACTGTCATTCTGTGTCCAGGGAAATGAGACACGCCATATTTTATGGGATTTTGACATTCGAACGGATCATCCATTCCCGACGAAAGGATCGAATCTCGTTCCAATAAACAATGATAGAAATGTTCACTCTCTCTTTCTCTCTTTTCACACTCCTTCACTATCTCTCTCTCTCTCTCTACACTCTTTCTCTCTCTCTCTCTCTTCTCTCCTTCTCTCTTTCTTTCTCTCTTTTCTCTATCTTTCTCTCTTTCTTTCTTTTCACTCACTTTCTGTATTTTTCCTATATTTCTCTCTTTTCCCTCTCTTTCTCTTTTTCACTCCCTTTCTGTCCTTTCACTCCCTATTTCTCTTTTCACTCTCTTTCTGACTTTTTCACTCTCTTCATTCTCTTTCTCTGACTTTTCAATCCCCTTCTCTCTTTTCACGCTCTCTCTCTCTCTCACTTTCCTTCGCCCTGTCGGTGGGGCGTTAGAAATACACACCGACTCACCTCTGCAGAGGGTAAGACTCCCCCAATGGGGCCACCTGTTGGCCGTGCGTGGCGACCCGTGATGCTTAGGATAGAGCCCAGGTGGATGAGCAGTTCATGACATGCAATACTCCACTTTGGCCCTATTCTTGGGCTAGACGGGCAGTCGGAGGGCCCCTCCGATCAATCGGCTGGTCCACGTCAAGCCCTAGCACCTATTGATTTTCCCAACCCTATGCCTTAATGTCAACCCCAGCCCCTTTTTATCATAGGGGTGCTAGAAGGTGTGACTGAGGGTCTACATGTCCTGGAATGACGTTAAACTCTATCTGATGGTGAGGTTCAGTTTTGGAGGTTTGGGGAATGTGGAGCGCCCCTTCATCACCATTGCACCCTGGTCCACTCTGACCCGGAGTGGGTAGTACCTGTTAGGGTCCCATCTATGGGTTAAATAGAAAAATGTATTTATAAAAAAATTGTATTATCCATTAAGAATTGATTTATTTCAAATCTTTATCGGCATTAAATGACCCACTGAGGTTGATATGCCGTAAAACAAAACAAACCAAACCATCTCACTCTCCTTCTCTCTTTTCTCTCTCTCTCTCTCTCTCTCCCTCTCTCTCTCTTCGCTGTCTTCCACTTAACCCCTACTCCCAGTTAAGGCTCACACATTCCTTAATTTTTTGCCGACATGTGTCTAGCTAGAGTAAACACGAAAGAAAAAGAAAAGAAGAATTTAAAAAAGGAAAATAGTAAGAAAAAAAGGAATGAAAGAAGAAGAATCAGGGAAGAGAAAGAAAGGAGAAAAGACAGAGGAATAGAATGAGAAAAGAAAAAATTAAAAAAAATTAAAAATATCAGATAGACAGAAGGAAATAGATAAATGAAAAAAGAAAAAGAAAAGTAAGGGAGGATGAATGAAACGAATAAAGAAAACGCAGTTAAGAAGCAAAGAAAAAACAGACATAAAGAAAGAAAGAAAGAATGAAAGAAAGAAAGAAAGAGAAGAAAGAAATAGAAAAACGAAAAAAACAAAGGAAGAAGAAATAGAGAAATAAAGAAAAAAAATAAAGAAATGAATAAAGAAAAAAAAGAAATTAAACAGAGAGAAAACAAAAAGGATGATAGGAGAGAAAAAGAAAGAAAGAAAGAAAGAAAGAAAGAAAGAAAGAAAGAGGTATTACACAATGAAAAGAAATAAATAGAAAGAAGATCTAGAGAAAGAGAGAATGAAGTAAATTATTAAAGAAAGAAAGAAAGAAAGAAAGAAGAAAGAAAACAAAAGAAAAATGTGAGGAAAATTAGATAAAAAAAAAAGTCATTTGATATGTTGGAGCTGAGAACAATTTAAAAAAAAACGAATGAAAAACGAAGAACCAGTGAATCAAAGAATGAAAGCAAGAAATTCAAACAGAGAGAAAGAAAATGGGTGATAAGAGAGAGAAAAGAAAGAAAAAATAAAGAAGAAATAGAGAAGTAAATGAATTATGAAAGAAATTAAGAAATAAACAAGCAAAACTTAATCAAAACAGAGAGAGAGAAAAATGATAGGAAAGCAAAAGAAATAAAGAAAAAAAAGAAAGAAAGAAAGAAAGAAAGAAAAAGAAAAACGAAAAAAAAACAAAGGAACAAGAATAGAGAAATAAAGAAAAAAATAAAGAAATTAATAAAGAAAAAAAAAGAAATTAAACAGAGAGAAAGCAAAAGGATGATAGGAGAGAAAAAGAAAGAAAGAAAGAAAGAAAGAAAAAGAAGAGAAGAAAGAAGTATTACACAATGAAAATAAATAAATAAAAATAAAAAGATTGAGAAGAGAACAATTTTTAAAAAAGAAGAAAAAAAACAGTGAAATAAATAAATAAACAAAGAAAGAAAGAAAGAAAGAAAGAAAGAAAGAAAGAAAGAAAGAAAGAAAGAAAAGAATATTACACAATGAAAAGAAATGTATAGAAATAAAAAAAAAGACTGTTTCAAAGATGGAGACGAGAACAATTTTTAAAAAAGAAGAAAAAAAAACAGTGAAAGAAATAAACAAAGAAGGAAAGAAAGAAAGAAAGAAGAAAAAGAAAGAAAGAAAGAAAGTATTACAAAAGGAAAAGAAATAAATAAAAATAAAAAAGACAGTTTTCAAGATTGAGAAGTGAACAATTTAAAAAAAAGAAAAAAGAATAAACAGTGAAAGAAAGAAAGGAAGGAAGAAAGAAAGAAAGAAGAAAGTAAGAAAGAAAGAAAGAAAGAAAGAAAGAAAGAAGTATTACAAAAGGAAAAGAAATAAATCGAAATAAAAAAGACAGTTTCCAAGATTGAGAAGAGAACAATTTTTTAAACAAAGAAAAAAGAATAAACAGTGAAAGAAAGAAAGAAAAGAAGAAAGAAAGAAAGGAAGAACGAAGGAAAGAAAAAAGAAAGAAAGAAAGAAAGAAAGAAAGAAAGAAGTATTACAAAAGGAAAAGAAAGATATAGAAATAGACAAGAAAGTTTCCAATATGGAGAAGATAAAAATTAAAAAAACAAAAAGAAAAAGAAAAAGAGATATTATTAATAAAAAATGTTTTTAGAAAAAATAAAACTGGATGATTCAGAAAAATCCTTGTCTTTCTCAAAACAAAATAGTCACGTTCTATTTGGAAACGTGTTAATATCCAGAGACAGTAAATATTAACAAAAAGTCTCTTACTGAACTCTAAGTGACAGCAAGTCTCCTCAAGTCTCAAGAACTCTTCAGATTATTCTAGCTGATCTCAAGAATTCTGTGTATAGTCTCAATTCTTCCTCCGATTGTCCATTCCTTCGGAGGATAGCCTCTGGTGAATTGGTAAGTTAGTTCGATTTAACGGTATGTCAACCCTTAGTGGGTTATTTTATGCCGAAGACGTCTTGTTTTATTTATTCGTGATGGCCCTCAATTTCTTAAACACAATTTGAAACTTATTTTTCTATTTATTTTTTAACTCAATTTTTTTTCATTCTCAAGAACAGATCCTGGTTTATGCATATACTATTTTGTTGTGTGGTCAAAATTTAATCTTTTGCATAATTCCCAGTGGATCACCTTCCCAACCCTGTCGTACCTAGCTTTGTATTCCCGTTGTGCTAGTTTGCTATATTTGCTTAATACATGGTAAATGGTCTCATCTCTGTCAACACACACTGTACATTTACTGCGATTTTGTGTCTTATCAATTTTGGCTTTGTTATAATTTGTTCTTATGGCATTATTTTGTGTGGTAATTATTAGCGATTCAGTTTCTCCATTCCATTTCAGATTTCTCATTTCACAGGCAAGGTATTATTATTATTATTATTATTATTATTATTATTATTATTATTATTATTATTTTCACTCCTTTTGAGTTTTTCATATGAGCGTTAGCTGATGGTCTTTCACTGGAGTCTGAGTGACAACAAGTCTCCTCAATTCTCCAGGACTCTTCTGAGTATTCTAGCCGATTGCAGCAGTGCAGTATTCTGGATGGTCTCGATTCTCCCTCTGATTCCCAGATTTTCCAATCTTTTTGGGACCGTTCCAAGTGCACCAACTACAATCTGACTTTCATATTCCATAGTTTTTTCAGTTCTCTGGCAATGTCCAGGTATTTGTCCATTTTTTCATTTTCCTTCAGCTTCACCCTATGATCTGCTGGAACTGCCAAATCCACCTGTTGACAAGTTCTTTCTTTTGTGTTAATCAACATTAGGTCTGGTCTACTTGCTGGGATAAGGTGATCAGTTTTTATCTCAAAGTCCCAGAGAATTTTATGCGTTTTGTTCTCAAAAACAGATTCTGGTTTATCCATATACCATTTTATTGTATGGTCAAAATGTCATTTTTTGCATAATTCCCAGTGGATCACTTTCCCAATCCAGTCATGCCTAGCTTTGTATTCCCGTTGTGCCTGTCTGCTACATTCAATTAATACATGATTTACAGTCTCATCTTATTATTATTATTATTATTATTATTATTATTATTATTATTATTATTATTATTATTTCCATAACCCCCTGAATGTCACATATGTATTTTTCAAGACATGATCCCTATTTCGCCCTGATCTTTTGTCTCTCTTTCTATTGTTAGCAGGAGTAGTTATGTCTTCTCTTATTAGGTCTTATTATTGTCGTCATTTAGGTCTTCTATTGACAAAATCGTTCTTATCTTATTTGTCTCTGGCTATGACGTGACAAAAAAAAGCTTTAATCATTTCCCCTTGATAATGTCGCTGTTTGTATTTAGTATTCTATATTCACACCTTATAGGGTCGATTTTGACGTGATTCGTGCAAGAAACCCACACTGTACTCCCGAGGCAATTGTTCTCAAATGCACCCGGTTTTCTCTTATCTTTCTCTTTCAAATTGTAGGTTTCTCCTGAGAAAATAGCTATTGGAACAATTAGGGTATAGTATTGACAACCTTTGATTGTCATTGAAAGATCTCTTTGTTCCCATACTTTCCTTAAGTCTACAGAAGGCTGAAGAATTGGGCTCTTGTGTCTTCGAATAGCAATGGAGTATAGTAGTACCATTGTTTCGAAAAAATACGATTTCTTTGCCCTTCTCTATAATAGCATCAAACAGAATGGTACTGTCATTATTATAATAAATTATCTTACACGTTTAACTATATATATATATATATATATATATATATATATATATATATATATATAATCAATGGTAATATTATGGTTTCACACTTATAATTTAAAGTTTCTTGGTAATCCAATCATCAGATGAGATCAGTGGTTGAGATGTCAAAAACCAGTCGTGAAATGGTTGAGATGTTAAAAATCAATTTTTTTAGCGTTTATATGAAGCGTTTTTCACGCGATGGGAAATGTAAAACTAAAAATTGTTTTTTTTTAAACTGTGGCTTGTTTAACGTTTATGTGACGTGGATTGTATTCACGTGATGTAATGTCATGACGTTAAATTTGTATTTAAAAAACATTATAATCAAACAAACTTGCATTGGTGTTAATGCACGCGATGTTCAGATGATTTTTTTCTTTCTTTTTTTTTAAATAAATAAAAGGAGAGCGAAAATTCAGGGATCAATTAGGGTTAGGTGGTAAATGACACAGTACAAATTTGTTTAAATGCCTACATTTATATATATGAAGTTAAGTAAACAAACAAATGTGTTTATTTTTATATGGCTCTGAGCCGACAATTTTTGGAGGAGATGTGCTTAATTGAAGTCATACCTAATTTTGAAAATTAATTAGTAAATAATTAATGAATTTTAGGCGGGCATGTATGTTCAAATGTAAGGCTAAACAAATCGAGAAAATGTCAATCCCTGAATGTACATTTCGACCTATTAGGTCTCATCAGCAAGTTATAGACATGGGAGACTGCTTCGTGTGTGACTCAGCTTGACAGTCGAGGTTTCGAGTCACACACGGAGCAGTCTCCCATGTCTATAACCTTGCTGATGAGACCTAATAGGTCGAAATGTGCATTCACACACACACACACACAACACAACACACACACATATATATATATATATATATATATATATATATATATATATATATATATTGTTGTGTCAGTTTCGTGTATTCATAGTCACCGAGGAAGGATATTATCCTATCATTTGTGCAGATATTTCAATAGTATATCCCAACCCACAAGTATATATATTTATCGCATTACATATATATATATATATATATATATATATATATATATATATATATATATATACACATAACCATATATATGTGTGTGTGTGTGTGTCTGTGTGCGTGCGTGTGTGCGTATGATCCATTATTTCCTATTTCACACCTATTTTTTCATCAATTCTCTTTGGGTTTATTTTGTTTATGTGTGCTAATTTTAGGTTTTGTTAACACTAAATACTATATATATATATATATATATATATATATATATATATATATATATATATATATGGATAGAAGCGCGTTCCCAGAGGAAGCTGTTGGCATTTCACATAGCGCTAATACTCTTGGAAAAGGTATGAATCCATATATTCTCACTCCAGCTATGGCTTAAATAGTAGGGCAGACTGGGCCCTCCAGCCTTGGGTAGGTAACCAATCTAGGAGAGGGATAACTCTGAATTCAAAATTCCTGAGGTCGGTCGTTGATTGGGTTTGACAACCCCTATGCACGAGCAGGATGCGACACAAGGTCAATTTCTTGTTGAGTTATTTTATGCCGAAAACATCTTTTTTTTTTATCTATACCTGGTGGATTTTCAATTTATTAACTCAATTTTTAGACACATCGTTTATAAACTGATTTTTTCTATTTATCCCATACATTGGACTCTAAACATATACTACTACGCCAAGTCTGAGTTGACCTGGGAGTAATGGCAATGAAGGTGTATGCTACACTACCCAGAGCTCCAGGATTTAAACATTTTATATTCTATCATTTTATTTCGTAATTTAAATTGTATAATTTTCAAAGTGCTGATATTTTGCAAAAATTAAATATCATGGAACTTCATGGGAGTTAAAACTTCGTGAATGTGTTTTACCTTTTAAAAATTCACCTATTTCAAATTTTGTCATGTTCTTTTTTCTTTTTAACTTTGAACTATTCCGCTCAAAAGATTGACATTTTGAAAAGAAATGGACCGGCATGGGTGGTGCCAAAATTAGCCTAATGCTCAAGACCCCACTTTTGAAAATATCGTAATTCTTCAACCAGCAATGTGAAACATCGAGATATTAAATGAGCCACTTCCGGGGGGAATGGATTAATCAAAGAATTTAGGTGAATTGTTTTGTCTCGAAGGAAACGAAAGGTCAGGTTACGTCAGAAAGTTTGGAATAGGAAACAAAGGGTGAAAAATAACCAGGAACGGAATTGGGGATGAAGAAGGAGACGAAGTACAAGAAGATGATTTAAAAGTGCAAAAAGAAGCAAAAGGGAAATAATAATAATAATAATAATAATAATAATAATAATAATAATAATTTTTGCAAAAAATGAAAAAGAATTGGAGAGCCTAGTACAAACTATTAGGATATATAGCCAGGATATAGGGATGGAATTTGGAATCGAAAAATGTGCTATG
Source organism: Doryteuthis pealeii (assembly GCA_023376005.1). NCBI lineage: Eukaryota > Metazoa > Mollusca > Cephalopoda > Myopsida > Loliginidae > Doryteuthis > Doryteuthis pealeii. Next base: position 72,078,355 of record CM042169.1, read on the forward strand.
CTTGTAATAAAAAGGGGTGAAAGAAAACTATTAAATGGAATACAACTACCAAATCAGGAAACTATAAAATCTCTTGATGAAAATGAAAGCTACAAATACTTAGGAATTTTGGAAGCGGACAATATCATGCAAGCAGAAATGAAAGGAAAAGTTAAAAAGGAATATCTCAGGAGAACTAGAAAACTTCTAGAAACGAACTTAACAGCAGAAATCTGATCAAAGGAATTAATACCTGGGCTGTCCCCATTATAAGATACTCAGGACCATTCTTAAAATGGACAAAAAGAAGAACTCAGACAGATAGACCAAAGGACGAGAAAATTAATGACCATGCACAAGGCTCTCCACCCTAGAGATGATAGAGATAGATTGTATGTGTCAAGAAAGGAAGGGGGAAGAGGTCTTGCCAACATAGAGGAATGCGTAGAAACCACAATCCAACAACTTGAAGATTACACAAGGAAGAGCAAAAGACAAATTACTTATGGCGACCACAATAGTAGAAACGGCAGATGGACAAACAGAAGAACGACAAAGACTAGAAAACAAAAATGGGAAGAAAAACAATTTATATGGACGCTTCAAACGACAAATAGATGAGGTTGCACATCAAAAGACTTGGACATGGTTAAGAAAGGGAAACCTCAAAAGAGAAACAGAATCACTTATAATTGCTGCACAAAATAATGCCATAAGGACAAACTACATCAAAGCGAAAATTGATAAGACCCAACAAAATAGTAAATGTAGACTTTGCGGTAATAGAGATGAGACTGTTAACCATATACTCTGCGAATGTAGCAAACTAGCACAACGAGAATACAAAACTAGACACGACTGGGTTGGGAAGGTGATCCACTGGGAATTATGCAAGAAATTAAATTTTGACCACACAACAAAATGGTATATGCATAAACCAGAATCTGTTCTTGAGAACGAAACGACAAAATTCTCTGGGACTTTGAAATTAAAACGGATCACCTTATCCCAGCAAGAAGACCAGACCTAGTGTTGATTAACAAAAAAGAAAGAACTTGTCAACTGGTGGATTTTGCAGTGCAGCGGATCACAGGGTGAAGTTAAAGGAAAATTAAAAAATTGACAAATATCTGGACCTTGCCAGAGAACTGAAAAAGTTATGGAATATGAATATGAAAGTGAAAGTTATACCAATTGTAGTTGGTGCACTTGGAACAGTCCCAAAAGCATTAGAAAAGGGTTTGGAAAGTTTGGATATCAGAGGAAGGATTGAAACCATTCAGAACACTGCACTGCTGCAATCTGCCAGAATACTCAGAAGAGTCCTGGAGACCTGAGGAGACTTGCTGTCACTCAGACTCCAGTGAAAGACCATCAGCTAACACTGATGTGAAAACTCAAAAGGAGTAAATAATATAGGGTCCGGGTTAGCTCAGTCGGTAGAGCGTTCGACTAGAAACCACAAGGTTACGCCAACTCAGCGTATGAGTAGCACAGGGATCTGTGCGGTAAAGTAAGGAGCTGATGGTAGATGTGGCGCTCCACCTCAGATGCTAAAAACAATCTCCTTGGTCTAGCGCTATTGAAAGGGGGATAGACTCCCTCGCTGATTGGCTAATACCGACTTTAGGCCGCCCCGACGACTTTATTTTTTTATTATTATTATAACTATTATTATTATTATCAATTTAGGGAGGGGAAGCTCAATTCTATACATTATACGCTTATCGTCTGCTTAAGTAGAAAGACAGTCAGACAGACAGAAAGAAAGAATGAAAGAAAGAAGGAAAGAAAGAAAGAAAGAAAAGAAAATAGAGAAAGCAACGAATTAAAGAAATAGGGAGGGGAAGCTCAATTCTATACATTATACGCTTATCGTCTGCTTAAGTAGAAAGACAGACAGCCAGAAAGAAAGAAAGAAAGAAAGAAAGAAAGAAGGGAAAAAAGAAAGAAAGAAAATAAAAAGAAAAAGAAACGAATTAAAGAGATAGGGAGAGTTAGCTCAATTCTATACATTATACGCTTATCGTCTGCTTAAGTAGAAAGACAGTCAGACAGACAGAAAGAAAGAAGAAAAAAAAGAAAGAAAGAAAGAAAAAAAGAGAAAGCAACGAATTAAAGTGATAGGGAGGGCACGCTCAATTCTATACATTATACGCTTATCGTCTGCTTAAGTAGAAAGACAGACAGCCAGAAAGAAAGAAAGAAAGAAAGAAGGAAAAAAGAAAAAAGAGAAATAAACGAATTAAGAGATAGAGAGGGGAAGCTCAATTCTATACATTATACGCTTATCGTCTGCTTAAGTAGAAAGACAGACAGCCAGAAAGAAAGAAAGAAAGAAAGAAGGAAGGAAAAAAAGAAAGAAAATAATATACATTATACGCTTATCGTCTGCTTAAGTAGAAAGACAGACAAACAGACAGAAAGAAATAAAGAAATAAAGAAAGAAAGAAAGAAAGAAGGAAAGAAAAAAGAGAAAGAAACGAATTAAAGAGATAGGGAGGGGAAGCTCAATTCTATACATTATACGCTTATCGTCTGCTTAAGTAGAAAGACAGACAGCCAGAAAGAAAGAAAGAAAGAAAGAGTTAGAAAGAAGCGTTACACATTCTAGTTGATCTGTAGTGAAACTTGTGGGTTGTCACGAAATACTTTTCTTCAATCAGCATTTTCATTGTAACCTGTGAAAAGCGGCCATCTTTGGTGCCTTTTAAAGACAACCATCTTTTAATTGCCTTCTTCTCCTGTCGAAATATCGCCTCAAGGCACTCATAAATTCTTTTAGCTCTGCACTTAGATAAGAAGACCACACATCTGTAGTTGCAATCGAAGAACAAATCGAAGAACTCTTCAAGTTTACCAATGTTCTTGTGTTCCTTGCTCTAAGAGCTCTCAGCTCGACCAAGATGAATCGTCTGGCCCAATGCTCTTTATTTGACCACTGACCAATCGACCAACCAACCAGAGAACAGAATTCTTCAACGTTATTTCGCAGTTGAGATTCGATTCTTACACTTTTCCTATTTCTACTCGGTTTCTACGCTCAAGACTTTCTTAATACTTTATTCTTTTTTTAATTGTTTCTTTCTTACCTTCTTCTTCTTCTTCTTCTTCTTCTTATTATTATTATTATTATTATTAGTATTATTATTATTAGTATTATTATTATTATTATTATTATTATTATTATTATTATAAGTATTCTTCTTCTTCTTCTTCTTCTTCTTCTTCTTCTTCTTCTTCTTCTTCTTCTTCTTCTTCTTCTTCTTCTTTTCTTCTTATTCTTGTTCTTGTTCTTGTTCTTCTTCCTTTCTTCCTTCTTCTTCTTCTTCTTCTTCTTCTTCTTCTTCTTCTTCTTCTTCTTCTTCTTCTTCTTCTTCTTCTTTTCTTTCTTTCTTTTCTTCTTCTTCTTCTTCTTCTTCTTCTTCTTCTTCTTCTTATTTTTTATTATTATTATTATTATTATTATTATTATTATAAGTCTTTTACCTTTCTTCTTCTTCTTCTTCTTCTTCTTCTTCTTCTTCTTTTACCTTTCTTCTTCTTCTTCTTCTTCTTTTTCTTCTTCCTTTACCTTTCTTTTTCTTCTCCTCTTCTTCTTCCTTTTCTTCTTCTCTCTTCTTCTTCTTCTTCTTCTTCTTCTTCTTCTCTTCTTCTTCTTCTTCTTCTTCTTCTTCTTTCATTCTTAACCTTTCTTCTTCTTTTTGTTCTTATTCTTGTTGTTGTTGTTGTTGTTGTTGTTGTTCTTCTTCTTCTTCTTCTTCTTCTTCAAACCTTCTTCTTTTTCTTTTTTTCTTCTTCTTCTTCCTTTACCGTTGTTGTGTTGTTGTTGTGTTGTTATTCTTTCTTCTTTTGTCTATTTTCTTTT
>CM042169.1:72087201-72177201 GCA_023376005.1 Doryteuthis pealeii
AACCGGAAGCGAATCTCCATTATTAATATATGTAATTGATATTTCCCGCAGACAATACTATCGTTTGCCACAACAATTATTACAAGTGTATTTCTTGTGGGTATAAATGAAACAATACATTAAGCATTCCAAGGACTCAGTTAAGTGGAATTGTATTCATTATATTCATATAATTGATATTTCCCGCTGACAATACTATCGTTTGCCACAATAATTATTACAAGTGTATTTATTGTGGGTATAAATGAAACAATACATTAATCATTCCAAGGACTCAGTTAAGTGGAATTGTATTCATTATATTTATATAATTGATATTTCCCGCAGACAATACTATCATTTGCCACAAACAATTATTACAAGTGTATTTATTGTGGGTATAAATGTAGTAATTCAGTGTTATTTGAAAATCAAAGTTGTGTCCATGTATTTCCTGTTTCTAAATTCTTGTTAATTCCACATTCGCGGTTTAAATCAGCACACCACACCTAACATCAGCTCCCCACGTTACTGCACCTAATATGAATTTGTAGTAAAAAATAAGGAAAGCGGCGAAGTGGCCTATTGTCGGTATAAGACGGACAGTGAGGGAGTCTATTCCCTTTTTACCAGGGAGATTGTTCTTTGCGTCTGGAGTGGAGCGCCACACTTACCATCAGCTCCCCATTTTACAACACAGACTCAATCTGTACAACTCAGTTTGCGAGGGCCGGTATCGGAACCGGAATCTTGTGGTTACTAGGCGGATGCTCTATCGACTGCGCTAAACCGGCACTTAAAACGGATATCATTAGTTATTATTTATTAGTAGAGGCACAGCATTTAAATTGTATAACAAAAAAAACAAAAACAATTCGGCATAAAATAATCCAAGAGTTAACACGCTGTAAATCCAACCGACCAATCCTGCACCATTGAATTAGCACATAGTTATTTGGAAGTTTCGTTTGCATTAGTTGGAAAGAAATAAGACGTCAAAAGCAATTTTGTGCCATGTTTATATATTTATTATTACGTGCGCATCCAATAAAAGACAATTATTTAGATAAGATCAAGAAAAATAATCGGGGACGTTACAACTGTCTATGGCGTTGTCATGGTAACGTGATTAGGAAACGCAAATCGCTATGGAACTTGCGGGGAAAATCCCAGATTCAATTAAACGAAGCCGCCCGTTTTTGTTGGTAAGTATATCTATCTCATTTTTGAGAATATTTTAGTTTGGATTCCTTGTTTAATGGTATATCAATCGTCTATGGTTATTTAAAGTCAAATCCATCCTTATTTAATGTAAAAGTCATCCTTCTTGGGTTATTTAATTCCAAAGCGGTCCTTCTTGGGCTATTTAATCTCAAAGCCATCCGTCTTGTGTTATTTAATGCCAAAGCTATCATTCCTCGGTTGTTTAATGCAAAAGCCACCATTCTTGGGTTATTTAACGTAAAAGTAATCATTCTTTGGGCTATTTAATTTCATAGCCATCCTTCTTTGGCTATTTAATGCCATAGCTAATTATTCTTGGGTTATTTAATAGCAAAGGCATCATTCCTGGGCTTTTTAATGCCAACACCATCCTTCTTGGGCTATGTAATGCCATAGCCATTATTCTTGGGTTATTTTATACCAAAGCCATCCTTATTGGGTTATTTAATGCCAAAGTCATCCTTCTTGGGCTATTCAATTTCATAGGCATCCTTTTTGGCTATATAATTCAAAAGCCATTATTCTTGGACTATTAAATGCCAAAGCCGTTATTATTGGGTTATTTAATACCAAAGCCATCATTCCTGGGCTATTTAATGCCAGAACCATCCTTATTGAGTTATTTAATACCATAGCCATCCTTATTGGATTATTTAATGCCAAAGCCATTTTCTTGGGTTATTTAATACCAAAGTCATCCTTCTTGGGTTATTTAATGCCATAGCCATTATTCCTGGGCTATTTAAAGCCAAATCATCCTTCTTGGGCTATTTAATGCCATTGACATGGGTTATTTAATGTCAAAGGCATCCTTTTTGGGTTATTTAATGCCATAGCCATTATTCTTGGGATATTTAATACCAAAGCCATTATTCATGGGCTATTTAATGCCAAAACTATCCTTCTTGGGCTATTTAATGTCATTTCCACCCTTATTGGATTATTTAATGCCAAAGTAATCCTTTTTGGGTCATTTAATGCCAAAGCTATCATTATTAGGCTATTTAATGCTATAGCCATTATTTTTGGGGTATTTAATACCAATGCCATTAGTGATACGATTTAATTCTGAGTGCAACATTGCAGTTTCATTTAGCTGGATTTACGTTCATTACATTTCGATTTCTGAAGTGGCGTCTAATTGAGAACGTATGTAATTTCTACACTTATCTGGATCTGTGGTACCTGCTATTCTGTATCGGAGTATCTGCTATGTTGGATCTGATGTTGGGCTTGAATCTGAGTCGGGAAATTACTTGGGATCTCATGGAATGTACTTTGGCAGTTCTTAATAACGAACACAAGACATTGTTGTTTTTTTTTTCTCAGAGCTCATATATTTTAGGATGACCCCAAGTAAAAAAAAAACTTAGGAGACAGGCGGCATCTTCTGTCAGTCATCCTGGAACACGCATCATTCGCAGGAAATGAGATATAGATATTTTAGGACGTGACTGGTATATTCAAAATTAATCTTATTCAAAGTCGGTCTATTAATCTATTATACTGAGCTTCGGGAATTTTTTTTTTTGTGCAATGTGTGTGTGTGTTTACGGTTAAAATTATCAAGTGATTAAAGCGGAGGAAATGAATGTGATTGTAAATTCAATTTTCACATATAATTAAATGTTAAAGTGAACAGTTTACTTGAATCTTGCTTTCTGAATGCCAACGCTATTTTACAGACCCTATCATGAATGAACTTCTATTTAGCGATATGGCAAAAAAAAAAAAAAAAAGAAACGTATTAATGTCAACCATATTAAATCCCCTACTTCTTCCCTACCTCCATGATGGAGAGCCCCTCTGAAATCATATTCGCTGTCGAGGTGCTCAGCTCGGTATTCTTTGATAACAATGCACACTTGATAGTTCAGGACTTCTGTCAGATAAAATTATTTTGGGGTTCGTCAAGAAAATAAGTTTATGTAACCTTGTTTCTTTAAAATAAAATGTGGCGACATCGTTTTTTTTATGAGGCGGATAAATGGCTAAAACCCTCAATCAGCGAAAATTTACCTTGCCTTTTAAAAAAGTAATTTGCTACCTACACTATGTGGCCTAAGAATGGGGTCTCAAATTTAAGGACTGAAAAGGGCAATTATTTTCTGAGGAAGGGCACAATGGGCAAAAATTGAGATATTAAACTGGATTTGAAAGTTATAATTTAAATCTACAATACAGCTAGTAGGGTACTTTTTCTTTATCAAAATGATTACATATATTTTAAGCCTAAGACATTTTATATTATTCATTCTTCATGGTTCATCTGTTTCCTTTGCGGGTCGGATTAATATAATATTTCTCTTAGGGTCGGATCTGGCCCGCGGGCCGTAGGTTTCCGACCCCTGATGTACAACATAATGCAACACCTGGTTTAACAAACAGGGTATTCTAACCAATTCTGTGTACGTTTATAAATTAAAAAAGAAAAAAAAAATCCACAATCATCGAAAATTTACCTTCCCTGTTTAAAAGGAATTTGATACCTACACTATGTGGCCTAATAATGGGGTCTCAAATTTAAGGACTCAAAAGTGTGATTATTTTATGAGTAATAAGGGCACAGCGGGCAAAAATTGAGATATTAAACGGGATTTGAAAGTTATGATTTAAATCTGCAACACAGCTGGTAGGATTATTCAGCATCAAAACACACCTTCTTCCCGACTGTTCTTCTCGGATCGGTCAGAAGGCTTCTTCGTGTTGGTAACCAGCAACTGAGGGTCTTTTTTGCACGAATAATGTAAAAACCGGACTTGTCGGGAGAGAAACCGAAATAAAAGGAGAATGACGAAGACGACATTTTTTTTTTAACAATAATCAAATCGTAAATAACAGCAACAGATATTTTTATTCTCCAATTGGAAAAAAAAAAATTTCAACGGTTAGTTGTTTTTTTTTTAATTTTTATTTATTCTTTTCTAAATTTATATTTTTTTCTTAAAAAAAGAATATATATTTTTTTTTTCATGACCGATTTTGTGCCAAAAACATTTTGTTTTGTTTATTCTTGATGCTTACCCATTTTTTTAAACTAAATTTTTGAACATTTCTCAATTCATGTTTTTCTATTTAACCCATAGACGGGACCCTAACAGGTACTACCATTAAAAAGAAACAAAGAACGTTAGATAGAATCAGAAAATTAGAAAGAAACAAAGAAACAAATAAAGTTAGAAAGAAACAAAAAATAAAGATAAAAATTTAAAAAAGACACAAACAAACAAACAAACAAATAAAGTTAGAAAGAAAAAAGGAAGATAGAAAGAAACAAAGTAAGTTGGAAAGAAACAGTGTTTAAAAAAAACAAATATAGAAAGAAATCCTCAATCAGCGAAAATTTGCCTTGCCTTTTAAAAAGGAATTTGCTACCTACACTATGTGGCCTATGGCTGGGGTCTCAAATTTAAGGCCTCAAATTATTTTCTGAGCAAGAAGGGCAGAGCGGGCAAAAATTGCAATATTAAACGGGATTTGAAAGTTATAATTTAAATCTACAATACAGCTAGTAGGGTACTTTTTCTTTATCAAAATCATTACATATATTTTAAGCCTAAGACATTTTATATTATTCATTCATCATGGTAATTAAATTTTTTAAAACTCAATTTAAATCTCTTTTAAATTCATGTTTTTCTATCTACCTAAAACCCACAATCAGCGAAAATTTACCTTGCCTGTTTAAAAGGAATTTGCTACCTACACTATGTGGCCTAAGATTGGGGTCCCAAATTTAAGGACTCAAAAGGGCAATTATTTTCTGAGCAAGGTCACAATGGGCAAACATTGAGATATTAAACGGGATTTGAAAGTTATAATTTAAATCTACAATACAGCTAGTAGGGTACTTTTTCTTTATCAAAATCATTACATATATTTTAGGCCAAAACATTATAATATTATTCAATCTTCATGGTAATTCATTTTTTTAAAACTCAATTTAAAACTCTTTTAAATTCAGTTTTTCTATTTACCCCATAGACGGGACCCAAACAACTACTTCCATTCAAAAGAAACAAAGAAAATTAGAAGGAAACAAAGAAACAAAGAAACAAAACATGGAAAAAAAACAAATAAAGTTAGAAAGAAACAAAGAAAGACAGAAAGAAAACAATTTTTATTTGTTCATTCATTCATCTATCAACGCTCAATCACAGATATTGAGCACTCTTCTAATAACACTGTACGTTGGATTACTACTGCTTTTTCAAGTATAATAGTGGCAACCATATACACTAATAAATATATATATATATATATATATATATATATGTGTGTGTGTGTGCGCGCACGCGCGTACGCGCGTGTGTGTGTGTGTGTAAAAGGTGTAGGGATTGGGTGTAGGAGAATTCTCTGGAAATGAGTTATATATATTTTAGGACGTGACTGGTATATTCAAAATTAATTTTATTCAAAGTCGGTCTATTTACCTATTATACGGAGCTTCGAGAATTTGAAGTTTTTGTTTGTTTTTCAATGTGCAATTTGTGTGTGTTTTCGGTTAGAATTATCAGGTAATTAAAGCGGAAAGAATAAATGGGATTGTGAAAGTTGTGAAATGGACCATACACACTTATACACAGATTAATTATATATATATATATATATATTATATATATATATATATATATATAATATATATTATTTATATTTTGCTTGAAGGCAATTATAATGCATGTATCGCATAAAATTCGATAATTATAGAAAATATGGTCTCTGACTATGCCTGTGAAGTCCCGGTTTCGATTCCTGTCGGAGGGGAGTCGTTAGTATACATCGCTGAAGAGACTTAATAAAGTCGAAACAGTCTGTACGGTGTTCTGCATAGCGAGCCATCCTTTGCCGGGATTCACTTGTCAAGATTATTTTCTATAATTATCGAATTTTATGCGATACATGCATTATAATTGCCTTCAAGCAAAATATAAATAATAATTTATTCAACAATGCTTCTATAAACAAACAAACATCCAAAAATCATATATATATATATATATATATATATATATATATATATTAATTATCTGTGTATAAGTGTGTATGTATGTGTCTGTGTATGTATGTATGTCTTTATTGTGTGCTTTGTGCGTTGGATAATATTCTTCTCTGGCTTTTGCAGTTGAATTAGATTTTATTTAGAAGGTCAATATTTAGTTCATTGGACGTTTGAACAAAAATACAGTCCACTGTTTCTGACTCTGCTAATTAAGTTGGTTATTTTTCGTGCAGAGCAGATGTTTATCAAGTCACGCACTCATTCCGAGGCTCAGCGGGAATAAAGAAGAAGAAAAAAGAAGAGCTGACGTAACGAGTGATAATAGATAAAAGAAAACAAAAATTGTGATGTTAGGAATGATGAGAAAGCGGAGGATCAAGAATAGAAAAGGAAAAAGAAAAAGAAAAAAAAGTAAAACAACAAAAGAAAATAATTAGCGTAAGATATTTCTGTAAATAAATAAATTAAATTTGGTAGAGTAGCCTATTGTCGATATCAGCCAGACAGTATGGTTTCTATGCCATTTTCACTAGCTCAAGACCAGGTAGATGTTTTTCAGAGGTGTGAATATATATATATATATATATATATATATATATATATATATATATATATAATAAGATATTTCATGAAGGCAAAATAAAAAAAAATGTTTTTCAACATAAATTGCATTATTTTGCCTTCAAAATAAATATATTATTACATTTATGATTAATGCTTCAAACACACTATAAATATATATATATATATATATATATATATATATATATATATATATATATATATATATATATTATAGAATAGAATAGAATAAATATATAAAGATTTTACATATCTATTTATCCTCTTTTCCCTAGCGCAAGACCAGGTAGATTTTCTAAGGAGGAGCGCCACACCAACCGTCAGCTCCTTTCTATACCACACAGACCAGATTACACAATCTGTGCTACTCATGCGCTTGAATTGGCGGGGAGTCGTATCGAACTAGGAAACTTGCGATTCCTGGACGGGTGCTCTATCGACTGAGCTAGCGTAAGATCAGGTAGAGGTGGAGCACCACAACAACCGTCTGCTCCTTTCTTTACCACACAGACCTGATTACCCAATCTGTGCTACTCATGCGCTGAATTGCCGGGGAGTCGTATCGAACTAGGAGACTTGCGATTCCTGGACGGGTGCTCTATCGACTGAGCGAGCGTAAGATCAGGTAGATTTTTTTTCAGAGGTGTTGATATTAGCCAGACAGTATTGAGTCTATCCTCTTTTCACTAAGGCAAAACCAGGTAGAAATGTTTCATAGGTGTAGCACCACACCAACCGTCAGCTCTTTTTTACACCACACAGACCTGATAACTCCAATTCTGTGCTATTCATGCGCTGAATTTGTAGGGAGCGGTATCGAACCAGGAAACTTGCGATTCCTGAACAGGTGCTCTATCGACTGAGCTAGCGTAAGACCAGGTAGATTTATTTTCAGAGGTGTCGATATTAGCCAGACAGTAGGGATTCTATCCTCTTTTCGCTAGCGCAAAACCAGGTACATATTTTCTTAGGTTTAGCACCACACCAACCGTCAGCTCCTTTCTTTATCACACATACCTGATTACCCAATCTATGCTACCCAGGTGCTGAATTTGCAGGGAGCGCTATCGAACGAGGAAACTTGCGATTCCAGGACAGGTGCTCTATCGACTGAGCTAGCGTAAGACCAGGTAGATTTTTTCTAAGGTGGAGTACCACATCAACCGTCTGCTCCTTTCTTTACTACACATACCTGATTACCAAATCTGTGCTACTCATGTGCTGAATTTGCAGGGAGCGGTATCGAACCAGGAACATTGCGAATCCTTGACGGGTGCTCTTTCGACTGAGCTAAACAACTGATAGTTTGTATAATTTTGATTATTTAGATTATTGTTCCCATCTTAATCATTATATACGTAACGTTTCGGCCATGTTCTATCCGGTCCTCTTCAGGTGTTCTGCGTCGAATTTGGGAACCTTTTCTTCGAAGTCGCGGGGATCTTCTTGTCGTACACGGAGACTTCATCTCGTAATCGGGAGCCTTCATGGAACTTCGAACCGAACAATTTATTCAATCCACCAGAGTGGACTGTTCTCATTCCGGCAACCATGACCCAATACAAGAATCTTGGGCTAGACGGGCGGTCGGAGAGGGCCCCTCCGATCAATCGGCTGGTCACGTCAAACCCTAGCACCTATATGATTTTCCCAACCCTATTGCCCTTATGGCAAGCCCAACCCCCTTTTTATCATATGGGTGCTAGAAGGCGGGGCTGCGGGTCTACATGTCCTGGAATGACGTTAAACTCTATCTGATGGTGAGGTTCCAGTTTTGGAGGTTTGGAATGTGGAGCACCCCTTCATCACCATTGCTCCCTGGTCCACTCAGACCCGGAGTGGTAGTACCTGTTAGGGTCCATCTATGGGTTAAATAGAAAATGTATTAATAAAAAAATTGTATTATCCATTAAGAATTGATTTATTTCAAAACTTTATCGGCATTAAATGACCCACTGAGTTTGATATGCCGTAAAACAAAACAAACCAAACCTAAAAAAAAAAAAAAAAAAAAAAACAATACAAGAGTTAAGCTGTGTTAATTATTTTATGTTACTATCGCCCTTGGCCAGGATTGAACCTGCAGCCAACACTAGTGTTCCGTGAATGCTCCCGATTACGACATGAATGCTTCCAATTCTAATAACAAGTTTACCGAGTACCAAGAGAAGGTTCCTGAGTTCGACATAAAACAGTTGAAGAAGACCGGAGGGCACGTCGGCCGAAACGTTGGTAATATAACAATTAAAATACGGACAATAATCCGAAAAAATTAAATAATACAAATTATAAAGCCGCATCTCAAAAATTCAGACAAATAAAAATACGATGTTTCGAAACGAGGGGATCATTTTTTTTTAAATCACAAAAGAAAAAGAAAAAGAAAAAGTCTCGAGAATATTTTTTTTTACAAAAATAGAAAAGTAAAACAAAAACAAAAGGGGAAAAGAAATAAAATATATATAATATATTTCAAAATGAGGACAAATGAAAAAAAAACTTTTGTGAACAGTGGTAGAAATATCGGTGGGGTTATATAATTCGGAACTAATTACAGTGTAAATAAAGAAACAAAAGACCGAAAGTGAAAATAGAATAAAAGCAAAATAAAGTGTGATATCCTGGCAGAAAATAAGTACCGAAAATCGGAAAATAAAATGAAAATAAAACTAAAAAAAAAAAATCATTTTTGGAGATCTTTTTTTACTCTTTTCGATAATTATTTAATCGGCTATTATATTATTAAAAATATACATCGATAGATGTTATGTTTAAAAGGGGGCCACTAAATTTTTAATAGACGTTTCGACAAAACATTATTAGAATTCGATTATAATGTAAAGTAGTTATTTAATAAACATTTTTTTAGAATCTAAAAATATGACATTGTAAAATTAACATCATGATATTCATATTTTAAATCGTAGCAGAAGTTAAGTAAAAAATAAAAATAAATAAATAAATGAAAAATGAATAATGTAGTTAAAGAAAAATAGAAACGTTTCGAGAAAACAGAAATTAATTTTTTTAAATGTAAGAAAAATAAACGTGGACAATATGAAAATAAAAATAAAACAAGAGTTTTAAAAAGAAGTAAAAATAAAAAAGGGGAAAAAAGAATAAAAAAGAAAAGAAAAAAGAAAAAAAAAGCCAAAATAAATTTAAAAAGACAAAAAAGGAATGTAAAAAACCCCAGTAATTTCACATTTAAAAGAAAAATATGCGAATAAAGAATACGCTTGATAAAGAGGACAATTTAAAAAAAAAAGAATAAAGTTTAGTATCAGTATACAAGGTGTATCAAAAAGTAAGAGATTTCGATAAAATAAAGAAATATACTTTTACTGTAGATATGACGAGAATGGCCCAATCCGATCAATCGGCTGGTCACGTCAAGCCCTAGCACCTATCTGATTGCCCCAACACTATTTCCCTTATGGGAAGCCCCAACCCTTTTTATCATATGGGTGCTAGAAGGTGACGGCTAAGTGTCTTCGTGTCCTGGTTAAACTATCTGATGCTGAGGTTCCGGTTCTGAAGGTTTGGGGAATGTAGAGCCCCCCCCCCCCTTATCCAAATTGCTCCCAGTTCCTCTCTGATCCGGAGTGGTAGTACCTGTTAGCGTCACATCTATGGGTTAAATAGTAAAATCTGAGTTCATAAACAAAATTGATTATCCATTAACAATGAATTTATTTCAAAATTTTGTCGGCACAACCTCAGTGGGTCAAACCCTGAAAGAAACAAAAAAACACTCAACTGTGGCCTTTAATTAGGCTAGAAGGGCGGTCGCAGAATCCGCCTCCGATCAATCGGCAGGTCATGTCAATCCCTAGCACCTACATGCTTGTCCCAACACTATTACCCTTATGGCAAGCCACAACCTTCATGTTTGTACTAGAAGGAGGTGCGTGAGGTTCTTTGTCCTTGGTATGAAGTTCCAGCTGTGATATCTGGGGAATAAGGAGTACACCATCACAATTACTCCCAGTTCCACCTTGATCCAGACTGGTAGTACATGTTAGGTCCCATCTATGGGTTAAATAAGGAAATGAGTTTTAAAAATGTTTTAAACAACTTGAGTTAAAAGAAATTGAGTACACATCCAGAATTAATAAAACAAAATATCTTCGGCATGAAATAACCCAACAAGGTTAGACATGCCAAGCAACTAAATTTCGGATATTATTTTAAAAAAGAACGCCTGCTGTGTAATTCTTCTGCTTTTTGTTTAAGACGACAAAAAATAAATACATAAAACAAAAGAAACAAAACAATAAAAAAAATACAAAACAACAGCGATTACATGTTTCTTCATTTTATTGTATTTTAAAATTCTTGACATCGTGTAGTGCAGCTCTGTTGGATTTTATTCAAAAAAATATTCTTCGTTTCTTTTAGAGGAATGGACACGCTAACTGCGGGGGAAGGTCGTAATCGTAACGTTTTTATATTCATTCTATTGAAATAAACCAAATAAATAACTAAAGATTCTAATTCATCACTCACTATTGCCTGACCAAAATTACACTGTACTTTTCACAAGGACAGGTAACCTTTCAATTTTAGACTTGTTTAAAGAGAAAAGTATAAAAAAGATTCCGTGAAGACTGGTTTGAATAAAAATATTTTATATAAAGAAAATTAGCCAGGACACCGAATAAGAAGGGAAGATCGGTTTATGTCAGTGAGTATAAGGTTATTTGGTTTAATCCTACTTAACACACATAAATTCCACCATCGTATGCCCCCCCCACACACACACACACCGTAAGAAAAAATACTAAAAATCAGGGAAGTAACAGAATTTAATAACATTTTCAGTGTTGATACATTAATGAATAAAATCGATATAATGCACCAGTTATTTTATTTGAAAACTCTTACATTTTTCAAGTAAGTTAACTTTGAACCACGTGAATTTATATATATGAGAGTAAGTAAACAAACAAATGTGTTTATTTGATATGGCTTTTAGCCGACAATTTTTGGAGGATATGTGCCTAATTGAAGTCATACCTAATTTTGAAAATTAATTAGTTAATAATTAATGGATTTAGGCGGGCATATATGTTCAAATGTAAGACATTTTCTCTATATGTTTAGCCTTATATTTGAACATTTATGCCCACCTAAATCCATTAATTATTAACAAATTAATTTTCAAAATTAGGTATGACTTCAATTAAGCACATATCCTCCAAATATATATATATATATATATATATATATATATATATATATATATATATATACTTCCCACCTCTTATTTTTACTTTTATTATTCTTTATTTTTTTATTATTTTTTATCTTTATTTTTTATTTTATTTTTGTACCTTTATTATTTTGTTTTCTTGTAATTTTTCGTTTTCTTTTATTGTTTCTCCTTATTTCTAGTCTTTTAATTCTGCTCATTTTGTGTACACTTTTACAACTATTTCCCGAAGGTATCGGTCCCTCAACTAAGACACACCCCATCCAAAGCATAGATCTCCCCGCCTCATTCATAGAAACTAATCCTGCCCATCTCAAACTAAGACACCAACCCTCACCCCCTCCCAAATTGATAGATTTAAAAGCGATGTTACTTTGAGAAATTCTCAGTAAGAGTCATGCTCTTGTGATTTCCTGAAGATGCCGTATTAATACGGTTGAAATAAATTATTGTAATGAAGCAAGTTTAGGTTTTTTTCTACATTTACTATTATATATATATATATATATATATATATATGGTGTGTGTGTGTGTGTGTGTGTGTGTGTGTGTGTGTGTGTGTGTGTGAAAATGGAAAAGGAATTGAATCCGACAATATGAAAAAATGAGTAAAGAAAAGAAATGTAGATGGATAAAATGAATTTAATCGATATCACATTAATCGATATCACTTACCCATGTGTTTCGGTCAGTTTATGTGTGTGAAAATATTTCGCACACATAGAAGAATCGACCTTCATCAGAGTGAACATTTATTTTGAAATTGCTAATATTAAATAAATGTTCACTCTGATGAAGGTCGATTCTTCTATGTGTGCGAAATATTTCACACACATAAACTGACCGAAACACATGTGAAAGTGATATCGATTAATGTGATATCGATTAAATTCATTTAATCCATCTACAATTCTTTTCTTTACTCATTTTTCCTCATATATATATATATAATATATATATATATAATATATATATATATATATATATATGGATGTTTTCCTAATTGCTTAGTAAAATAAAAACGTTCAAATTCTTCGTTTTTTTGTAGCACCGCTTTGTTTGTGAATTCTATCTTCCTTGAAAAGACGTCAAAAGAGAAAATGTCAATTATGAGTTTGAGGTTAAAGCAACAGAAAACTGGCGCAAATCTAATTTGATATGAGTTGAGTAAGATAACAATAATCCTTAAAGCGTTTTCTCTAATGAGACGACATTATTCAAAACATTGGCGACTGTCAAAGACAGTTTAATCTTTGACACTGGATCTTACAGATCGGCTGAGAAACTGACGACATTGTTTCAAATTCGTATTATCAAGTCGAGCGAATTTATGATTCTGTTTTGTTTAAAGAAATCAGAAACACTGATTTTGTTTATAAAAGTAATGTTGAGCAGACTATCCGATACACATCGTATACATTACTTATGTTATTGTAGCGAAATTGAGAGGCAGAACTGTGGACGAGCGGATTCCCAGCCCCCACAAACAAAGCGCGTCCGGATATGTTTGGCCTGTGCGAGGGGGAAGAGTGTGGCGAGTGGCCACGGATATTTGAACTCGCAACCTCCTCGTCGCTGAAATGCTGTTGGCAGTGACCCGGATGTGGACAGTATTGACGCGTACTCAAAAAAAAATACTAATTATCGAGTCTCATCTCAAAAATTCTGAGAAATAATATTGAGCATTGTTTAATTATAAGTATAGCACCCATATTATCTATATAATTGGGGAAACAAACCAGGTTCAAATCCTACTGAAGCCATCAACTGATCTTTTTTTGTTAATTCTTTTTTTCTGATATCAAAGCTGAACATATAGACTTGTCGTTATCATAAAAAACTTTTTTTTTCTTTTTCTTTTTTTTCAATGATTATTTTTTATTTGTATCCTCATGGTGTAATGGTAAACAAGTTGGTCTCTAAACGGGCAATGCCAGACCAGAGTAAGAAGCCCGGATGTACATATTAACTGTGTATTTAATAATAATAATAGATAAAACGGGATGAAAGAATATTAATGGATGGAATACAACTACCAAATCAGGAAACTATAAAATCACTTGATGAAAATGAAAGTTACAAATACTTAGGAATTTTAGAAGCAGACAATATCAAGCAAGCAGAAAGGAAAGGAAAAGTTTTAAAAAAAGAATATCTCAGGAGAAATAGAAAACATCTAGAAACCAAACTTAACAGCAGAAATCTGATCAAAGGAATTAATACCTGGGCCGGCCCCATTATAAGATACTCAGGACCATTCTTAAAATGAACAAAAGAAGAACTCAGACAGATTGACCAAAGAACGAGAAAGTTAATGACCATGCACAAGGCTCTTCACCCTAGAGACGATAGAGATAGATTATATGTCAAGAAAGGAAGGGGGAAGAGGTCTTGCCAACATAGAGGACTGCGTAGAAACCACAATCCAACAACTCGAAGACTACACAACAAAATGCAAATACAGATTACTTATGGCGGCCAACAATAGTAGATGTGACATATGGACAAACAGAAAAACAACAAAGACTGAGTGAGAACGATAGTAGGAGATTTGCTGTTAAGAAGAGAGTCGTACTTTTGTGAGAGATTGTTGCAGACTAAGGACTTTTTCAGTTGGGAGAACATATACGTCGGACTGTGGGAAGCGCGTGGTGTAATGGTTAAAGTCATGGGAAATGGACACGTCGCCCCGAGTTCAAATCCTGGATATAGTAATTGCATTTCAATTAGCGCTAGTGAAAAGGGGATAGACACCTTCGCTGTCTGGTCGATACCGACATTAGGCCGCCCGACGACTTTACATTTATATATATATATATAACGTGGACGTGTTAATTACATATCACTTAGCGCTAATACCCTTGGGAAAGGTATGAATCCTACTCTCCCTCTAGCTATGTATAAATAGTAGGGTAGACTGGACTCTTTAACCTTGGTTAGGCAACCGGTCTAGGAGAAGGAAAAGTCTGAATTCAAACCTGTTGAACTCCGCTTAAGAAATTGACCTTGTGTCACATCCTGCTCGTGCGGAGGGGTTGGTAAATACATATACGTCGGACTTGAGTGTGCCCACCACCGAGTTTACCTTCATCATTATATTTCGTTTGTTAGAGTTATACAGGGGGATTTCAACAACTGGTCTGACTTTTGTCGATATATTTCATATTAGTTTTATTTATCTTACTCTTGCTAGGTCTTGGTATTTATCTATGTGTATCTTTTCCTTACACGTGACATTCATGTCAGTAGATACGGCTACCGTTATAAGAATTCTTGCTTTTCAATATATCCAAGATTACAATATCTAGACGTCTTTTTTGGATTCCACGATCAGTCTATTTCGTAAAGTCCCAGACTATCTTAAATTGATTATTCCTGGCAATATTTTCTGAGAGTTTCTGATACCATTTACACCTTATTATGAACTCATGCTAGCATACAATATTCCAGTGTCTTTGTTTGTTTTTTTATTTTGTTTTGTTTTGTTTTACGGCATATCAACCTCAGTGGGTCATTTAATGCCGATAAAGTTTTGAAATAAATCAATTCTTAATAGATAATACGATTTTTTTATAAATACATTTTTCTATTTAACCCATAGATGGGACCTTAACTGGTACTACCACTCCGGGTGAGATTTGACCAAGGAACAATGGTGATGAAGGGGCGCTCCACATACCCCAGACCTCCAAAACTGGAACCTCACCATCGGATAGAGTTTAACGTCTTTCCCAGGACATGTAGACCCGCAGCCACCGCCTTCTAGCACCCATATGATAAAAAGGGGTTGGGGCTTGCCATAAGAGCAATAGGGTTGGGAAAATCATATAGGTGCTAGGGCTTGGCGTGACCAGCCGATTGATCGGAGGGGGCCTCTCCGACCGCCCGTCTAGCCCAAGATAGGGCCAAAGTGGAGTATTGCATGTCATGAACTGCTCATCCACCCGGGTTTTATCCTTAAGCATCACGGGTCGTCACCCACGGCCAACAGGTGGCCCCATTGGGGGAGTCTTACCCCTCTGCAGATGTGTAGTCGGTGCATTCTAACGCCCCAGCCGACAGGGCGGAGTGTCTTTCTGTATCTGGCAAAACAATTGTACCTTTCAGTGGATTCTAGATAATCTATGATATTAATACTCGTGTTCCTTAATTGTTGAGCAGACTATTCGATACAAATCATGAATATATATATATATACTCGTCATCTTTTCTGTACCACCGTTTTCTTCTCACAATTTTAATTTATTGATATTTCAAAAAAAATTTCCAAGCAAGATCAATATCCCGATGTGGCACTGCATCTATGCCTAACTTTTACACACTCCACACATGTACAACACTTTAAAAAATTCGAAGAAATTTGTATGGGGGATGAATTCGCAAAACAAAAACTAATGAAAAAATAATTAACCTTCTCAATTTAGAGTAAGCATTTATTCTTCTTTTATTACTTCATATACCGAAATTTTTATTAAAAGTTTATTTCAGTTGATTTTTACAAGAATTTTTTGTGATCCCCCTTATCAGCAGGTGCACGAATTTGAATACCCCTATTTTTAGCTATATATTTTAATACAATCTTCTCTTTAATTAGATAAATATGCCTTGAATATGCAGTAAATGGGAGAATTTATTTGGCATTAATTAACACACAAAAGTTTGTCAAAAGTTAATTCAAAATTGTCAAAAGCATAATCCTATTGCCAACGTAATATATTAAGAGGGAGAATAAATTAGTTAGAAAGTAATCTATATATTAATACTCTTGTTCCTTAACTTGCAACCCCCTCTGGTTTAGCATGAGACAGTTCAAATTGTATTGTTTTATTTTTGTCTTTTGCTCAATTTCTTTGCAACAAAAATAAATGAATAAAGACTTTGTTATGACCTGTTTAAGGGTCTAATAAGAATCACTCAAAAACGGAGCTAAAATGTAGGGAACAGGTGTATTTAGCAATATATCAACGTACAATTAAGGAAGCCTTCCTTGTTACAGCGTACACGAAGAACATGTATCTGCTACTTCTCACTTGAGTAGCTTTGCTCTGTTTAATATACCCTTTGGGTAAGTCTATGTTCGTGTCATAAGGGAAGGTTTCCGATTACAAGAAATACTTGAAGAAGACTGGAGGGCACATCGACCGAAACGTTATACAGATTTTATCTTTCCCCTTTTCTCTCGTTGTCTCCCCCTCTCTCTCTCTCCCCCCTCTCTCTCTCTCTCTCTCTCTCTCTCTCGTTGTCTTTCCCCCTCCTCTCTCTCGTTGTATTTCCCACTCTTCTCTCTCTCTCTCTCGTTGTCTTTCTCCCTTTCTCTCTCTCTCTCTCGTTGTCTTTCTCCCTTTCTCTCTCTCATTGTCTTTCTCCCTTTCTCTCTCTCTCTCCCTCTCTCGTTGTATTTCCCCCCTTTCTCTCTCTCTCTCATTGTCTGTCCCCTTTCTCTCTCTCTCTCTCATTATCTTCCCCCCTTTCTCTCTCTCTCATTGTCTCCCCCTTTCTCTCTCTCTCTCTCTCTCTCTCTCTTTGTATTTCTCCGTTTCTCTCTCTCTCTCTCGTTGTCTTTCCTCCTCCTCCTCCTCTCTCTCTCTCTCTCTCTCTCTCTCTCTCTCTCTCCCTCTCTTTGTCTTTCCCCCTTCTCTCATTATACTGGCTGGCTTTAAGCATTAGTAGCGTACCTCACAATTCCTTGTCTGTCTTATTGTATTTCTCTTCAATAAAACCCTCTATCTTAAATCTCCGACCATGTTGACATGTCCTTCCACTAAAACTCTCTCTCTCTCTCTCTCTCTCTCTCTCTCTCTCTTTCACACACACAACACACACACACACACACACACACACACACACACACACACACATGTGTCTGATAATAAATATAGTGAGTACGTCATTATGCTGCGCTTGCTTCGAGGATTAGTAGGGTACCTCACAATTCCTTGTCTGTCTTATTGTATCCATCTGCAATAAAACCCTCTATCTTAAATATACTGTAGCGTTTGTTTGTATTCGCCTGGTGGAGTTATCTGCCCCTTTTAGTTTGATGATGCCCGCTAGGGCACCAGTATTTAAGCGCCGGTTTCAAACACTTTCGCTCTCTTTATAGTTTCAGCATCTACGAGCCACATGGGGTAGATTCTATCTAAACCCTCTCGTGGGGCTCCGCCCCCTTACATTACTGTAAGTCCTCACAGCATGGACTATTCCTAGTCTCATGTCTGTGCCTTTTATTGTATATTTGTATCATTCATGAATGTGTCTATCTTTATTTGTGTACCTCTTTTTTATGTACTCTTTATTATGAACGTTGTATTCTACTGTTATCCATGTGCTGTGTTTATTAAATGTTTGTCTATTAACCTTCGTCGGAGTTATTTGTATCTAAATTATGTTGAACTTTAAACCATCCTCATAATACGAACGAGTTGACTTGTTCTTCTACCCGACTAGAATCTTGTCTGATTGTATCCCTTTTAAGGACTCAACAGTGTCTTCGAAGATTAATATGGTACCTCACAATTCCTTGTCTGTCTTATTGTATCTCTCTGCAATAAAACCCTCTATTTTAAATCTACCAACGTGTTGACCGGTCCTTCCACCCGACTAAAACCTTGTCTGATTGTATCTCTTTTAAGGACACAACAAAACAAAACAAAACCAAACCAAACAATTTTTTTGACTTGGATGTTTCTGTGAGTTAGATACGCTGTCTACCGTCATCTTATCTCATTCTGAATGTGATTAATGAAAAGCAATACCCCCAATCCGGATGTATTGTGGGCAAATAGGGTTAACGATGTTTGATGCCTGTCCTGTTTTTTTGTTTTTAACGTTAAACGTCAAAACACAGTAATCACCTCAAACAATTTGTGTTAGCTCAGATGTCAAAGATTAAATTGTATCTGACAGACGATAATGTTGGCAATAATGGAACGTTGTTAGAAAAAAGAAAACAGCAGAATTATAATGCTTATCTTATTATCAAAATGTTTAGGCCAAAATTCTGTGCAACCTTTGTTAAGTTGATATTTGATTATTCGAATTCGTATTATCATTCTGCTGTTTATTCTTTTGTAACAACATTCCATTATTGCCAACATAATATATTATTAATATATCTTATTATAATGGAGATTGTGGGTTTGTCTGTCTGTAACCGAAACTATATTACTATACAAGTCACAATTCCTTTAGTTATTTACATCATATTCTCCATGATTTTATTTTTATTTAAACCTCAATTATTAATAAAATTGTTTTACATTACTTACACTGTTGACCATATCTACATACTAATAACATGCAATTGTATTTATATATACAACAAAATAGAGGTTTACAGTATGAATGGGAAGGCTAATTTGCATATGATCTTAAAAAATTGATTTTTAATAAATATATGCTTAGTATTATTGATTTCTAATTGTTTGGTTCTATCTTATTGAATATGAGCAAAAATCTCTTCAATAAATCTTAAAAGAAATCTCTTAACAAGAAGAAATAATTGTAATATTATTCTTTACTTCCTATTTTAACTAAACAGTTTAATTAGGAAAATTTACCAATGAAAGACGGGAGTAACGGAAAATGATGGAAGAGTTAGTTTCAAAGTTGTTCTATTTTTCAATCATAACCCCTCTGTTCAAAATCTTTTTATCTACATTCTTATTCAGTTTCATTAGCCTTTCTAATTTAATATGATACTAGAAAGAAACGTGACCCGTTGGGTTACCCATTGAGCCCGGTTTTAGATTGTTGGAAAAATCACATGATGAAATGATTTCATTAATTTAAAGTTCACCCAAACTGTCCAAATACAGTAATAACGAGCTACGAGCACTTACCACAAAAAGAGAAAAAAAAAATTAAAAAGTGGAGAAAGAGAAAATTTAGCCCGACCAAGACCTCTTTCTATATCCAGACGCACCACCTTTCACCGAGGTCACAGCAAAAAATATCCTTTTTATATCTACTGGGGAGGAGGCTTTCTTGCACGGTTGATTCCAATACATGTCAGTGGGGGTTACGTCCCCACCTGCTATCCCCTAATCAATTTTAACATAGTTAAATGTCTCTAACACAATAACTCTCCTTTTTCACTCTCATTCTTACTCATACATAGAGAGGGTGAGAGTAATGCAGAAGGACAGAGAGGGACGGGTCAGCGGTTGACTTAATTGCTAATTACGACTAATTAAAACCAATTAAAGTTGACTTTTTTCAAACAATAGTTAGTCCTGAAACCAAGGAATTTTTCAGTATAAATTTTGTGTCAATAACATGAATAGAAAAAAATCCTTATGGAAGAGAAAGGTGTTTATCTCAGCTTTAGTATAATAATAGATTTTATTATAAAATTTAACTAAAATACTTGCACCCGGAGGGTGCATATATTTGTTTGTATTAATAATATATATATATATTATACACTGATATATTCAGATTGGTACAAAATAATGCCATAAGAACAAACTATATCAAAGCAAAATTTGATAAGACGCAGCAAAAACAGTAAATGTAGAAACTTCGGTGACAGAGATGAGACTGAAAACCATATATCAAGTGAATGTAGCAAACTAGCACAATGGGAATACAAAGCTAGGGACGGTTAGGTCGGGAAAGTGATCTACTGGGAATTATGCAAAAAATAAAATTTTGACCATACACCAAAATTGTATATGCATAAACCAGAATCTGTTCTTGAGAATGAAACGCATAAAATTCTCTGGGACTTTGAGATAAAGACCCATTACCCTATCCCAGTCAAGAGACCAGACCTAGTTTTGATTGGTAGTTATTTCTGTCAACGAAGTTTAGAATATGCTGACCACCAAGTCCAGATGCTAGAAGAGATGTTACAAGAGACTCTAGAAGAACTTAAGATGTCAAATACGCCAGAAGAAGAATAGAAGTAAGTAAAGAAAGAAGGGTATACAACATACTATTAAATCTGCTTCCACATAGGAACACCGAAATTTTGTACAGCCTTTGTTAAGTTGATATTTTTGATTAGTCAAATTCTTTTGTTAGAACAAGAAATTGTTAACTAATCCTTCCCGTAAGCAGACGCATGAGAATAAGTTTTAGTTTAGTGAGTCGGATGCTAGCCGGTCTTCTATCAGAGAGGATATCTCTGGGGATTCGCAACTCACTCGCAATGAAATTATAGGGTGGGGGAATAAGGCTTTATTATTAGAAACACTAAATATTGTTGTTAATTAAATATCAAAACAAGCAATGTCCAGCCCAGCACGAAGAAGAAGACCAACCCATAAGAGAAGCCCAACAGACCAACCAGATATGAGCGGCCGAAGCAGAAGCAGTTAGCAGAAACCAGCAGAAGCAAAAGTTAGCAAGTTATACCTTTTATCTCTGTCATCTCTAATCTTACAGACTGTCTGTCTGTCTTTTCTCTCCATTATACACCCACAATGACCCTCTTTTCCATTATATACGCGAGAATTCTCCACCGATTATATACACCTAAAAAAAAGGGTATATAGCATTAGAACTCGTTATTCAGTAGTGATTAATCAGCGAAAGGAACTTGAACTTGCTGACCAGAACACTACAATGGGCACACATTTTACTTTAAGGGCAGTGTATATAAGATTTCTTTTTGTCAGGCAACATTATCTATTAAAAGGTACGGAAGAAGAAGAAGAAGAAGAAGAAGAAGAAGAAGAAGAAGAAGAAGACAATTTTTTCCACATATTACACAATATAACCAATATTACATAAAAAAACAAAAACAAAACTAAAAAACGTAATGTTGGTTGCTATAGTCATGTGTGGAGGATGATCACTAATTAGGACTGAGCCTATACTAGTAGTGACTACCTCATTTTTTTTTTTTTTTTTCTTTTATTTAACATAGTTTGAAAGTTGATTATGAGTTTATTCATACGTATTAAATATTCTATTTTGATAAATAATTTGATTTGGTGAGCAAACACTTTGGTGAAATCAATGTTTGGACATTTTTTTGTTAGTGTATTCCAATCGTTGATGCCGGATCCTGTGATAGATTTAAAGCCTTGGGTGTTAGTGTTGGTAAATGGTTTGAAGAGTTCACCTGCAGTTGATCCTCTTCTAGAGACAGTGTATGATTATTTTTTAAGATTTAAATTTTTTTAAACTTTAAATGTAATGTACCAATCATTTGTCCATGGGCTAGCAGACAATTAATTACATAGACATGATCGTGAATTTTAAGGACTTTATAATGTTTGCACAAAGTTTCTGCATGGGCAGGAAAATCTGGAAAGGAGAGAATACGCATGACATTGTTTTGTTGTACTTCAATTCTGTGGAAGATTGCGGAACTCCGTTGGCCCTAAAATTGGTTGTAAAGGAAATTTTCGGAGGTGAAAAAATAGATAAAAAAACAACAAATTTCTTTCAAACAAGCTCGAAAAATAAAACCCCGCTAACTGAATCGTTTGTTTCAAATCCATCAGATAAAATTTTCCGAGTAATTAATAATAAAGTGTGCAACAATGTGTTGAAAAATAAAAGGTTACTAAAATAAATTCCAAATCACTAATGAAAGGGTTAAATTAACTTTGACTTTGAAGGTTGTTGAAGCGTGTTAATAATTAATCCATTGTTATCTGTGATCTGAATAGTTAAAAATTTAACGTTTCATTTAAAACAATCTTGTTAATGGTTGGGATAATAAAAAAGATACGTTAAATTTATTATGGTTCATTAAAATATTAGAAAAATTTATTAACTGGAAGTTTTATAGAATTTTCAATATTACGATCTCTGTCTCTCTCTCAGTCTCTCTCTCTGTCTCTCTCTGAATCTTTTCTCTCTCTCCCTATCTCTCTCTCTTTCTCTCTCCCCATCTCTCTCTCTTTATCCCTCTCTTTCTCTCTCTACCCATCTCTCTCTCTTTCTCTCTCTCTGTTTCCACTTGTGTCTCTCATACCCTGTCTATACATATATATCTATATCTCCCTCCCCTCTCTCTTTCTCTCTCTACCCATCTCTCTCTCTGTCTCTTTCTCTCTCCCCATCTCTCTCTCTTTCTCCCTCTTTTCTCTCTCTCTCCCCATCTTTCTCTCTGTTTCCACTGTGTCTCTCATACCCTGTCTATACATGTATATCTATCTCTCCCGCTCTCTCTCTCTCTCTTTCTCTCTCTCCCAATCTCTCTCTCTCTCTCTTTCTCTCTCCCCATCACTCTCTCTTTCTCCCTCTATTTCTCTCTCTCCCCATCTCTATCTCTTTCTCTCTCTCTGTTTCCGCTTGTGTCTCTCATACCCTGTCTATACATGTCTCTCTCTCTCTCTCTCTCTCTCGCTCTCTCTCTCACACACTCTATCTATATATCTATCTATCTATCTATATCTATATCTATATCTCTATGTGTGTGTTTCCGCTCAGTCTCTTATACTTCTCTTATACGGATCCCTCTAAATCTATCTCCACGTCTCTGTCTCTGTCTGTCTGTGTGTCCCTCTGTCTCTCTATGTTTCCGCTTGTGTCTCTCTTATACCCTATATATACATATATCCCTCTGAATCTCTCTCTCTCTCTCTCTCTCTCTCTCTCTCTCTCTCTCTCTCTCTCTGCGTATGTCTGTCTTTCTCTATCTGTCTCTCTAACTCACTCTCTCCCTCTCTCCCACTCTCTATCTCGCATTGTGTCACTCTCATAATACTCTTGTGTCTTTCAGATTGTTACACAGTCTATTCATATATCACGCTTAGTCTATCTCCATGTATCTGTATGTCTGTCTATCTCTCTGTCATTCTCTTTCTATATATATTTCTTTCTCTATCCCAGGTATGGTTTAAATATCGCAACAACTTCTAAAGGGTGGCTTTGGCATTATATAGCCCACAAAGGATATGCCATCAAAAACTGAAAAAACGTCTATCTATCTATCTATCTATCTATCTATATATATATTATATATATATATATAATATATATATATATATATAGTTAAAAATTAATGGTAAAAATGAATGAATGGATGAAATAAGAATGAATGAAATAAAATAATTAATATTATATCATAATAATAATATTAATAATTAATAATTAATAATATAAAATAATTATATCAACTTGATGCTTCAAAGAAGTCTAATAATAGATGAGGAAAACTTTCTATCAGGGACCCCGCTCTCAAAAAGTGTTTTAATACTTTTGAGAAGGGTCCCTTGGAAAAGATTTTACATTTATCACCCTCATTTCATTCATTTTTATTTCATCCATTCATTCATTTTACCATTCATTTTTAACTAAATAATTTAGAAGCATACGCGAAAACTTAAATTATATATATCCAACTCGTGATTAGTAATAATGCATCTGCGAAACTAACTTATTCTACCTCCCCCTCTACCAAAGAGACGCCGTGTAACCGCTTCTAGTGGAAAATAGATCATATATATACCCAACCCCAACACACGAGCTGGATGCGACACAAGAGTTTAACAGGTTTGAATTCATAGTTTTCTTTCTCCTGGAGTGGTTGCCATACCAATGTTAAAGATCCCAGTCTGTCCTACTATTTACCCCTTGCTGGATGTAGAATAGTTGGGTGCATATCCTTTCTAATGTGAACTGCTAACAGCCTTGTACAGGATTTGACATCAGTTCGCCGTGACCATTTCCTAAAAAATAAAATTCGAGATTAGTTACCAAGTAAAGTTTTACAAGGTGTAAGTTAAGGGTATTGCACATAAACGGGTGTAACACATGGACATTTTGATGTGAGCCCACCCACGAGCCGACACTCATGGGATGGTAGGTGTAATAAATGCGTTAATTCCCTCGGCATCTCCTCTCATGGGGGCGCCTATGGCAGTGGGCAAAAAACCCAGCCCAGCCCCTTTAAATCAAGTTGGCAGGTATTTCCTGGGGAGCTGGCCCCCTGGGAGCAACGTTGTTAACATTACTTGACCGGTCCAGGGCCGAAGCTACTGGACACAAGTTTCCGAAGAACCAAGATGTAAGTAAAGTAAAGTTGGCGGAATGACTTATTGTCAGTATCAGCTGAACAGTGATGGAGTCTATCCTCTTTTCACTAGCGCTAGACCAGGAAGATTCTTTTTGTTTTGGTGGTGTGCCAAAACTACCGTTACCTCCCCACTCCATCGCACAGATCAGATTACCAAATCAGTTTTACACATACGTTGTTGGCAGTGACTGGTATCGAACCAGAAACCTTGCGATTCCTCGCTGGGTGCTCTACCAACTGAGCTACACCAGCCTCTATAAGAAGGTGTAAATGAATTCAATACGCTGCAAAAGCTGTAAATTGCCCTGGTACCAGCTTGAAAGAGAAAACAAAAGCCAAAACTGAATTTTTTTGTTGGAAATCGATCAGATAAGATTTGCCAACTAATTAATAATAACAAGGTCGCAACAAGGTTGCAACAATGTATATTACAAATTAAAAAAAAAGGTTACTAAAAATTAAATCCAAAATTTTTACTAAAATACTAAAAAATTAGTTTCTGGTTTTGGAAGTTTTTCCAAGCGTGTTAATTACCAATCCATTGTTATCTGAGATCTAAAAGGGTTAATTTTAATTTTTGTTCAAAACAATTTTGTTAAGTAACTAGATGAAGATAAATGAATTAGGATTAGAAAAATTAATTAACTATAATAAACCTTTTTTTTCTCACTACTCCCTCCCCCCCTCCCCCCCCCCCTCTCTCTCTCTATCTCTCTCTCTCTCTTTCTCTTATGTTCTTTTCGGTCTAAATCCAGTCTTTTAGCGTATGCCTATACATCCCTCCTGCCCAGCCAATGTCCGTGTCTGTATTTTTTTCTGTTTATCTATCTTTCTGTCTGTCCCATTGCCTCCATCTTTTCCCTTGTCTTTCCCTCTCTGTCTCTCTGTATCTATGTGCATCTTCTCTCTCTTTCTCTCTCTCTCTCTCTCTTTCCCTCTTTATCTATCTATCTCCCTCTCTCTCTCTCTCTCTCTCTCTCTCTCTCTATCTATCTATCTATCTCTCTCGCATGTTCTTTTCGGTCTAATCCAGTCTCTTAGCGTATGCAATATACATCCCTCCTGTCCAACTTTAATTTCCGTGTCTCTATTTTTCTATTTATCTATCTGTCTGTCACATTGTCTCTATGCTTTTCCCCTTCTTTCTGTCTTTATCTCTATTTGTCTGTCTGTCTGTCTGTCTGTCTGTCCTCTTATGTTCTTTTCGGTCTAATCCAGTCTTTTAGCGTATGCAATACTTCCTCCTATCCAGCCAATTTCCGTGTCTTTATTTGTTCTGTTTTTCTATCTGTCGGTCTGTCAGTTCATTGCATCTATCTGGTTTTACCTCCTCTCTTCTCTCTCTCTCTCTCTCTCTCCTCTCTCTCTCTCCTCTCTCACCTCTCTCTCTCTCTCTCTCCTCTCTCTATCTACTATCTATCTCTATCTCTCTCTCGTCTTCATGTCTAATCCTGTCTCTAAACGTATGCAACTACTTCCTCCTGCCCGGCCAATTTCCGGGGTCTCTGTAATTTTTTCAGTTTATCTATCGGTTTGTCTCTCTCATTGCCTCTCTTTCCCTTCTCTCCCTTTTCTGTCTCTGTCTCTGTTTTGTCTGTCTGTCATTTAATGTGATTTTGTTGTATGATACATCATATATGCCACTATTTCTCCAACCCAGTCAATCTCCGTTACTATGTCAGCATCCCTATCCCCATATGTTTATCTGTCTGCCCGTCTCTTTACCACTAGCTGACTATTTCTTCCGCCTCTCTCTCTCTTTCTCTCTCTCTCTCTCTCTCTCTTCTCTTTCTCTTTCTCTCTTCTCTTCCTCTTTTCTCCCTTTCAGTTT
The DNA here is from genome assembly GCA_023376005.1 of Doryteuthis pealeii. NCBI lineage: Eukaryota > Metazoa > Mollusca > Cephalopoda > Myopsida > Loliginidae > Doryteuthis > Doryteuthis pealeii. The sequence goes on from CM042169.1 coordinate 72,114,011, forward strand.
TAACCAATATCTTACATTATGTATACCCATATTCTCAGGCCCAGTCTATATCCGTGTCTATCTACGTGTTTTCTGTCTGGAAGTCGCACAATTTTCTCGCTTGATTCCAAGTGAAACATTCCCTCAGGCTGCAACTATCCCCTCATCTAAAAGAGCAGGGCTGGGAATTTTTGCACGGTGCATGAGGCTTCACAAACAGGGAATCCCGACAGAATTTTGTGCAACTTTTTACCTGACTTTGACTGAAAATTTTGACAGGGAAGTATATTCAAATTCACATGTTGGTTGTCCATCGTCAGTGTCCACGTCACTTTGGATTCCGCCCTTTTGTCTTAACCATAGTCCATTATGGCTTGTTCGTCTTGTTTGTGTTTTTTTGTGATAGGAGGCATGTGGCCATTCAACTGACTTTTTGTGGGGTGCTGTTTCCAAAATGTGGAATAAGGAAGTCCAGAAAGGAACAAGTCATTATGTCCCGATTATGCATTGGTCATACAAAACTAACTCACTCTTATATACTCAAACAAGAACAACAACCACAATGCGAAACATGTCAAACACCCCTGACAGTTAAACAGTTATTCATGGAATGCAGATTTTTGGCTCACATTAGAAACCGTTATTTTAATCCAAACGATATGAAAGATCTGTTTGAAAATGTTAACATACAGGATATTTTCTCCTTTTTGAGGAAAATAAAATTATACCATAGAATATAGACATGAAACAAATCAATACCATACAATATGATTCCCAATAATGCTAACACAATGTTAAAACCAATTACTAAAAGTATATATATGAATACACAATATGTATTACACCGTAACTGTTAGGCATGATATAACCCCAGGCGGGTTGATATGCCGTTAAAATCAATAAACCAACCATCCAAAATGTGTTTAAGGTAGCACGCAGCATCTTTGTGTAGTTCGCATCTTGTATTTTCTCTAAGCGTTTCTGTAGAGTCCAAGGGGTGCAGCCATTCAGCAGTACGGACACAGCTTAAGAATCCTCACTTTATATTATCAGAAAGATTAGATGTACTCTTTTTGGGGATCACTGTGTCACGAGTGAATTTCTCACAGCGATTTCTTGTTAAATTTTTTTTTTAAAGATCTGGGTAAAATGGATCCTGTTTCTCGCGTGATTGGAGCGTTGGTGAATATCACGCATATGAAATCTCGTACTGATAAAACGAGATGTAAAACACACAGGAGATTGATTAGGGCCAGGAAACAGAAAGAAGACACACACAAAAATTTTTTTTGTGCTTGCAGGTTGGACAAAGAGAATGCGAAATAAGCAATATTGCACCAACTGAATTTCGCGCAGAATTTGCACTGCGTATACATGCAAAATGGGCCGGTTTAGCTCAGTTTGGTAGAGCGTTCAACTAGAAACGGCAAGGTTCTTAGTTCGATACCGGCCCTCAGCGTATGAGTAGCACAGGGATCTGTGCGGTAAAGTTAGGGACTGATGGTAAGTGTGGCACTCCACCCCAGACGCAAAAACAATCTCCTTGGTCTAGCACTAGTGTAAAGGGGATAGACTCCCTTGCTGATTCGCTGATACCGACTTTAAGCCACCCCGACGACTTTATTTACTTTATACATGCAAATATGGAGAAGCGTGGTGTAATGATTAGGGTAATAGGAAATGGACCTGTCGACCAGAGTTCAAATCCTGGACAAGGCTGTTTGCATTTCATTTAGCGCTAATACCCTTGGGAAAGTATGCACCGAACTACTCTCTCTCTCTCTCTCTCTCTTCTCTCTCTCTCTCTCTCTCTTCTCTCTCTCTCTCTCTCTCTCTCTCCTGCTATGGGTAAATTGCAAGGAAGACTATTCTCTTTAACTTTGGATATGCAACTAGTCAAAGAGAAGGAAAACTATCGATTCAATACATTTTTTGGCATCTAATATTGTAAATAGCAGACATTGATTTTTTTTCTTCTTTTTAGAGTGCCTGGATCAACGCAAGATCTTTTGTTTTTCTTTTTTTACGTGGGGCATCCTGCGAGGATTCAACTCACTATTCAGTAATAAACTATTATTGAATCATGAGTTGGATCCGCGCAGGATGCCCCATGGACCTGGAAGACTAACTTTAAAAAAACTCTTCCCAAGCGACGCTGAGTAGCCACTTCTAGTAATAACTATAGTAGAACAGACTGGGCTCTTTAACAATGAAAACTGGCTCTATCACAGATATTAAGCACTGTAAAAAGAACAATATAAATTGTATTTACTTTTTTATATTTACAAATATTAACTATAGTAGGACAGACTGGGCTCTTTAACCATAGTATGGCAACCAGTCTAGGAAAAGGATAACTGGCTCTGTAGAAGGAAAAATGCAACTTGTATTTACTTTTTATATTGACAAATCTATACATAGAAAAATGACGTCTGTATTAAAATCTTAAGAAATTGACCTTATGTTATATTACAATACTCATTGAGAAAGTATGTTGCATAGATATACTTTTCTTGTATAGGGTTTTTATATTTTCATATCTTGTTCTCGGGATCTGGTTCGGTCGTCTAACTTTTATCTGGGTATATTGTAGTTTCTCTTTTATCTCTGTATTGAGTAGCGGGCTTCTCTGTATTCAATTTGGTCAGGAACCGGTTGGGATTTCCATAACACAATATATGAATTAGGAAGCGCGTGGTGTAATGGTTAACGTCATGGGAAATGGACTCGTCGCTCCGAGTTCAAATCCTGGATGTGCTAATTGCATTTCACTTAGCGCTAATACCTTTGGGAGAGGTATGAATCCTACTCTCCCTCCAGCGATGGGTTAATAGTAGGGCAGACTGGGCTCTTTAACCATGGTTAGGCAACCGGTCTAGGAAAAGTAACTCTGAATTCAAACCTGATAAACCCCGCTTAAGAAATTGACCTTGTGACGCATCCTGCTCGTGCGGAGGGTTGATATATATATATATATATATATATATATATATATATATATATATATGACTCAATAATATTGGTAATATATTTATTGAAACTTGTTTTAAATGTCACATTAGACCATGTTTTATGCATTCTAAGTTCTGAGTCTATATATAATTCAGTTGTCCTTAATACTTTTATGTAGTACTTGATACTGACTATAAAATAAATACTCATTGCTATATTTGCTTAATTACTGAAGTTACTGTGACGTAAGCAGTGACGTAGTTTCGGTTACAGACAAAAAGAGATCGAATCTGCCTTATATATAAATATGTAGCATTAGGCATAGTATAGGACATTTCTATTTTAATGACATCTTCTCTGGATCTGCATGGGTCGTCTAACGTCTGTGTTTGTTGTAATTAGGTTGGACGCCATTTTCATCAACAGCCCAAATGAGATTTTCGCAAGAGATTTACTGGCTACCAGAAAACAGGAACCAAGCAAAACTATGGATTATTTCTTCAGAGGACTCAAAAACTAAGGAATGCAATTTTAAAGACCGTACAACTAAACGACGTAGGACGAAGTTAGCAAGTGTTGCATAGCCTCTTCATTGGCACTAAATAATTATAATGTTGCATACCTCTTTCTTTAATTCTATTTCTTGGCCGTCTTTAGTATTCTGATCGTCTTTGGTATTTCTTCTATCATCTTGACTTGGTCTGGCATCTAAGTGTTATATACTGTATCAATTGACAGCGCTGGTGTGTAGTACACTGGATTGAAAAGCAACGCAGGTATACAAAAGAAAGCTGGACTTTATTTTCTTTCCTCGGTCGGCGTGGATGAAAGGTGTGAGTCGTGATAGCGCCGGCTTGAACGAGTGGTGAAATGAACAGTAGTTATAACTTTATATAAAGTTATGACTTTAACGGCTACCAAATCTCAACTGCTGAACTCCCCGGTCTAACTGTCACTTTTTCAATTCTTACCCAGCATGCTCTGGTCTATTCAAATTACACCGGAACTGTACTGCGTGACCTGCAATCCTAGATTTGTCACAAGTCAATCGGAAGTCCTTTGTCATCCTGCTAGTGTTGTTTTTCCGGACAGTTTGTTTGACCCGGTCAGCAGTAAGCCTCCGATCTTACTCACTCTTCCTCTTTATTCGATCCAGACTTCTGGCTGGAACATCCTTTGTTTCCCAATTCCCTTGTCTTTTTGAACTTCTTTTCGCGCCAAAAGAATTGAAACAATAGTTAATCTGCAACATAAGGTCTGGACTTTCTTGGGGACTTTGGGTCTGGTTTTCTGTTGGGGATTTCTCCTTATCAGAAGCCCTGTGTCATTGTTAGTTTTTGGGTAATAAACACAAGACTTCGATTTACTTTTGATCTTATTTTATTGTTAAATCCCCACCAGACATCTGCTAACTAACATAGCGCGCGTATGCAGAGTGAGTCACAGTTCGGCAGTACATCTTCACCACCTGACGACCAACTACAAACTGGGGACTCAGAAAAAGGTCCCACGTGACTTCACATATTTTGGCGGGCTTCTGTAATTTTCCATAGAAGGACCCGGCCATGATATAAAAAGGGTCATCCCCTCAGAATTACAGGGGATTGATAATAATCTTATGCAACCGCATAGATTATGTAACACAAGAGGCTTTCATTTTTGGAATTGCCTCGCCAACACTACATTAAAGGAATGAAAATATTGGATTTAAAAACAGCATCCGATCATGCTTCATCCCTGGATTCAGCACCGAAATAATGAAGCTTATGTTGTCTTGACAAGGTCAATTTCTTAAGTGGAGTTTTCCTTTTCCTAGTCCGGTTGCCTAACCATGGTTAAAGAGCCCAGTCTGCCCTACTATTTACCCATAGCTGGAGGGAGAGTATGATTCATACCTTTTCCAAGGGTATTAACCCTAAGTGAAATGCAATTACCACGTCCAGGATTTGAACTCGGGGCGACGAGTCCATTTCTTATGACGTTAACCATTACACCACGCGCTTCATTCCCCAACAGTTGCAGTCTGTGAGGGTCACTCTTCGAACAAAGATGATGGAATTAATATCTTAAATCCCTTCCCATGGTAGCTGAGAATTACAAGCCCGGATGCACCAACACTAATGAGACTTGAATTTATTTTAAATAAATATAAATATTTAATATTATAATATTTATATAATACTAATATAATTTTTTAATACATATTAATTTAATTAATAATATATTTTGTATATATAAATATATATATATTTATATATATTTATTAATTATTATTTTTTAAATAAATAAATAAATAAATATATATTTATTTATATATATCTATATATATAAAATATAGAAAAAGTTTATCTTTCAGATAAACAAATTATAAATATATTTTATTAATATATATTAATTTAATTAATATATAATATATATATATATATTATTAAAATATTGAATATTATTAATATATATATTAAAATTAATATAATACTAATATAATATAATATTATATAATATTATTGACTAATATCTCGATATATTATTCAAAAATATTTTATACAATCTCAGTTTTGCAATCTTTGATTTATGCTGTTGATTAGCTGGATTATTTGTGTTATTTTTTGTTCTGGAACTTTAGATTTCTGCCTTGAGATTTTATAATAGGGAAGATTGGATTCTCTAATCTTGGCTAACTATGAATCCAAATATTCTCACTCCAGCTATAGGTAAAAGGGTAGACTGGGCTCTTCAACCATAGCTAGGTAAACAGTCTAGGAGAATGAAAACTCTGATTCAGACCTGTTAAACCCCGCTTAAGAAATTGACTTAGTATCATATCCTGACAAGACCTTTGTCTCGCCCTAGTATCATCTTTCCTCGTTCATGGCAAGGTTCTTGTCTTTGAGAAGGCGTAGCAACGTAGCTTTTGATCTGAGTTAAAGTTTCAAGCGTTGTACTGATTAAATATCTATGCTACTGAAGTGAGATTTGGATTGACCATCGATTTTTTCCACTTTTGTTCGGTGCACCGATATTTGTTTAAAACGCTTTTCCCGGTTTCTTATTTTGGGGAGGAGGGGGTGCCGTTACCAAAATATGGTTAAACTTTTGTCTCGCCCTAGTATTATCTTTCCCCGTTCATGGCAAGGTTCAGGTCTTTGAGAAGGGCGTAGCAACGTAGGTTTTGATCTAAGATAAAGTTTCAAGCGTGGAACTGATTAAATATCTTATGCTACTGAAGCAGAGATTGGGATTGTACCATCGACTTTCTAATTGTATTCGGTGCCACCGATATATATTTCAAACAGTTTTCTCGTTTTTTTTGTTTTTGTTTTTTTTTTTTGGGGGGGGCGTAGCTGGCGAATCGTGCCGCACATTACCAGAATATGGCAAGACTTTTGTTTCACTCTAGTATTTCTTTCCTCGTTCATGGCAAGGTTCTTGTCTTTGAGAAGGGCGTAGCAACATAGGAATTTTGATCTAAGATAAAATTTCAAGCGTGGTATTGATTAAATATCTTATGCTACTGAAGCTGAGTTTGGGATTGTACCATCTATTTTTCCAATTTTGTTGGGTGGCACCGATATATGTTTAAAACAGTTTTTCCGGTTTTACGGGGGGGGGGCGTGTAGCTGGCGAATTGTGTCTTCACGTTACCAAAATATGGTAAAACTTTTGTATCGCCCTAGTATTATCTTTCCTCGTTCATGGCAACGGTCTTGTCTTTGAGAAGGGCGTAGCAACATAGGAGTTTTGATCTAATGTTACATAATTATTGGATCCCTAATACATTTATAAGGTATTGTAGAAATCATTATGGCGATTAGTACAGCTGATGGCCTTGAGGGTGAGTGACGGCGTTTGACCTCACTCTGACCTTGCGTTCTGGGATGAATCGTGAGAACCGGAACCCCATAGAAGGCCTCTTCCCGTTTAAGATACTAAGTAAGTAAGAGTCAGTTAGAACTTAGAAGCCGAGCTAGCAACATGTAAGCCTCATCTGCGCAGATTGTCTGGGTGGGATTTGGAATAAAGTAACATCAACATAAATCGAAGTCTTGTGTTTATTACCTAAAAACTAACAATGACACAGGCTTCTGATAAGGAATGATCCCCAACAGAAACCAGACCCGGAATCCTCAATAGAAGACCAGACGAGACCTTAGAAATATACCAGACCAAGATGTTAGATGATAGACGATCAGAAGCAAAGCCGGCCAGAAGAAATACGACCAGAGTAAGAAGTAAGAAAGGTATATAACGTTATATAGATTGGTACGGTGAAAAGACCAGTATATAACACTAAGATAAAGTTATGGTACTGATTAAATATCTGATGCTACTGAATCTAAGTTTGGATTGTACCATCGACTTTTCCAATGTGTTCGTGGCACCGATATATGTTTCAAACTTTTTTGGCGATGTAGCTGCCGAATTGTGTCTCTCGTTACCAAAATATGGCAAACTTTTGTCTCGCCCTAGTATTATCTTTCCTCATTCATGGCAACGGTCTTGTCTTTGAGAAGGGCGTAGCAACATCCGAGATTTGATCTAAGATAAAGTTTCAAAAATTAGTGAAAAAAATCCAAACTAATTTTAACTGAAAACGGTGGTTAACCTGATAAAAAAAAGAATAATTCTCAAATTATCCGGCATTTTATTCCGATTGTTGAGGTTTATTTTCTGATTAAGAAGAACGACTAAAATGGTTTTATCATTTTTCTTTTTTTCTTTAAATGCTTTCTTTTTTAATTTCTTCTGACATCCAAAAAGCTAATATTGGCGAATAACTGATAAAATGATTCTTTTTTTCTAATGGTTCATCAAATCACAACAGCTTGACTCGCCGCCATTTTGGCTTTAACAGGAAACGCAATTCGTGGAAAGAAATGAATTAACAAAAAATAACTAGAATAAGATTAGAAATTAAAAATTAAATTCAAGAAATCTCACCTTCTTTTGTGTCTTTGGCAAATTCGGAATTCCTGCCGCGATTCGAGTTGGAAAATTGAAACATTAGTGTCAGTCCAGCGGTGCTTCATTGTTCAGTTTGGTTAAACGAAGGTGTCTTTGTTGTGAATGCCAGAACGATGAACTGCAAATAAAACTTTATAAAGAGACATATTGACTTGGTTGGTGTCAGTGAGATGAAGGAATCTGAAGAGTCTTGGAGTTAAATGAAACTGTTTCATTATTCCCATTTCCATGCTAATAGATATATGGCAATATCATTATTGCGTCATTGCCGTAAGACAACGACCAATTACCATGGTAATCAGATTAATGGCTAAACTTGCAAATCGGTCGGAAAATTAAAACATATTACAGGTTGACCCAAAAAACAGAACCCAAATTATTTATTTATTTTCCCATTAAAGTAACCCTAAACACCAACCATAACACTAACCCTAACCCTAAACACTAACCCTAACCCTAAGCCCTAATGCTAACCCTAACCCTAAACCCCCTAGTTAAAATTAACAGATTTATTACAACATTTGTGGGTTCTGTTTTTTCTGGGTCAATCTAATTTTCCAACCGAGTTTAGCCCAGATTAATTTCGTCTAGATCTAAACAATAAATGTCTCTCTCTCTCTCTCTCTCTCTCTCTATATATATATATATATATATATATATATATATTATATATATATAAGAGAGAGGAAAGAGAGAGAGAGAGAGAGAGGGGGGAGGATGATAACTGAAACCCGATATGTACAGGAAACCAAGAAAAAGTATATATAAAACCTGATCTGTGTACTATTTTCAATAAAGTTAGCGGTCTGGTGAAACACATAGGTATAACCATAAAATAGCTGATTTTAAAGATTCTACGGATATATATTATATATATATATATATATATATAATATATATATATATATATAATATATATATAAAGATGTTATGGTCCAAGGGGAGAATATTATATCTTTTATAAAAGAGAAGTTTTGCAAAAAAGGACTATGTCTTTTTTAAAAATTATGTATTAACTTATATAAGCGACACGTATTTAACATCCTATCTTCTTCAGGCATTGAATTACTATATTTTGGCAGAATATATCTGATATTTGATAGGTTGTGTGTGTTTTTGTAACTATTACTTTTTACTATAATGGTTGTATGAATATAATATATATATATATATATATATATATATATATATATATAATATATATATATATATATATATATATATATATAATACTAATTGTTTCCTAAAGGCTTTTTTCCTATTGAGTTCAATGACAGAAAATACACGCAAAAATATTCCTTACTTCTGGGATTGAGTTATTTTTTTTTTAGAAAAACTACTTTAATTAGTTCTAATTAGTAATAATTTGTAATCAAGTAAAAACTGACCCGTCTCTTACTTCATATTTTGCCTATATATATCTTGATTAACTATTCCTCCTATAGTGAGCATAAAGAGAGAGATTGAACTTCTCACTTCATTTCTATGTTCATTTTCATCAGCTGCCAGAAGCTAAGGGCTAGCTTATATATAACATATAAATGAAGTACAAAGTTCAATTTCCCTCGCACACACTAAAATGACAGGCAGAATGTGAAGTAAGAGACACGTCAGTTTTTTACTTAAATGCAAATTTTAGAAAAAAAGGAATGTATTGCTTTTGTTTTAAATTCTTCAGCCGTTTTTATTTTGTTTTAATTTAATTTGCCTTGCTACCCAAAACTCAATGGGTGACCAAACCGATCACGTTTTTTTCTTGTATTGAAACATAGTGGTAGTACTTGTTAATACCCGATGTATGGGTCAAGTAGTTCTGATTGCACGTTAATTAAAATTATTTCTACTAGATTGATAAACATGAAGTAAATGACATATCTAATATAAAACTTGTTTTCACGAGTTCATTAATACAAATGAAGTTAAAGAAATTGTATATATATATACTCACACATATACATATATATACAAGGTGTTTAAAAAATATCAACATTTTTTGTACTTTTTGACACACCTGGTATTCTGAAAAAAATGAACGTTCCATTCATTGTTCATTTCTATCTTGGTAAATACAGCTTAAAATTCGGTACTTTTATTGAACACCTTGAATTCTGAAGAACAAAAATACCGTTCCATTTATTGTTCATTTCTATCTTGGTAAATACAGCTTAAAATTCGGTACCTTTATTGAACACCTTGAATTCTGAAAAAAAATATCGTTCCATTCATTGTTCATTTCTATCTTGGTAAATACAGCTTAAAATTCGGTACCTTTATTGAACACCTTGAATTCTGAAAAAAAAATACCGTTCCATTCATTGTTCATTTCTATCTTGGTAAATACAGCTTAAAATTCGGTACCTTTATTGAACACCTTGAATTCTGAAAAAAATACCGTTCCATTCATTGTTCATTTCTATCTTGGTAAATACAGCTTCAAGCTCGACACTTTTATGACACACCTTGTATTCTGAAAAAGAAATTAACTTTCCATGTATTGTTCATTTCTATCTTGATAAATACAGCTTCAATCTCGGCACTTTCATGTCACACCTTGTATTCTGCCAAAAAATACCGTTTCATTCATTGTTCATTTCTATCTTGATGAATACAGCTTCAAGCTCGGTACTTTTATGACACACCTTGTATTCTAAAAAAATACGTTCCATTCATTGTTCATTTCTATCTTGGCAAATACAGCTTCAAGAATAATAATTTTACGACACACCTTGCATATGTGTGTGCGTGCTTGTTTGTGTGTGTGTGTAATAAGATTTACCTTTAAATAACCCACAAATGTTGAGATTCCATTAAACTCTAATTAACCAATTAATTAATTAAGTTGTTGTTACGGATATATGATGGAATGTGTTGGTTTATTCTGACGCTCTTTCCCCCCAATCTTAAAGATAGTGTAACCCCCCATGAAAAAAGTTACCCTATTTATAAATTCCAATGCAAATGCGATGTTTGCTATATTGGGCGCACTACCCAATGATTGTTCATTTCTATTTTGGCAAATACAGCTTCAAGAATAATACTTTTACGACATACCATACATATATGTGTGTGTGTGTTTGTGTGTGTGTAATAAGATTAACTATTAAATAACCCACTAATGTTGACATGCCATTAAAATCTAACTAATCAACAAAACAACTGAATTATAAATAAGAAGTATGAAAATCTATAGTACACATTTTTTTAGCACACTCAAAAACTGAGCCTGTCTTAAACACGCCTTTAACGGAGTAAACAAATTAACTGTGTAGTTATTAAGTTTTTCATTGTCTAATGGCCGCCTTAGATAAAGATGGACGAACACTAACTAATAAATTTCCTACTGGAAACCATAAAAAATCTTCCTTTTATCGTTGTGTCATACTGTTCTTTTATTACGTTTTACAGAAAGTAAGTTTGGAAATTTGAAATAAACCGAGTTAAGAGAACAGCAAAACCCATAGAATGCAATCATCTTGAAAGATGAAATACGTAATTGTGACGTAAAAGTGAGAAATGTTATTTTATTTTATCTGAAGAAACAGCAAATAGTTTTCTTCAGAAACGTCGTTCGCACATATTCGTGCCTTAAATTGAATCCAAATATATTTAGCACATTTCATCTGAGTAGTTTTACAAAGTGTCCGTAAATATTTGAAGCTAATGAAAAAAAGATAAAAATAAAAACGTCAAATAAATGTTTCGGCTTGACAGCGCAAAAAATGTCGGTGTTTATTTTTCTAAACTATCTACTTATTGTCAGAAATGGTACAAGAAAATTGTTTTCTTTTTGAAAATGCGTCCTGGCCTCCTGCCCTGAAAAAACGCTAAGCGGTGCTGGTTGAAAACCATGGCCTTTATTTTTGAAACTCGGTCGTATTTATTTAAAAATACGTGTCATTTTTTTTTTTTTAATTAGAATAAATGAAAATACCGATAAAAAAAGATATTTTAAAGGAAGGGAGTAAATATTTACATTTACTTGTCGATACCCCCCTGCGTGGTAGCTTACTTTTAACGTCTTCAAACCACTAAAAACGTTATGTCGATAAAAATGCCTTCAAACCGCTAAAAATATTTTACAGAGATGGGGGGGGGGCTTAAAATATTTACTTGTCGAGAAAAGATATCGCTTTTATATCACATTAACTTCTCGAGAAAAACACCTTCAAACAACTATGGAATTCAATAGTAGCGCGGGTTTGGATTTTTTTTAATCACAAGCTGGTGAAAATAAAATATATTCAGTTGTAGATAGTCGTCTCTTCAAATATTTTGACGGCTTTTTATTAAAATTGGATAAGACCTTTTTAAGTGAATATATGTACAATAAAAAAACTAAATAATATTTTGGAAGGGTTTGGTAATATGCGCGCTGAGAATTTGAAATAAATAACTAAATTTGTTTCACTGGAAATGATGGCTATCATAGTAATTGGATAACTACATGAAAATATGCACTTTGTTGAACAATGCACTCTCTCAACGATTTCGACGAATGAGGGTTCATCGAGTGAACAGCCTACACAGTGTTTTGTTTATAGTGATAAAGGTCTTGTGTTGGACCATCCGCACTTTTTGTCACAGTCGAGAGGAAAGAATTGGTGCACAAAAATAATGTTTTAATTTATTTCTATATAAAATTATATACAGAATTGCTTTTAATACTTTTGTAAATAACATGATAGTATTAGAAACCAGTAACAGCAAATAATTATTTATTAAACCCAGTTTTATTAACATTATTATGAAAACTAGTACAAAGTAAAAAAAAAACCTCCGGGCGATGTAAACATAGATTTTTGAAACAGTGGGAATAAAAAATACAATGTCAGCGAGTGTGTACCCTAAGTAAGTAAAATCATCAAATTCATTAAAGGATTAGAAAATAAAACAATTTGAAATGTAAATTTCAAATATGTATTAAAATAAATCAAACTATATATAGATATATAATGTCAGTCATGTATTTATTAAAACTTGTTTAAAAAAAAACAACAAGGACTGTCTAATGTTGCATGCTCAAATGTTAAGTGTATTTATTCTATGTTATGGCGATTTCGGGTATAGTGACGTAAACAGTGACGTAATTTTTGTTACAGACAAAAACCGGAAGCGAATCTCCATTATTAATAGATTATTCACCCCATATATTATGTGATTATTTTATTTCTTAGAGATACATAACACATGTTTCAGGATTTTAAATGCATTAATGATATGGGCTCTTCGAGTCCTGTGTTTGTTAATGTAAATTAACAGCATTGATCCCAGAGGACTATTCCCCCAGGCAATACCTGCCCCGTGTTAATTTATTAGCAGGTTAAACACACTTTACGAAAACAGAAGACGAAAATATTAAATGTGTTAAATAATTGAGTTAAAAAAATATAAATTAAGAACAAAACGTCTTCGCTTTAAAATAACCCAACAAGGTTTGACATGCCGTAAATTCCAACAAACCAAACATAAAGTAAACGCAATAGGGTGACTGGGGTTCGAACTCATTTACTAAGATCTCTTAGTCCAGTATCTTAGTCATTACATCCACTGGACAAGGGGTCGCCAAACTACGGCCCGCTACCCGACCCTTGAAGACATTTTATCAGGTCCGCCTTACTTGAATTTTGCTAATGTTGCGTTCTTTGATAATATTTTGAAAATAAATATGTTGGTTAAAATTGTTTTTGTGCGCATTACGCTACTCCTCCATGAATATAACATGGAAAGGTAAATTTTGTTACACAGCTTTTTTCTCATAGCTTTCATTATGGCCAAGAAGTATTGAACACTATAATAATCTGGCCCGTGCTTGTTATTTTTTCACTTATCCGACCCACCCTGAAAAAGTTTGGTGATGCCTTCACGAGACAGACGTGCTGATACATCTTTTTTCTCAGAGCTTTCATTATGGCCAAGAAGTATTGAACACTATAATAATCTGGCCCGTGCTTGTTATTTTTTCACTTATCCGACCACCCTGAAAAAGTTTGGTGATGCCTTCACGAGACAGACGTGCTGATACATCTTTTTTCTCAGAGCTTTCATTATGGCCAAGAAGTATTGAACACTATAATAATCTGGCCCGCGCTTGTTATTTTTTCACTTATCCGACCCACCCTGAAAAAGTTTGGTGATCCCTTCACGAGACAGACGTGCTTAAGCCTGTTATTTTACGTTTAATTTGATTGGTTATAACACTTGTACTATTTAGGTTAATTTAATGATCAAATAATTTGTGTAAGAAATTATTTAGTTATAATTAACTAATAATAACCAGTTGTAAACAATTATATGTTCAACCAAGTTAGTATAACTAATACAAATAATTCGCACTAAGTTTCATTGTTTCACTGAAGCAATCGTCGAACTTTTTTTAGTATTCCTATCTATATATTAGTATTCATTTTCAATAATCATACGACCGTTACCATTTTGGACCATCTTCTGGTTAAAGATGAAACCGTCCAAATTGGGTTGATATGCCGTTAAAACTAAAACAACCAATTTAATAGTTCTTTATTTTTTTAATATGAAAATGTCCATGACTTTTAAATGCACTGCAAAGGGTTAATCTTCGACGAAACTTTTCCGTCTTAAAATAACCCAGCAAGGTTAAAATGCCGTAAAATCCAACAAATCAAACATAAAGTAAACGCAATAGGGTGACTGGGGTTCGAACTCGTTTACTAAGATATCTGAGTCCAGGATCTTTGCCATTACATCCACTAGACCAAGTGTCACCAAATTACAGCCCACGGGTCAGATCCAGCCCGTGAGTGCATTTTATCAGGCCCGTCGACGGTACTTAAATTTTGCTAATGTTGCGTTCTTTGATATTATTTTGAAAATAAATATGTTGGTTAAAGTTGTTTTTGTGAACCTTACGCTACTCCTCCATGAATATAACATGGAAAGATAAATTTTGCTATACATCTTTTTTCTCGGAGTTTTCAATTCTGGCTAGCAAGTATTGAACACATTAATTATCAGTTATTCATTCTTTCAATATGAAAATGTTCATGACTTTTAAAATTCACTGCAAAGGGTTAATCTCTTAGCAGGTTAAACACACACTTTACAAAAGCAGAAGACGAAGACATTAGGCAGATAGACAGGAAAAACAAAGAGAGAAACAATAGGAAATATGCTAATAACGGTAATCTTCAGAATGACGACAATGATTCGTTAAAAAAGATGGTATATATTATTTAAGAGGGAAGAGGGGACTGCACCATTGTAAACATACTAATTAAAACAAAAATAATCAAGTACTAGACTGAATAATTCATATGGCGAAAGATAAGAGTATGCTTAGAAAATGCAAATGTCCTATTGTTGTTTGTTGGTTTCCTCCAGTAGTTACAAAAGCCGAGAGATTACATATGAATTAGGCTGTTTACAACCGTCTACAACATGTGAGATATTGAGGTCGGGAGACATTATTAGCTAAAGAAAGGATGATACACAAACCTACAGTTTGGCCAGAAATAAATAGACTGGAAGAATGGACACAGAAAATAATTTCAGATCTATATTTAGGGTACTATCGTTGATCATGTGTGTAATTTAATTCATGTAAAAAATCTGGAACGGTTAAGTTTCTTATTTGGATTTTTTTTCCTACTATTATGCTCATTCTTATTGCGGTGTGTAAAAACATAACGTTTCGACTACTCTATCCTCCGACATTCTTCAGGCGTTCCCTGTCTATAGCCAAACCATCAACCAGGGACATAATTCTGAATATTATAACTGTTGATCTAACAAGGCGCCCAAGAACTTTTGAAGATCTCATATAGATAATGGCGTCATTGTCTATCAATCCAAGAAGAGTCACGAGAAGCTGGCAGATTACATATGAATTAGGCTGTTTACAACCGTCTACAACATGTAAGATATTGAGGTCGGCAGACATTATTAGCTAAAGAAAGGATGATGTGTCACCCACAGTTTGGCCAGAAATAAATAGACAGAAAGAATGGAAACAGAAAAAATTTTAGATCTATATTTAGGGTATTATCTTTGATCATGTGTGTAATTTAATTCACGTATAAAATCTGGAACGGTTAAGTTTCTTATTATTTTAATTTTACCTTCTGTTATACTTATTATGGTATGTAAAACATAACGTTTCGAGTGCTGTGCCATCCGGTCCTCGTCAGACCTTCCCTGTCCATTCGACCATACCAATGATTAAGCGTGGGGTATTATTCTGAATAGTTTGACGGTTGATCTAACAAGGCATCGGAAAACTTTTGACGATCTTATATAGATAATGGCGTCATCGTTTTTTGTGCGTCTATCAATCCAAGAAGAGTCACGAGAAGCGTTACAAGAAGCTGGTAAATTACATATGAATTAGGCTGTTTACAACCGTCTACAACATGTGAGATATTGAGATCAGGAGACATTATTAGCAAACGAAAGGATGATACACCACATACAGTTTGACCAGAAATAAATAGACAGAAACCCTGGACACAGAAAAGAATTTCCGATATATTTAGGGTATTATCTTTGATCGTATGTGTAATTTAATTCATGTAAAAAATCTGGAACGGTTAAGTTTTTTATTATTTTGAGTTATTCCTACTATTATACTCATTCGTATTACGGTATATAAAAATATAACGTTTCGAATGCTGTATCCTCCGGCCTGATGCAGACGTTCCCTGTCTATCCGAACACAGCAATGACCCAGCCTAGTAGATCAAATTAAATAATTTGAATAATTTTTGCGCATCTATCTACCCGAAAAGCGTCACGAGAAACTGGGAGATTACATATGAATTAGACTGTTTACATCCGTCTACAACATGTGAGATATTGAGGTCAGGGATATTATTAGCAAACGAAAGGATGATACACCACCTACAGTTTGGCCAGAAATAAATAGACAGAAAACCGGGACACAGAAAAGAATTTCAGATCTATATTTAGGGTACTATCTTTGATCGTGTATGTAATTTAATTCATGTAGAAAAATCTGGAACAGTTAAGTTTCTTATTATTTTGATTTTTTTTCTGTTAAAACATAAGGTTTCGAGTGCTGTGCCATCCGGTACTCGTCAGGTCTTCCCTGTCCATTCGACCATACCAATGATCAAGCATGGGATATTTATTCTGAATAGTTTGTCTGTTAATCTAACAAGGCATCGAAGAACTTATGAAGATCTTATACAGATAATGGCGTCATGGTTTGTGCGCGTCTATCAATCCAAGAAGAGTCAAGAGAAGCGTCACAAGAAGCTAGCAGATTACATATGAATTAGGCTGTTTACAACCGTCTACAACATGTGAGATATTGAGGTCGGGAGACATTATTAGCTAAAGAAAGGATGATACACAAACCTACAGTTTGGCCAGAAATAAATAGACAGAAAGAATGGACACAGAAGAGAATTTCAGATCTATTTTTAGGGTATTATCTTTCATCATAAGTTTCTTATTATTTTGAGTTATTCCTACTGTTATACTCATTCTTATTACGATATATAAAAATATAACGTTTCGAATGATGTATCCTCCGGCCTGATGCAGACGTTCCCTGTCTATCTGAACACAGCAATGACCCAGCCTAGTAGATCAAATTAAATAATTTGAATAATGTTTGCGCATCTATCTACCCGAAAAGCGTCACGAGAAACTGGGAGATTACATATGAATTAGACTGTTTACAACCGTCTACAACATGTGAGATATTGATGTCTGGCGACATTATTAGCTAAAGAAAGGATGATACACCACCTACAGTTTGGCCAGAAATAAATTGACAGAAATCCTGGACACAGAAAATAATTTCAGATCTATATTTAGTGTATTATCGTTGATCGTGTATGTAATTTAATTCATGTAGAAAAATCTGGAACGGTTAAATTTCTTATTATTTTGATTTTTTTCTGTTAAAACATAAGGTTTCGAGTGCTGTGCCATCCGGTACTCGTCATGCCTTCCCTGTCCATTCGACCATACCAATGATCAAGCATGGAATATTATTCTGAATAGTTTGACTGTTAATCTAACAAGGCATCGGATAATCTGTGAAGATCTTATATAGATAATGGCGTGATGGTTTTTGCGCGTCTATCAATCCAAGAAGAGTCACGATAAGCGTCACAAGAAGCTGGTAGATTACATATGAATTAGGCTGTTTACAACCGTCTACAACATGTGAGATATTGAGGTCAGAAACGAAAGGATGATACACCACCTACAGTTTGGCCAGAAATAAATAAACAGAAACCCTGGACACAGAAAACAATTTCAGATCTATATTTAGTGTATTATCGTTGATCATGTGTGTAATTTAATTCATGTAGAAAAATCTGGAACGGTTAAGTTTCTTATTTGGATTTTTTTTCCTACTATTATACTCATTCCTATTGCGGTGTCTAAAAACATAACGTTTCGACCACTTTATCCTCCGACATTCTTCAGGCGTTCCCTGTCTATAGCCAAACCATCAACCAGGGACATAATTCTGAATATTATAACTGTTGATCTAACAAGGCGTCCAAGAACTTTTGGAGATCTCATATAGATAATGGCGTCATTGTCTATCAATCCAAGAAGAGTCACGAGAAGCTGGCAGATTACATATGAATTAGGCTGTTTACAACCGTCTACAACATGTGAGATATTGAGGTCAGGAGATATTATTAGCTAAAGAAAGGATGATACACCACCTAAAGTTGGGCCAGAAATAAATAGACAGAAAGAATGGAAACAGAAAATAATTTCAGATCTATATTTAGGGTATTATCTTTGATCATGTGTGTAATTTAATTCACGTATAAAATCTGGAGCGGTTATATTCTTATTATATTGATTTTTCCCACTGTTAAATTGATTTCTTATTACGGTATATAAAAATATAACGTTTCGAATGCTGTATCCTCTGGCCTAATGCAGACGTTGCCTGTCTATCCGAGCACAGCAATGCCCCAGCCTGGTAGATGAACTTGAATAGTTTGAATAATTTTTGCACATATATCTACCCGAAAAGCGTCACAAGAAGCTGGGAAATTACATATGAATTAGGCTGTTTTCAACCGTCTACAACATATGAGATATTGAGGTCAGGAGACATTATTAGCAAACGAAAGGATGATACACGACCTAAAGTTTGGCCAAAAATAAATCCGACAGAAGGAATGGACACAGAAATTAATGTGAAATCTATATTTGGATGAATATCTTTGATCTTGTGCATGATTTAATCCATGTAGAAATTCTGGAACGGTTACGTTTCTTATTATTTTGATTTTTCCTACTGTTATAATCATTCTTATTACGGTATGTAATAATATAACGGTTCGACCGGTGTATCCTCCGGCCTGATGCAGACGCTCCCTGTCTATCCAAGCACAACAATACCCCAGCCTGGTAGATAAATTTAAATAGTTTGAATAATTTTTGCACATCTATCTACTCGAAAAGTGTCACAAGAAGCTGAGAGATTACATATAATTAGGCTGTTTACATCCGTCTACAATATGTGAGATATTGAGGTCAGAAGACATTATTAGCAAGCAAAAGGATGATATACCACCTACAGTTTGGCCACAAATAAACAGACAGAAAGAATTAATCCAGATAAGAATTTCAAATCTATATTTGGATGAATATCTTTGTGTGTAATTTAATTAATGTAGAACATCTGGAACCGTTAAATTTCTTATTATTTTGATATTTCCTTATGTTATACTGATTATGGTATGTAAAACATAACGTTTCGAGTGCTGTATCCTCCAGTCTTCTTCATGACTTCCCTGCCTATTCGACCATACCAATGATCAAGCCTGGGATATTATTCCGAATAGTTTGATTGTTAATCGAACAAAGCGCGGAAGTACTATTAAATATATCATTCAAATAATGACGTCGTTGTTTTTGCTCGTCTATCAATCCGAGAGGCGTCACGAGAACCGTCACGAGAAACTGAGAGATTACTTATGAATTAGGTTGTTTACATCCGTCTACAACATGTGAGATATTGAGGTCAGGAGACATTATTGGCTAAAGAAAGGATGACAAACCGCGTACAGTTTGGCCAGAAATAAACAGACAGGAAGAATGGACACAGAAAAGAATTTCAGATCTATATTTAGGGTATTATCTTTGATCATATGTGTAATTTAATTCACGTAGAAAAATCTGGAACCGTTAACTTTCTTATTATTTTCATTTTTCCTACTGCTTTATTCATCTTTATTGCAGTATGAAAAACACAATGTTTCGACCGCTCTATCTTCTGACCTTCTTCAGGAGATTCCTGTCTATCATAGTATAGCATTGATCAAACCAGGGACATAATTTTGAATAGTATAACTGTTGATCAAACAAAGCGTCGAAGAACTTTTGAAGATCTCATATAGATAATGGTGTCATTGTTTTTGCGCATCTATCAATCCAAAAAGCGTCACAAGAAGCGTCACAAGAAGCGTCACGAGAAGCGTCACATATAGATTGGAGATTGCCTATGAATAAGGCTGTTTACAGCCGTCTACAACATGTGAATTATTGAGGTCAGGAGACATTATTAGCTAAAGAAAGGATGGCATAACACCTACAGTTTGGCCAGAAATAATCCGACAGAATGAATGGACACAAAAACGAATATAAAATCTATATTTGGATGAATAACTTTGATCTTGTGCGTAATTTAATTCATGGAGAAATTCTGGAACGGTGAAGTTTCTTATAATTTTGGTTTTTCCTACTGCTTTATTCCACTTTATTACGGTATGAAAAACACAAAGTTTTGACCGCTCTATCTTCTGACCTTCTTTAGGCGTTCCTTCTCTTGAAAAACACAAATGCCGATAAAGTTTTGAAATAAATCAATTCTTAATAGATAATAAAAATTTTGTTTATGAACTCATGTTTTCTACTTAACCCATAGATGGGACCCTAACAGGTACTACCATTCCGGGGCAGAGTGGACCAGGGAGCAATGGTGTTGAAGGGGTGCTCACACATTCCCCAAACTCCCAAACTGGAACCTCACCATCAGATAGAGTTTAATGTCATTCCCCAGGGCATGTAAAACCCAGTCACTGCCTTCTAGCACCCATATGAAAAGGAGTTGGGCTTGCCATAAGGGCAATAGGGTATGGGAAAATATATAGGTGCTAGGGCTTGACTTAACCAGCCGATTGATCGGAGGGGCCCTCTCCGACCGCCCGTCTAGACCAAGATAGGGCCAAAGTGGAGTATTGCAAGTCATGAACTACTCATCCACCTGAGTTCTATCCGGAATCATCACTTGTCGCCACCCACGGTCAAGGTGGCCCCATTGGGGGAATCTTACCCCCTCTGCAGAGGTGTAGTCGGTGCATTCTAACACCCCAACCGACAGGGCGGATATGCATTTTATATATATATATATATATATATATATATGTTGAAAAAATAAGTAAAGGAAAGAATGTATAGAATGGATAATATAGGATATTTTAATCAATTTTACTTACACGTGTTTCGGTCAGGAGTTTATCCATGTGTACATTATTCAAACCATTATCACTTTTGAATAACCAAATGAAATGAAATAGTAATATTAGAAAAATGGAGAAATGTTCCGCGCACAAAGAAAATTCGACCATCATCAGAGTAAATCCTTATTTGAAATAAAATTCGTTGGAAAAAGAAGAGAATTTTTGAAATGTTTGAAAAATTATTTCATTTCATTTGGTTATTTAAAAATAATAATAGTTTGAATAATGTACACATGGATAAACTCCTGACCGAAACACGTGTAAGTAAAATTCATTAAAATATCCTATTTTATCCATTCTATACTTTCTTTCCTTTATTTATTTTTTCAACATACCGTCGGATTCACTTCCAGTTTCATATTTCATATATATATATATATATATATATATAATATTTTTGCTTGAAGGCAATTACAATGCATGTATCGCATAAAATTAGATACTTTTTTTTAAATAGAAATGAACTTGACAAGTGTAAGCCTGGCAAAGTATCGCTCGGTGTGTAGAACATCGTACAGACTGTTTCGACTTTATTAAGTTCATCAGTGATGTTACTAACGACTTCCCTCAACAGAACATATATATTATATATATATATATATTTCATGTTTCATCATTTGACAAGGTTATTTTCGCAGGGATTGTTCGCTATGTACGGCGGCCGAACGGATATGGTCTCTGACTATGCCTGTGAAGTCCCGGTTTCGATTCCTGTCGGGGGGAGTCGTTAGTATAACATCGCTGAAGAGACTTAATAAAGTCGAAACAGTCTGTACGGTGTTCTGCATGGCGAGCCATCCTTTGCGCGGATTTTCTTGTCAAGATTATTTTCTATAATTATCGAATCTTATTCGATACCTGCATTTATAATTGCCTTCAAGCAGAAATATAATATATAATATTATATATATTATTATATACGTTAACCTATATATATATATATATATATATATATATATATATATATATATATATATATATATATTATATATATGAGTAAGAAAAGGTGGAATGAAAACATCACACAATGCTGTTAAAGAAAAAACAATTTATAATATAAATCATAGCTGATATTGATCAATATTTCGATTTTACAAAATCATCATCAGAGCTCATTCACTCCCGTAGTTGTTTGGGTCGGAGAGGAAAGTTAAAATGAGTTTACAAACAAAAACCTTAATACTGCAAAAACGAAAGACGTTACAATATTCACCAACGTGGGCATTTCGCGCCATATATATGTCGGTCATGTTCCATGTATATCTTTTGCAATAAATGTAGCGAATTTTTGAGATGTTGGCAACAAAGCGAAAACAATTTAAACGGAAGGGGATGGGTGTTAAGAAATGTGACGGTTGGAATTCAAAAGACTTTTATTAAAGGAAATTTTTTACGATTAAATGTTTTATTATTTAATATTATTTTTAAGTTCTGTGATTCATAAATGATTAGATATTTACTGTAATTAGTTTTTATATATAAAGAAAAAGTTATGAGCGGAATATGTTAATATTTTAGAAAGGAGTTTTTATATATTTTTTATTTAACGATTAATTATATTTTAAAATTTCTAATTATTATTATTATTAAGTTCTGTATTTAATAAATGATTAAATATTTATTGTGTTTTGTTTTATATATAAGTAAAAATAAAAAAAAATAAAAAAATAATCCTATTACTGATAAAATAAATAGAAACTTAAGTAAGATATGGTATAAAAACTGTCGCTCACCCCACGAAGACAGTGAAGAACATCCTTCAAAATAAAAATAACCCAGACACATACATTCTGATGCTGGAGTCTACACTATTGACTGCTTAAAATGTAAAAAGAAATATGTAGGGGAGACTTCCCGATCCTTAACTAACGTCTATCGGAACACAAATATCACATTAAACGTGGTTTCCCAAAACAATGCATTAGCTAAACACATCTTTGATCCAATCATACCTTTGATTTCAAAGGTGCTAAATATTAACCCACATACATGATAAAACACTGCGTAGAATTCTGGAATCTTGTGTTATTCTTACCCATAAAACCATACCCAAAGACAAGGTTCTTTAATATATCCCCTTATCTAGCGACTCTTATTATCAGAAACCATAAAATCCCCTTCACATAACTTTTTCCGTTATTTACGTCCCATTAAATTAAATTTTGGTTTATTGTTTTGTTTTATGAATAAGATCTTTTCCGTTTTATTTTGTTTTTGTTTTCGGTTTAAAATAATACCTTACATTAGATCCAAATCGCTTAACATTATCTAAATAATAACCAATTCCGCCATAACCTTTTTTTTTTTTTTTTTTTTTTTTACTTTATAATAATAAAACAAACACAATAAATATTTAATCATTTATTAAATACAGAACTTAATAATAATAATAATTAGAAATTTAAAAATAATTAATCGTTAAATAAAAAATATATAAAAACTCCTTTTCTAAAATATTAACATATTCCGCTCATAACTTTTTCACTTTATATATAAAAACTAATTACAGTAAATATCTAATCATTTATGAATCACAGAACTTAAAAATAATATTTAAATAATAAAACATTTAATCGTAAAAAATTCCTTTAATAAAAGTCTTTTGAATTCCAACCGTCACATTTCTTAACACCCATCTCCTTCCGTTTAAATTGTTTTTCGCTTTGTTGCCAACATCTCAAAAATTCGCTACTTTATTGTCAAAAGATATACATGGAACAGAATGACGACATATATATGGCGCGAAATGCCCACGTTGGTGAATATTGTAACGTCTTTCGTTTTTTTGCAGTATTAAGGTTTTTGTTTTGTAAACTCATTTTACTTTTCCTCTCCGACCCAAAACAACTACGGGAGTGAATGAGCTCTGATGATGATTTTTGTAAATCGAAATATTGATCAATATCAGCTATGATTATATTATAAATGTTTTCTTCTTTAACAGCATTGTGTGATGTTTTCATTCCACCTTTTCTTACTCATATTGTCGATTAATTTCCTTTCTTTTTACTTATATATATATATATATATATATATATATATATATATATATATATATTAAACTATATTTTAGGTTAACTTGTGTGAGGAGCGATACAAGCCATCTCTTCTCAGTTTAAAACAACATTTTCTAATTTCATTCATTGATTTTTTTTCTTCTTCTCTTCAACGTGAAACATTTATCAATTGCACTGAACGATCTCTGTAGCGTATGACAAAATGCACGGGGTGAACCTTCTATTGCACCAAACGCTCGATGTCACGACAATATTCAGTCGAACGGCTCTAACAGCTGCTACGATAATTGTAGAAGCAGTTTCAAGAGTTACAAGGCATACACAAGTGCTTGTAGTAGTAGATGTATTAGTATAATTATTATTATTATTTACTTCTTTTGAGTTTTCACATCAGTGTTAGCTGATGGTCTTTCACTGGAGTCTGAGTGACAGCAAGTCTCCTCGGGTCTCCAGGATTCTTCTGAGTATTCTGGTAGATTGCAGCAGTGCAGTGTTCTGAATGGTTTCAACCCTTCCTCTGATTTACAAACTTTCCAGACCCTTTTCCAATCCATTTGGGACTGTTCCAAGTGCACCAACTACAATTGGTATCGCC
The DNA here is from genome assembly GCA_023376005.1 of Doryteuthis pealeii. Classification (NCBI taxonomy): domain Eukaryota; kingdom Metazoa; phylum Mollusca; class Cephalopoda; order Myopsida; family Loliginidae; genus Doryteuthis; species Doryteuthis pealeii. The sequence continues at coordinate 72,139,015 of CM042169.1, forward strand.
TTCACTTTCATATTCCATAACTTTTTCAGTTCTCTGGCAAGATCCAGATATTCGTCCATTTTTTCATTTTCCTTTAGCTTCACCCTGTGATCTTGCTGGCACTGCAAAATCCACCAGCTGATAAGTTCTTTCTTTTTTGTTTATCAACATTTGGTCTGGTCTTCTTGCTGGGATTAGGCGATCCGTTTATTATTATTATTATTATTATTATTATTATTATTATTAGTAGTAGTAGTAGTAGTAGTAGTAGTAGTAGTTTGTTTATTGATTTTAACGGCATATCAACCCGTCTGGGTTTATATCATGCCTAACGGTTAGGAAGTTATACATATCGTGTATTTATATTTATACTTTTTAGTAATTGGTTTTAAAAATGTATTAGCATTATTGGGGATTATGTTGTATGGTATTGATTAGTTTCATGTCTATATTCTATGGTATAATTTTATTTCTCTCAAAAACGAGACATTTTTGACATTTTCAAACAGATCTTTCATATTGTTTGCTTTAAAATAACTGTTTCTGATGTGAGCAAAAAATCTGTATTCCATGAATAAGTGTTTAACTGTTAAAGGTGTTTGATATGTTCCACATTGTGGTTGTTGTTCTTGTTTGAGTATATAGTCTTGTATGACCAATGCGTAATCGGGACACAATAACTTTTTCCTTTCTAGACTTCCTTAAAGTTGGTCTCCACCCCCACCCCCAAGTGGGTTTTATTAGGAAAAGTTTATTGTGGATGTTGTTATTCCAGTGTTGTTGCCATTTTGTATGAAGGAATTTTTTAATTTACATGTAACAACAATACTGATTGATATAACCACAGCCCTGAAGAATTTTAGCTTTAGCTTGTCATTTGTTTGTGGCCAACCATGCCTTTCCCATTCGTGTATTAACATCGCTTTCTGTAGATAAAATATTACTACCTAGATAAGTGAATTGTTCTACTGGCTTAAAAGGCTTACCGTCAAGTGTGGAGATGTCTCCTTTCTTTTTAAAACTCATGAACTCAGATTTATCAGAGTTCCGATGGAGACCGATGTTGTTTGCTGCCTCCTCCAAGCTATGTATTAGTGACTCAGCCTGTGTCGGTGTATCTGCAAGAAGTGCGAGGTCATCAGCATAGTCTGCATCTGTGATGGTTTGAGAGGGATATCGCCTGCATCTTGCCTTTATATATATACAACCAGAAAAGCAGAACGAGTGGAAAGTTGAGGCTTAAGTGGGTTAATACATTGCCAAGGGGCATTAGTCCGAAAGTGAACGTACGAGGTTGAGTCAAAAAGTAATGCCATTTTTAATTGTATATAATTCCTGCGTTTCATTAAGGTCTATGCATTGCAGTCATAGAATAGTACTTGCATGACTAGAGCTTACTAATATAAGATTGGAGATCCGAAAGTAGTAAGGGTTAATACTTTTTGTTCTGAGAAATATATTCTCTCATTTTGTTTTGGTTTATAACGCTGGATTATTTTTCTAAACTTGGAAAAAAAAAACCCCGATCCCTTTAGGGGATTCGCCAACGAAATCCTTCTTTCCTCCATTAACTTTATCTTATAATTCTTGTTTCAAATGTTCGATTAAATTAAACAATTATTTTTGCTGAATTGTTTCAATTGTTTTGTTTGCATTCAAATCGATGGAGTTTTTGTGGAAGCATTTAAGGTTGAGAAATACCAAACTTCAGTGGTCGATACCATAGCCATTCCAGACATCTACAAGTGTATACATAATATTAAAAAAAGTAAAGTCGTCGGGTGGCCTAAAGTCGGTATCAGCCAATCAGCGAGGAGGTCGATCCCCTTTTTACTAGCACTAGACGAAGGAGATTGCTTTTGCGTCTGGGGTGGAGCGCCACACCTAACATCAACTCCTTACTTCACTGCACAGATCCTTGTGCTACTTATACACTGAGTTGGCGAGGGCCGGTATCGAACTAGGAACCTTGAGCTAACCCGGCCCTACGTACATAATATACATATTTTCAAAATCGTGTAGAAATCGTCTTTAGCATAATAATCACAAAAACAACAAATATAACTCCATTTTTAATATTTGGGACTATTGTCCTCATCTTTAATGTAGTATGTATAAACACAGCATTTCGCCCTTCTCTGATACATCGTAAGATCTTAATAACACAAATAACTTCGGCGATTTGGGGTCATATCCCTCACAGGTTTTCATTGAGTCATCGTTAATAGATACGATTTCATATATGTATTAATAATTTTGATTATGAGGAACACTTGATGTCCGGTGGTACAGCAGCCGAAATGCTGTGTTTATACATACCACAATAAAAATGAGGGCAACAGTCCGAAAAATCAAAATTATTCACATCAAACATCATCTCAAAACTACAGAGAAATGTGTATTATTTGGATTATTCAGACTATTGTCCTCATCTTTATTGCTATCTACAGAACGTTTTGGCCGATATATCCCCCGACCTTCTGCAGGATTTTCTCATCGATTTCGGGAACCTTCTCGGATTCGGGAACTTTCTCTTCGAACTCGGGAACCTTCTTGTCTAACTCGGGAGACATCATGTCGCAATCGGGAGCCTTCACGGAATTTGGAACCAAACCCTTTATTTAAACCACGGTGTAGACTTCTCATTCCGTTAACCATATCCGGGTACAATTGATAAGCTGTGTTAAGTATTCTATGTTATTCTCGCCCTTGGCCAGGATTGAACCAGCAGCCTTGAGATGATTGTCATTTAGAACTGTATTAACTGTTAGTGTCCAATCTTTGGGTTAAACTAAAAATGAGTTTTAAATTGTAGTAATAGCCACTTGACTAGACGTCAATAAAACCACAGACACGTATATATAAAAATAGGACCCGTCTTTGTTTTCTTCGGTGTGTGGGTGGTGAAGGGCGTAGAGATTCACAATGAAAATGCCCGCGCGTTTGGTGCATGCGGCGACGAGTGTTCACAATGGGAATGCCCGAGGTTGACGGGAGACGCGAGGTGATGCTATCGGCTGTTCGCTGGGGTCTGCCTGTCGGCTCGAATCCTCTTGCCTTTATATCGATAAATACGCCCGCGCATCTTTATCTTTTGATCTGGTCTTTACATCCACTAAATATGCCCACGCATTTTTATCTTTTGATCTGATAACGGACAACTTTCTTTATTTTGTATTTTCTTTTATCTATTTCTTGACCGGAAGAGAAGTGTTTCCGTTTTCCTCCTTTTTTTTTTATATTTTTCTTCATGTTTCTTATTTTGTCTTTTGATCGGAAAGTCATCTTCGTTGCAAGAATATGCAACAAAATGACTTGTTAAAAAAGATTGATTCTCATGAAGAATCAACAACACGTCTGTTGCTTAAAAATAACCTAATACGGGTTGACCATGCCGTAAAGTTTGACCCTAATCTAACTACAATCAACAATTTTTACACATTTAGTTTTGGTTTGTTGTTTTGTTTACGGCATATCAACCTCAGTGGTCATTTTAATGCCGATAAGTTTGAAAATAATCAATTCTTAATGGTAATACATTTAGTTTATAAACTCTTTTTCTATTTAAACCCATAGATGGGACCCTAACAGGTACTACCACTCCGGGTCAGGAGTGGACCAGGGAGCAATGGTGTTGAAGGGTGCTCCACATTCCCCAAACCTCCAAAACTGGAACCTCACCATCAGATAGAGCTTATCGTCATTCCAGGACATGTAGACCCGCAGCCACCGCCTTCTAGCACCATATGAAAAAGGGGTTGGGCTTGCCATAAGGGCAATAGGGTTGGGAAAATCATATAGGTGCTGGGGCTTGACGTGACCAGCCGATTGATCAGAGGGGGCCTCTCCGTACACATTTAGTTAAATTCTAATCACAGTGGTGTGAGTACAGTTAAGGCAAAAGGGCAGGGCGACTGCAAAACAAAATTTTAGTTTAAACTGCATATTACACAACGTTACGGTCGCTCTATCCTCCAGTGAAATATTTCTTGATTTTCTCTTCGACGTGTTCTCCTTGGTCTTCGTCCAGTGCTCGTCCGGCGTTTCGCAACAATCACCACTGGATCGTCGTCGGCAACAAATCAAAATTCTTACCAAAAAATAAAAAGTTCCTGTTCTGGACGTCTGGGGAATATGGAGTATCGCTTCATCAGCTTGAATCTTCTGGGTCGGAATGGTAATACCTGTTAGATTTCCATCCAGGCATTAAACAGTATTATTTTGTGTTTTGAACAAAAATTGAATACCAGACAAGAATAAATAAAAAACGTATTTGGCTTAAAGTAACACAAGGGTTGACATGCCGTAAAATCCAATCAACCAAAAACTGAATACCAAACTAAAATGAATAAAACAAAACGTCTTTGGCATAAAATAACACAACAAGGGTTGACATGCCGTAAAATCCAATCAACCAAAAATTGAATACCAAACTAGAATGAATAAAACAAAACATCTTTGGCATAAAATAACCCAACAAGGGTTGACATGCTGTAAAATCCAATCAACCAAAAATTGAATACCAAACTAGAATGAATAAAACAAAACGTCTGTGGCATAAAATAACCCAACAATGGTTGACATACTATAAAATCCAACCAACCAACCATTAACCAAAACTTTGGTAGTGAAAAGGTCGAGAAATTCCCGTGTTTCAGGTGTAATACTGCAACCGAATTCGTTGAAAATAGTGCCTACTAAAAGGTAAGTGGTCACGGATTTCAAATTGATAGGTAATAAAACAAATTCAGTTGCCGGAAGCGAGACGAGCCGACAAAGATAAAACGGCTGATCTGAATGCTAAATACGATAAACTTGGCGATAACAATCTATCCACAATATCTGACACCGTAGACCAAAAACCAGTAATTAACTTTGCCGATAATATCTTCAGATCCATAAGTCATACAAGAGGACTGAATTGGTGTTTTTTTTTCTTTTTTGGTTTTGTTTTGAGGATTCCCATTCAGGTCAGGGATTGCAACCGGAGACAGTCGAAGGGGAGGTGCTGTAGTGAAGACAGAGACATAAAGAACACCAAAGATACGAGACCAATCGGTCAACCTACAAAAAAGATAGACCCATTTGAATGTATTTACAAACCCTCTTCTAGAGAAGAATGTGACACAAGGTCAATTTTTAAATGGGATTTAATAGAGTTGAATTATGAGATTTTTTTCCTATACCAGTTGGCATACCAAGGTTAAAAGAGCCCATAGTTCGATGGCGAATAATTTGAATTCATATATATATATATATATATATATATATATATATATATATATACATATATATATATATATATTATAATATAGTAATTTGAAGGCAAATACAATGCGTATGAAAATAAAACAAAAATATGTTATTTTTGTCTTATTGATTTCGAAGCATGAACTTCATCATCAGAGATTCGTATCAGAAATGGACGTGCTTACGTTTTTATTTGTGTGGTTATAATTTCTCTTCTTATTTCTTTTCCTCTCCTTTTTTTTTTCTTTCTTTTTCTCCTCCTTTCTTTTTTCCTCATGTTATGAATGAAATGGGCGAATAACTGTAATTTTCTTTCTTTTTTAAAATTTTTTTTTTCATTTTATTTTATTTTAATTTATTTTATTTTTTATACGCATTGTATTTGCCTTCAAATTACTAATATATTATAACATACTAAACAATGCTTCAAGCAAATTGCCAATTACTTATATATATATATATATATATATAATATATATATATATATATTGTGTGTGTGTGTGTGTGTGTGTGTGTGTGTGTGAAATCTACGACACCTGTTCTGTTTCATCGTTCTGTTCACGTTTTAAAAATCCAAGAACGCTCGAGTTTTCATCAGCAATTTTAAATAGACTGACCGACCATAATACAAAAGGGTTTTGCACATATCTTATTTTTTGTGATACATTTATTTTTTCCTCAAACTCATGAAAGCCCTGATGAATATCTATTGAAAGAAATCGAAACACTGCAGCGTAGGTGAAATAAACATTACTCGTTTATGCTCATGTGTTTTTCATTTTTGTCATAATATTACATACTGTCGGATTATTTAACTTTTTTCCTCCACTCACACACACACACCACACACACATATATATATATATATATATATATATTATAAGATTTTTGGATGTTTGTTTTTTTTAGAAGCATTGTTGGATAAAGTATATATTGATATTTATATTTTTGCTTGAAGTCAATTACAACGCTGATGAGACTTAATAAAGTTGAAGCAGTCTGTACGATGTTCTATACACCGAATAATTCTTTGCGAAATTCACTTGTCATTATTAACTTCTATAATTATCGAATTTTATGCGATATGCGCATTGTAATTGCCTTCAAGCAAAAATATAAATATATATATATGTGTGTGTGTGTGTGTGTGTGTGTGTGTGTGTGTTATAACGTTTCGGTTTTTGCAACCTTCATCAGGACTTGATATATGTAGACTTGCATGTGGAAGAAATGGGAGAATGTTGATTTGTCTGAACCACGTGTAACATTGAAAAGTGTGTTGTGTTTCTTCGGGTCATATAGATATGGGATGAGAGATGTGAAAAATTGTTTAAGTTAGTATTGTTAAACTTTTGTGAAAGAGATGCAGAGTGAAGGTTGTAACAATGTGTAGATCAAGACGTCTAATCTGTTTCAAGATGTGCTGCATTTGGATATAATAGATTTCGGCTTTGTAGTCATGTGTTTTGGTAGTGGTCAAATTCAGAGTGGTGGATGATGTTGTGCGTCAGTGTGTGATGGGGGGCGTATTAGTGCATTTATATAGTGGGGAATATAAACATGGGTCGAGAGATGTCTACATTTTTAAGTAGGTAAGTAGATAAGAATAAATTCATCTGTTTGGAATACTTTGTTGTTCTATTTTCTGCATACTCCGTATTTACTCTCTCTCTCTCTCTCTCTCTCTCTCTCTCTCTCTCTCTCTCTCTCTCTCTCTCACACACACACACACAACACACACACACACACACACATATATATATATATATATAATATATATATATATATTATAATGGATGACAGCCTTTACATACATACATGTGTTAATTAAACAGTTCAAATTCCCTTCTCATTCAGTCGATGACGATAGCCGAGTGGTTAAACAGCTCTAATGGTGATGAATCAACCAGGTTTCTATCGCGGCTGTACGTTGCTTACACATGTCTAACCACACTGAAGAGACGTGATACGTCGAAACACTGTGAGTGTGGATGACTATATGACTATATGACTATATATATATATATATATATATATATATATATATATATATATAATATTTTACATTTTTCTAGTTTGATCTTCAACACTATTCTATCTCTCATTCACTCTTTTATATATATATATATATATATATATATATATATACATTTAAAATTGAATGGATTAAAAAGTACCGACTTAAGTTTCTCGCAGTTGCACGAATCTTCAGGGTATACCTTAATCTTTTAATCCATTCGATTTTTAACGTACATTTATCTCTTTATATTGAGCAATTTTGAATTCGTTTTAGGAAAAAATTCAGAAGTAAATAGTATTTTATTTTATACTTGTTTGCTTCGTCGATTTAATGGTAACTGCGATATATATATATATATATATATAAAGATAAACCTAATGAGTCAGATAAACCTACTTAGGTTTCGCTTAGTGCTCATCAGGCTAAGATCCGACTAAAGAGATTTGGAGCAAACTTATATTTATACAACACCTTCCATCTTAACTCAACTAAATTAGCATTGACTAAACTAACCAATAAAACAACAAAGACTTATATACCGATCCAACTCAGCATATGAGTAGCACAGGGATCTGTGCGGTAAAGTAAGGAGCTGATGGTAGGTGTGGTGCTCCACCTCAGATGCTAAAACAATCTCCTTGGTCTAGCGCTATTGAAACGGGGATAGACTCCCTCGCTGACTGGCTGATACTGACTTTAGGCCGCCCCGTCGACTTATATATATATATATATATATATATATATATATATATATATATATATTTTATAAAAAAAATGAAGTTCCGCAAAATGTATTTGTTCTCAGAAAAATTTGTATATTTTTTTTTTTTTTATTCTTTTGTTTTACATATGCAACACGTGTTTCAGATCTTCTGGTATCTTCTTCAGGCTTTGATTGATCAAAGCCTGGAGAAGATACCAGAAGATCGAAACACGTGTTGCATATGTAAAACAAAAAATTAAAAAAAAAATTTTTTTAAAATTTCTGAGAACAAAATACATTTTGCGGACCTTCTTTTTTTTATAAAATATTGAATTTTCTCCCGTTGGAACCAGACAACATTTATATAATATATATTATATATATATATATATATATATATATATATAATATATATATATATATACACTTATGCCTTAAAACATTTTAAGGTTTCTCCAAATAATCCCTTACGAAGTTTCTAAACAACATTCAACCTGTTTCTGGTTGTGTGCAGATTATATAATCAAATTCTGCGCAGAGAAAATCACGGTTGAAAGATTAATCATTACTCTGTTGGAGTTAAATCCAATATTCCAGCCGAATTCACAGAACCCTGCTTCTACAACACGTGACGCTTTTCCATGATTGAATTCTATGAACTATTTCAAATATCCATGAAGAAAATTTCTACAGCAAGCAAATCTAACATCCTGCCTTAAAATTCATTCATTGCCAGCGCTGTAACAGGTTTCATCACGATATAATTGTTATCAAAGCCGTGCAACGATAGAGAATATACCCCGCGAAGAATTCTCTGCGGGTATAGAACGCCTATTTTGATAAGCAGTAACGTAGAACACAATAAAAGTGGTTTTTCATTTTGCTCTTCATACCTGATCCACCTTATCGGCGATACTGGCCACATTTCGCGGCAAAAGGAAATCGCTGGCGGATATTTTGTTTAGAATTTATCGTTTTCGGCTTCCGTGAATCAGAAAACTTGGGTCATCTTTTCAAGAGCAAAAGTTATTATTTCCTTCAACGAAAATCTTGCGGCAACAAGAAAACGCTGGAGATGTTTAATATTTGAAAAATCTTTGAAAAGTCAACTCGAATGAATACAGAGTCTAAGAATGTTATGTTTGTTTTAAATGGAACTGTGGAGTCGAAATATCATATTTATTTCTTTTAATACTATACCCGGCTATACCCGCACTTACCCTTGAAAATGGTTTAATACTAGCATTACCCGCTATACCGGGAAAATGTTTATTACACTTCCAGAATGCGTCTGAAATTCTAGCGAAAAGAAAGGCTGGTATTTGAGGTGAAATTAGCATATCATATTCATTTATTTTAATACTAGCTGTAGAACCCGGTTATGCCCGGGAAAAGTGGGTTTATTAGAACTTCCCAGAATGCGTCTGAAATTCTAGCGAAATGTTTAATTTTTGAAAAATCTTTGAAAAGTCAACTCGAATGAATAAAGAGTCTAAGAATTTTATGTTTGTTTTAAATGAAACTGTGGAGTCGAAATTATCATATTTATTTATTACAATACTAGCTGTAGAACCCGGTTATACCCGGCAAAATGGGGTTATTATTTATACATTATATTATTTATACATATGTGTATATATATATGTATAATGTATATATATATATATATATATATATATATATATATATATATATATATATATATATATAATGATTAATACAAATATATAGTGATAGAGTGAGAGTGAGTGAGTTTGTGTCTGTGTAGGAGCAAAAGTGCAAACAATAGAGAGAGAGGGATCAGAGTGAGAGAGTAGCGGGAGTGCAGTAAAGAGAGAGAGAGAGAGTGAGAGTGAGAGTAGCGGGAGTGCAGTAGAGAGAGAGATATAGTATGTGTGTGTGCGTGGGAGAGAGCGTGAGAGAGAGAGAGTAGGGAGATAGCGTGAGAGAAACAGAGATAGAGAGAGAGAGAAAAAAAGAGAGAAAGAACAAGAGCGATGAGAGGGTGTGAGAGCGAGAGAGGGTGAGAGACAAAGACAGAGAGAAAGAGAAGAGAGAAAGCAATAAATTAATGACGTTAATGAATGCTGACAAGGTCATGTATTTTATCGAAATTGTTAAATGTCTGCGCATGCTCACACGAAGAGTGCGTGCAAGAAATGAACATCAAAGCGGCGCGATATTTATTTAAAATTAATAATTGATGGTTAATTAATTTGATGAAGAAACGATTACAATGAATTATCACCGACAATTTATCATTGCCCCTCATGCAACACAGCTTGATAAAAAAAAAGAAGGAATTTTTCCCAGGGGAAAACTTTGACATACTTCATAAGAATCTGCAGAATTTTATCGCCCAAAATGAAAGGGCATCTCTGTTGTTTTGTTATATCTAAATTTATTGTAGGATATATATATATATATATATATATATAATATATATATATATATATATTATATATATATATATGGTTGGTTGGTTGGCATCCTTCCATTTTTAACTTCCACCCCTCAGGCAATATGTTTCAAAAATTAATTTTTACATCACCCGGAGTGCGTTTTTTATTTTATACTACTACTACTACTACTACTACTACTACTACTAATAATAATAATAATAATAATAATAATAAATAATAATCTATATATTATTAAGTTTGTTCGGACAGTTATCATCTTAGGAATTGCGTAGGTTTATCAATGAGGATTTAATTTATAGTCAAAATCGTTAATACATAGAATAAATCTTATTTAATAAGGATGTCTCTATGAAAATCTGCTTTGGATTTGCCTCAAAACAGCCAATGTTATTAGTACATTTAACACACTACAATGTGTCTTAATACAATTAAAATAAGTGTAAACTTTTATCTACGTTTTTATTTAATTTCGTTAATTTTTCTAGTTTAATATATTTCATTACATTAAAACTTGGATACTTAAGCCCCGAGGGCGCATATTCTTGCTAGTTCAAATAAAATTACCGTATATACTACTCAAATTTCAATGTGGCGCAAGAAGTGAACTTATATGCACATCGCACTATTAGACTATTATTTTTAAAAATAATGTTTACAAATATTATGGTTGGCATCCTTCCGTCTACTAAAGGCGATGGCGTAGAGTCCACTTTTCTGTTTCTTTTTTTCTTTTTTTTTTTGCAACTGCGTGAGTGGTTGAGCGATACAATTTTTGAATAGCAATATCTGGAATCTCTGGTGCAGTGTCTCTCTGCGAACTCTTCGAGTAGCCAGGTTGGATGCCTTCGTTAGGTCCGTCAATGCGGTGCAGAGTGGCATCCTCTCTCCTGGCACCCCTGCTGCGGTTGGTTGCTCGGAAGCCACACTGTGTCCCTGGCTTCCGAGCAACCAACCGATATATGGGCCGGGTTAGCTCAGTCGGTAGAGCGTTCGGCTAGAAACCACAAGGTTCCTAGTTCGATACCGGTCCCCGCCAACTCAGCGTATGAGTAGCACAGGGATCTGTGCGGTAAAGTAAGGAGCTGAAGGTAGGTGTGGCGCACCACCTCAGATGCTAAAAAACAATCTCCTTGGTCTAGCGCCATTGAAAAGGGGATAGACTCCCTCGCTGACTGGCTGATACTGACTTTAGGCCATCCCAACGACTTTACTTTTACTATATATATATATAATATATATATATATATATATATATATATATATATATATATATATATGATTGTTAAATAATGCAACCATTTTTTGTCTGCAAGTGTTGTCCTTTGTTTTTTCGTATTGCCGGAATATTTTTATAATATCTGGCGAAAATTGGCTGATGTATTTGCCATATGTTATAGACGAAGTACATTCCACCCTATCATGGGCCATCTTCAGGGTATTTTGAAACCGTACAACTATGGGCTTTTCCATTTTCTATTTATTTAGTTTGTGTTTATTATTGTTATTATTATTTACTCCTTTTGAGTTTTCACATCAGTGTTAGCTGATGGTCTTTCACTGGAGTCTGAGTGACAGCAAGTCTCCTCAGGTCTCCAGGACTCTTCTGAGTATTCTGGCAGATTGCAGCAGTGCAGTGTTCTGAATGGTTTCAATCCTTCCTCTGATATCCAAACTTTCCAAGCCCTTTTCTAATCCTTTTGGGACTGTTCCAATGCACCAACTACAATTGGTATAACTTTCACATTCATATTCCATAACTTTTTCAGTTCTCTGGCAAGGCCAATATTTGTCAACTTTTCATGTTCTTTAGCTTCACCCTGTGATCTACTGGCACTGCAAAATCCACCAGTTGACAAGTTCTTTCTTTTTTAATCAACACTAGGTCTGGTCTTCTTGCTGATAAGGTGATCCGTTTTACTTTCAAAGTCCCAGAGAATTTTGTGCGTTTCGTTCTCAAGAACAGATTCTGGTTATGCATATACATTTTGTTGTGTGGTCAAAATTTAATTTTTTGCATAATTCCCAGTGGATCACCTTTCCCAACCCAGTCGTGTCTAGTTTTGTATTCTCGTTGTGCTAGTTTGCTACATTCGCAGAGTATATGGTTAACAGTCTCATCTATTACCGCAAAGTCTACATTTCCTATTCTGTTGGGTCTTATCAATTTTCGCTTTGATGTAGTTTGTCTTATGGCATTATTTTGTGCAGCAATTATAAGTGATTCTGTTTCTATTTTGAGGTTCCCTTTCTAACCATGTCCAAGTCTTTTCATGTGCAACCTCATCTATTTGTCGTTTGAAGCGACCATATAATTGTTTTCCCATTTTTGTTTCTAGTCTTTGTCGTTTTTCTGTTTGTCCATCTGCCGTTTCTACTATTGTTGGCCGCCATAAGTAATTTGTCTTTGCTCTTCCTTGTTAATCTTCAAGTTGTTGGATTGTGGTTTCTACGCATTCCTCTATGTTGGCAAGACCTCTCCTCCTTCCTTTCTTGACACTATTATTATTATTATTATTATTATTATTTATTATTATTATTATTAGTGTTATTATTATTGTTTTTATTATCATTACATTATTTATAAATTAAAATGGCTGCATTATTTAACAATATATGCCTACAAGAAAAATGCTGCCTAAATACACAAAAACACACACACAACACACACACACACACACACATATAATATATATATATATATATATTATACTAACTTTTTTCATGACCGTCACGAACAAAAATTATCAACCGTCCCAAATGGGGTTTGGACCGTCCCGAAATCAAAATATTTTTGTTTAATTCATTAGCATCATCTATACTTGTCAGTCATCAGTAGCATAATAACATGTAATAAAACATTAAGAAAAGCTGAAGCAGTGATAATTCTCGATATTTGAACAAAAAATCCATTTTGAGCGTATTTATTCTATATTATGACGATTTTAGGTGATGTGACGTAAGCAGTGACGTAGTTTTTGTTACAGACAAAAACCGGAGGCGAATCTCCATTAATAGAAGATTTAGAAACTGTATCCTACATACGCACGAGTATTTAAACCATTTGTGAGTTAGAAATTTTATTTTTTATTTTCAACAGTTGAGGACCCCTAAAATGCAGCCGACTAAAGATCAAAGAATTTTCATTGTCTTAGAATTTAAAGCAACTAAAAGCTGTGAACAAGTGCGAAGAGCTTTTAACGAAAAGTTGCCTGAAAGAAACCCCTCCGATAAGAAAACGGTTTATCGAACAGTGAGGAAATTTAATGATCATGGAAGTATTGTGAACAGAAACAAAGGAACTTCAGGAAGAAGAAGCTGGAAATAAAGAAAAAAATCAATAATGTTATTCAATAATTCCTTGTCACAAAACGTGTTCCACCCTTGTTCATTCAACTGTCTACTGTGCAGTAGATATTCTGAAGATATTAACAATTTTATTTATCTGAATAAAAAACAAAACTTTAAATAACATGAAACAAACAGACTCAAAATATCTCAATTTGAACTGGAGGTATAATTTATACAAAAATAGGGGACATTTTTGTGGGACACTATATATATATTATATTTTTATGGACTCTCTCGTCGATTTTCGAAGCACGGGTTTACAAACACAATGAACACCCACACAGGATTTGTTTATAGTGGCGAAGGCTTGTGTTGGACCATCCACACTTTTTGGCACAGTCGATAGGAAATAATTGGTGCATCAAGGGTTGCCACAAACCCAATCAACGATCGACATCAGGAATTTTGAATTCAGAGTTATCCCTCTCCTAGACTGGATACCTACCCAAGGCTGAAGAGCTCAGTCTGCCCTACTATTTAACCCATAGCTAGAGGGAATTTTGAATTCAGAGTTATCCCTCTCCTAGACTGGTTACCTACCCAAGGTTGAAGGGCCCAGTCTGTCCTACTATTTAACCCAAAGCTGGAGGGAGAATATATGGATTCATACCTTTCCCAAGGGTATTAGCGCTATGTGAAATGCCAACAGCTTCGTCTAGGAATTGAACTCGAATCAACGAGTCCATTTTCCACGACTCTAACCACAAGCCCACGCACCTCCATTTATATATATTAAGAAATTTGAAAAAAACAACAATAAGTGATCCAAAAATAATATGAATTTATTTATCGACGCTTAAACGCTTCGGTTTCTTTAAACCTTCATCAGGATGTATTATGGGGTGAAGAAATTGATGGATGTTTTATAGATGAGAGGAGATAAAAGATCTTTATAAATTTTTTTTGGTTGTGTAACTGTATTTGTTCAGCGTTATATTTTTAAAAGACGAGTTGCGATCCGCAAATTTTATAAAGATTTTTCATCTCCTGTCATCTATAAAACATCCATCAATTTCTTCAACCCATCATAATACATCCTGATGAAGGTTTCAAGAAACCGAAACGTTTAAGCGTCGATGAATAAATTCATCTTATTTTTGGAACACTTGTTTTTTTTTTAATTTCCAAATATTGTCTGATTTATTTCCATATTTACTCCAATATATATATATATATATATATATATATATATATATATATATATATATATATATATGTTCTTCCGGGCTGTGGGTGTGTCGGTACTGCTGTATGGCTGTACCACCTGGACCCTAACGAAGCGCCTTGAAAATAAACTAGATGGGAGCTGCACAAGAATGCTGCGAGCGGTCCTGAATAAGTCGTGGGAGCAGCACCCCACAAAAAAGCAACTGTTTGGCCACCTGCCCCCCATCTCACAAACCATACGAGTAAGACGGACTAGACATGCAGGATACTGCTGGAGAAGCAAGGACGAGATCGTAAGAGACGTACTACTGTGGAAACCAGCACATGGGCACGCCAATGTGGGCCGCCCAGCCAGGACCTACATTGACCAACTATGTAGGGATGAGGGCTGCTGCGCGGAGGAGCTCCCAGAGTCGATGAATGATAGGGAAGGTTGGCGAGAGATCGTTATGGATATCGGTGCAAATTGCACGAACATGATGATGATATATATATATATATATATATATATATAATATATATATATATATATATATATATATATATATATCGAACTTTCTATCTATATATCTAAAGTATTTTCATATCTGTCAATCTAACTATCAATCTCTTAACATCTATCTACATATCCATCTAGATATCTATCTCAATCTGTTCATATAGACACAACAAAAAAAGAGATACCATCAGATTCTCTGACAGAGGTCGATAATGATCACATTAAAGTGTCAATCATTTTTAGAAGAAACCCAGATTGATAATCTTTCCCAAGATCAAATTGATGTCTTCACCATTCCGTAACCTTCGTCCATCGTGGTTGGCGTCTCTGGTGATCTTTACATTTTCTTCATCATCCAATGGAAAAATAGCGTTTGAAATTCAACTTCCAATCGAGATTCAAAGACCAGACCACTATATCCGGAAGATAGGAAAGTAAAAATCTGAATCTTTTTGTTTTATTTCCTTTCCTTTTCGTTTTAATTTTATTTATTCTATATATTTTTTTTTTAGATAAGAATTTATTTTCTTTATTAATGTTCTTAACATTTCAAAGATCTGAGGAAGATTTTTTTTTTTCTGAAGCAACCGAAATTCACATGTGTCAGTCGCCACAGATGCCTAATTGCAATAACTATTTTGATTCAGATGTCGGTGACGTGATTTCTTGCAAGAGTTTGTCAGTTATATCGCTAGCACCAAATCCACTGGTTGGTTGGTTGGTTGGTTGGTTGTTAGCATATATAACCTTCTGAGTTATATAAGGCCAAATCTTTACATACACACACACACACACACACACCACACACATATATATATTATATATAATATATATATATATATATATATATATATTTGGAGAATATGTGCTTTTTAACTTTAGTCAGACCTAATTTTGAAAGTTAATTCATTTATGTTTAATTAGGCGGGATTTAAACTACTTAAATGTGAGGCTAAACAAATCGAGAAAAATCAATCTCTGAGATTGATTTTTCTCGATTTGTTTAGCCTCACATTTAAGTAGTTTAAATCCCGCCTAATTAAACATAATAAATTAACTTTCAAAAATTAGGTCTGACTAAAATTAAAAAGCACATATCTCCCAAATATACTGTCGGCTGAAAATAGCTAAAAGTGGTTATATATATATATATATATATATATATATATATATATATTCTTTACGTCTTAGTAATTGGTAATTTGCTGCAGCATTGTGAAGTATTTATAATATATTAATAATTTGAAAGCAATTACAATGCACATAAAAATAAAAAACAAAAAGATGTTATTTTTGTCTTATCGATTTCAAAGTATAACTTTATCTTCAGAGACGAATTCCTGAAAATTCGTCTCTGAATATAAAGTTATACTTTGAAATCGATAAGACAAAAAATAACATCTTTTTGTTTTTATTGTTATGTGTATAGTAATTGCTTTCAAATTATTAATATATTATAATATATATATATATATAATATATATTATATATATATATATAATATTGAAGAAATAGATATGAATAGATATGGAATAAGATCTTATTCAATGAACATACGAAAACATATATATATATATATATATATATAATATATATATATATATAATATATTATATATATATATATATATATGAGTAAGAAAAGGTGGAATGAAAACATCACACAATGCTGTTAAAGAAGAAAACAATTTATAATATAATCATAGCTGATATTGATCAATATTTCGATTTTACAAAAATCATCATCAGAGCTCATTCACTCCCGTAGTTGTTTGGGTCGGAGAGGAAAGTCAAAATGAGTTTACAAAACAAAAAACCTTAATACTGCAAAAAAAACGAAAGGCGTTACAATATTCACCAACGTGGGCATTTCGCGCCATATATATGTCGTCATGATCCATGTATATCTTTTGTCAACAAATGTATCTTTTGTCAACAAATGGCCTTGTTGCCAACATCACAAAAATTCGCTACATTTGTTGACAAAGATATACATGGATCATGACCGACATATATTATGGCGCGAAATGCCCACGTTGGTGAATATTGTAACGTCTTTCGTTTTTTTTGCAGTATTAAGGTTTTTTGTTTTGTAAACTCATTTGACTTTCCTCTCCGACCCAAACAACTACGGGAGTGATGAGCTCTGATGATGATTTTTGTAAAATCGAAATATTGATCAGTATCAGCTATGATTATATTATAAATTGTTTTCTTCTTTAACAGCATTGTGTGATGTTTTCATTCCACCTTTTCTTACTCATATTGTCGGATTCATTTCCTTTCTTTTACTTATTATATATATATAATATATATATATATATATATATATATATATATATATTATATATATATAAAACATATATATAATATATATACACAAGGGGCCGGGTTTAATAATACACAGGAACTTAAGGAAAATCATTTCTTAGACAAATAATATATTCTCTCGTTTAATTTTGAAAAGATTTCCATCCCAATTTCGACCACACATCATAATGTCCCGGTGAAATTTTTATGAAAGAATGAAACGTCGCCTTCACCATCTAAAATTTTATATTTTCAGAATACTTTGTCTTCTTTATCTTAATTCTATATCCCCCAGATTTGGCATTAAATAACCCAGGAATGTTGATGTGCCAATTACACCAACCAGCCAACAATTTCCATAATATGAATGCTATTTCAAATATACAAACAAAGGTTTATTAAAAATCATTTCCAATGGATTTTTTATAGTAAAATCATTCCAAAATTTTCATAGTAAAAATCATTTCCAATGCATTTTCATAGTAAAAATCATTTCCAATGCATTTTTAATGTAAAAATCATTTCCATTCATTTTTATAGAAACAATTATTTTCAAAGCATTTTTTATAGTAAAAATCATTTTCAAAACATTTTTAGAGTAAAATCATTTCCAACGTATTTTTATCAAAAAATCATTTTCAATGCATTTTTATAGTAAAATCATTGTCCAATTCATTTTTATAGTAAAAATCATTTCCAATGTATTTTCATAGTAAAAATCATTTCCAATGCCTTTTTATAGTAAAAATCATTTCCAATGCATTTTTATAGTAAAAATAATTGTTTTAAAAATACGTTTCAGCTGAAAACCATTCTATAACTTTTTTATCAATCTCTAAAATAAATTCATTTTTTAAGAATACTTTGTATTTTTCTTTATTTCTATATTCCCCTGGATTTGGCATTAAATAACCGAGTAGGGTTTATATGCCAATTACACAAACCAACCAACAATTTCCATATTATAAGTGCTATTTTAAAAATACACATCTGCTGCAAACCCTTCTACGTTTTTTTTAAATGTGTTCTTTTTTTCTTCCATGTGAAGTTCAACTCTTCAGTGGTGTCTCATTATTGATTAAAACATCAGCTAAAGTTATTTTTAAGCCAGCATCCCATACTTGATATGTGTTAAGTTCCGGGCAAACAATAAATATTTATTTTTGTCGATTTTCAAGTGGTTAAAGCTGAACACTTGGCCGAATTGAACAACAGAATTTTATGTAAGTAAATCAGAATTAAAAAGACAAAATTTCATGCGAATATTTGCGTCATCCGATATTTAGCCAGAAGGTGAAATCCATTTCAATATAGAACAGAAGAAGAAGAAGAGAAGAAGAAGAGGAAGAAGAAGAAGAAGAAGAAGAAGAAGAAGAAGAAGAAGAAGGAAAAAAACAAGAACAAGAACAAGTACAAGAACAGATGATGAGGGACAGGAGAAGGAGGGCGAAAGAAGAAGAAGAAGAAGAAGAAGAAGATTGATGAATGAAGAAGAATGAAGAGAAGAAAATTGATGAAAGAAGAAGAAGGAAGGAAGAAAGAAAGAAAGAAAGAAAGAAGAAGAATGAATGAAGAAGAAGAAGATTGATGAAAGAAGTAGAAGGAAGAAAGAAGAAAGAAAGAAAGAAAGAAAGAAGAAGAAGATTGATGAATGAGAATAAGAAAATTGATGAAAGAAGAAGAAGAAGAAAGAAAGAAAGAAAGAAAGAAAAGAAAGAAGAAAGAGAGCAGGAAAGAAGAAGAAGAAGAAGAAGAAGAACAGAAGAACAGAAGAAGAAGAATAAAAGAAAGTAAGTAAGATGAAGAAGGGGGAGGAAGAAAGAAGAAGAAAAAGAAGAAAGACAGAAAGAAAGTAAGAAAGAAGAAAGATGAAGAAGAAAACGAAGAAGAAGAAAGAAAGAAAGAAAGAAGAAGAAGAAGAAGAAGAAGAAGAAGAAGAAGAAGAAGAAGAAGAAAGGAAAATCCCCGAAACAACGTAAACCTGGATTTTTATTCCAATAATATAAATCAATTTCCATGGATCTGCATATGTATGAGATCTGCTCGCAATTTTTCAATCTGTTTAAATATCTCAATAACCGGTTGTGTGGCCTTGCTATAATTTGCGTGGCCTTGCTATAATTTGCCTATGGATCAGCGGGAAACGTACGAGGCCCTTTTTTTAGAGAGGCACCCGTGGCGTAATGGTTATCGGCGACACGAGTTCAACCGATGTAAATTCTTGTTTATGCTAAAACAAGGTGCCCCTCATTACAGGACGGGCGTAAAAAAAAATAGACGCGATGACACGTCGTAAAACCTGGACACGGTGACACGAGTTCAAATCCTGGACTAAGCTGGGTATATTTCACATAGAATTAAATCCTCTAGGAAAATTATGAATCCAGCAATTCTCCCTCCAGTAATGTATACAATTGCAGGACTTACTGCGGTCGGCGTGTAACGGTTATCGGCGTAGGAAATGGACACGCCGACAAGAGTTAAAATCCTGGACTATTCTGGTTGCATGTCACAAAACACTGATACCCACAAGAAAGGTATAAATCAAGCAACCGGTTGCGAGGCCTTGCTATAACTTGGCAAAGGATCAGAGGGAACGGATTGAGGCCATTTATAATGAGGCACCCGTTGTAGGGAATTATCTTCCTTTTGCCGGAATATTTATCTCCTCGCTGCGTTGCTGTTTGTTCCCACTAGGGGGACATCTGGTAGTTAAACGCATTCATTCAAAAACGCTGCTTCCCCTATTGGTATTTACATGTACCCCACATGTACACGATATGGCACAAGGCCATTTTATGTGGGCACCACCCACAAGCCGAGACTCATGGGGTGGTAGCAGAAAAAATTGCGTCAATCCGAGCTTAGCCTCTAAGTGCAATGAGGCAAGCATCTGGATCGACGCTATTAATTTAGTAGTTCACCAGACACCCGTCCCAAAGGACAGGTGTTTGTGGTACTATTCCCCTATTAGTTACATTTCCGGAACGAGCACATGGGTTAGCCTATTGTCTACCCCTTTCTCGGCGGGACTCGGCATTCCCCTCTTAGTAAGTGATCTCTATGTACGGACGCTCCAGTCCTTTTATGTATATATGTTTATGTACACTATCTTGTATTTTACGTACCGTTTCCATGTGCTGTTATCTATATAAAATGTTTTGCCTCCCAAACGTGTCGGAGTTTGTTATGTTTCAACTAGTCATGACTTTGTCATAACTTTGAATCTTACAACTGGTGATACCTGGACGTGATGCGGACATACAACCTTCTTGGCCCTAGTCGGTCCCAAAAATGGCCGTGAAAGTACTATGGACTTATGTAATGGTTATAGGCGTAGAACATGGACACGGTGACACGAGTTCAAATCCTTGAGAAAAGCTGGTTGCCATTCACATTGCACTAATACCCGTGGGAAATTTATGTACGAAGTTATTCTACAACCTGCTATGGTTAAATAGTAGGGCAGCAAATTATTTTTTCTGCTTAGTGTGATGGCTATCTGACGAAACTGGTCTCTTTTAGAGATGTACCAGGTGAAATAAATTTATAACAGTCTAGTTTTGGTTTGTCGAATTTTCTCACATTGGAATTATATATATATATATATATATATATATATATATATATATATATGTGTGTGTGTGTGTGTGTGTGTGTGTGTGTGTGTGTGAGAGAGGTAAGGTTAAAGGAAAAGTGGACACAAAATAATGACTCAAACAAGTAGAAGTAGGAGAGAAATATTTCGTTCCACTTTACGCGAGGAACTTCATCAGTTTAACTTTATTCAAAACAAAGTACGGACATTTGTATTTATAGAAGAGAAAGTGGGCTTGTGATGAAATTGAGGGGAATGGTAGTTAATGAAGATTTGGTTGAACAGAGAATAACTATCAGTGTAAAGTGGGTGGGGAAAGATTAGAGGATAGTAGTGTGTACAGGAAGATAAGATGAGGAGGTTGCTTGTTAGGAAAGGGGGTGTGGTTGGTAGAAGTGGGTTAAAATTCTTGGTTAGGAGAGAATTTTTGATTTATTGCATGGAGATGAAAATACTGTCGGATTTTACTCCTATCTTCATATATATATATATGAAGATAAATTGAATTATTTTCTGCTTCTCACTCGATGAGTCCGGATTAAAAACAAGCTCTGATGATACTTTGTTATAATCCAAATATTGTTCAATATTATCTATGAAAATGATATAAAATATATTCATTTTTAACAATATTGTGTGTTTTCATCTCTCTCTCTATCTCTCTCTCTCTCTATTTATATATATATATATATATATATATATATATATATATATATATAATAAGTAATCCACAGACACGTGTTTCGAGGTATCACCTCTCATCAGTGTGGTTATACATTAACAGCTACCCCTGGCCGGGTTTGAGACCCGAATGAACTTTTGTTCGCCAATCGTCTTACCTGTGCGGCCAGAGGCAGCTGTCATATATAGGAGAATATTTAATTGCTACATTTCTAAGCGGAAATGAATTCACTAAAGGCCTCAAACATTTGTAAACAAAGCGAGGTTTAGCTACACGCCAGAACGCTGAACTTACAATTAAATCCCTTTTTAAAGTACTCGACCAAAGTGGGAGTTTATTTATTCATATATATATATATATATATATATATATATATATATATATATATATATATATAAAAGCAATTGGTAATTTGCTTGAAGCATTGTTAAGTATGTTATAATATATTAATATTTTGAAGGCCAGTACAATGCGTATGAGAAACAAAAACAAAAAGATGTTATTTTTTAAGATTTTTATTTTTTACATCTTTTTGTTTTTATTTTTCATACGCATTTTTCATACTGGCCTTCAAAATAATTATATATATATATATATATATATATATATATATATATATATATATATAAGATAAGTACAGAAATATTAATAGTAATAAACTAGACCATTATATATAAAATATAGCCCATTAGTATACATAAATAAAATATAAACAAAATGAATAGAAGAAAAAAGTAGCTATGAGATGACAGATAGTATTACATATTACTTTTGCCTGATAAGCGTATGGAAAACTCATCTTTATTTTTAGAGGGAAACAGTTTAGATTTAAAAACAAAAGTTGATACTAATTAAAAGACAGAGAGAAAGAAAAATATTTCTAAACTAGAGTATATATTAAAAAAAGTAGCTACCTATAATTTGTTAGTTCTTCTGAGGAAGGTGTACCTTGAAAACCGAAACCGTGGTAGAGATAAACACTTTTTCTACAAGCTCAGTCGGTAGAGCGTTCGGCTAGAAACCACAAGGTTCCTAGTTCGATACCGGTCCTCGCCAACTCAGCGTATGAGTAACACAGGGATCTGTTCGGTAAAGTAAGGAGCTGATGGTAGGTGTGGCGCACCACCTCAGATGCTAAAAAACAATCTCCTTGGTCTAGCGCTAGTGAAAAGGGGATAAACTCCCTCGCTGACTGGCTGGTACCGGCTTTAGGCCGCCCCAACGACTTTACTTTACTTTATTTATATATATATATATATATATATATATATATATATATATATATAATATATTCTGGTTTTCTCCGCTGTAAAAACAATACCATCTAAAACGGACCTAATTATCATTATGCTCTGATGATGATTTTAATACATCGAAATATTGTCAATATTAGCAATGAACATGATATAAAAATTTATTCATTTTAATAACAAAGTTCGTTTTTCATACCCTTTTATCTCTCTCTCTCTCTCTCTCTATCTCTCTCTCTCTCTCTCTATCTATCTATCTATCTCTCTCTCTCTCTATATATATATATATATGTATATGTATATATATATATATGTGTGTGTGTGTGTATCTATGTATATATTTGTGTATGTATGTATGTGTGTGTGTTGGTGTGTGTTTGTGTGTGTATGTGTATTGGTGTCTGTGTATTTGTGTGCATGTGTGTGTGTGTTTGTGAGTATATCCCAACATATCGTTGCATAAACCGTAGTTCCACTGAGGGTTTGCTTCTAGCCTGTTTCATAACAATTAATTTTTTCATTTATATTCAGTTGGTAGAAAGCAAGGGTATAACCCCTAGCAATAAGCATGGATTCGCCACTCTTATAGCATGTTTACACAAGTCCTTTTTTTTTCTTATTTATCTTTTCTTGTTAACTTAGCAGCAAATATATTATTCATAGATTTCCCACAAGACAATTTACGAAACGCAGGTGTCCCTTTTAGCTTTCAATATTGGGAACTAGTAGAGCCCTGTCAAAAATGATTTGCATATGCATTCCCATGATCGGAGCGATGTATCTGTTCAGTTGATTGGTTGGCTGGATTTTACGGCATGTCAGCCCTTGTTGGGTTATTTTATGCTGAAGTCATTTTGTTTTATTCACTATTAATGGGACACCATTTTTAAGCGCATTTTTAAAAACTTAATTTTGTCTATAATCAACCTAACCACAAGATCAACAAATAAATAAGTATGGTATTTCAGATGGGAATAGAGACAGCACAATTTGTAGTAAGAACATGTTTACGATCCCTTCTACCACTAACAAGATGCTACAGAAGGTTCACTTTTTAGTGGAGTAGTGCCAGTTTGAATTCAAAGATTCCCTTCTCATAGACCGATTGCTATACCATGGCTAGAGACCAGTCTGTCCTATTATTTGCCCATATACAAAGGAATGCCCACAGAATTTGACGCAATTTGTAGACTATGACGATGAAAAGTTTTCTGCTTCTGTAATAGTCTACCGGACAGTTGTTAGTGGAATATGAAATGAGTTCCAATGTAGATATATTTTAATTTCTCAGACATTTTAATTTCAGACGTATTTTAATTTCTAAAGACGTTTACTTGGTATTCATCATTTAATTAAATAGATTCTTTTAAACTCATTTTTTCCATTTAACATATACAATGGGAAAAATAATTATTTCACCGCCCCTACTGATTTTCTTAAGGAATCATATTAAACGTCGTAATAATTAAATTATCATACTCTGGTATATCCACAGGTCCTGCTTGTCAAAGATTATTCTCCAAAATTAG
Organism: Doryteuthis pealeii; assembly: GCA_023376005.1. Lineage (NCBI taxonomy): Eukaryota > Metazoa > Mollusca > Cephalopoda > Myopsida > Loliginidae > Doryteuthis > Doryteuthis pealeii. The sequence continues at coordinate 72,163,772 of CM042169.1, forward strand.
ATTTTACATTATTTCTGTCTGTTTATTTCTTGCCAAACTGTAGGTGGCGTGTCATATTTTCCTTTGCTAATAATGTCTCGTGACTTCTGTAGAAGTTATCCCCCAGATAGCATAGAAACAATATAATACTCACAGTGGGATTCTAACTACCGTCGAGTTAGCAGACAAGAACAATATGGAAGCTGTAACTTAAATAGAGTCCTTGTATGATGCTGGCATAGTGCAAACTGATTGCTGAAGAGTGGGTACTTATCCATATCTTTACTCACCCTGAGAACCATCAGCCAATCAAAACCCAGGAAGTGAACTTGCCAGAGTTCATAATGGAATAACCCAAGGACTGTATTTAAGTTACAGCTTGTATGTTATTCTTGTCTGCTAACTCGTCGGTAGTTAGAATACCACTGCGACGGTGAGTATTGTATTGTTTATATGATATATGGGGGGGGATAACTTCTATAACTTCAATATCTCACTTGTTGTAGACGCTTGTAAGCAGCATAATTCATAGGTAATCTCTCAACTTTTGTAACTACTAGAGGAAACCAACAAATAACAACTGGGGGTGGACTAACATTTCATTGCCATTACTATCAGTTCCACTCTGACCCGATGCGGTTGCAAATACTAGGGTCCCTATATCAGATAGATCTAACATTACGTACGATATAATGTAAAATAGAAATCCAACTATTAACATCACATTAGACCAGGGGTGCTAGCATCATTCCAGGGGGTGCCAGAAGCGTCCGTTCATATTTAGATTAAATTTTATTCTTTTGTTATTAATATTATCTATATTTTCGTTTCTTTATTTCAGATTATTATAATTATTAAGAGAGTGAAATATATATGATCGTTTGATAAAATTTTAGTATGTAATCCTATTTTGTTTAGGACAAGTGTAATTATCAAAACAGGAACATGTATCATACAGAAAGATTAAGCTGGTCCTCTGTGGATCACATTTCTACTTCTCCACGAAGTCACCGTTTATCTCAATGGTAATGTCCAACCTTTGAATAAGAGCATGTATCCCTGCCCCTAAAATATTGTTGACTGTTCTTTGAGATACTTTTCACTACACATTTCACTTCCTCGTCATTGGAATAAGGTTTGCTTCTCAGACCCTCTTTCATGAGCCGAAGAGATGATATCGCTTCGGCCCCAGGAAACCTGTAGTGAATTGAAATCTGTAGTGATGAAGTGGCTCAAAGAACAGTCAACAGAATTTTACTGGGCAGGGATATATGCTCTCATTGCTGTTCATTTTGATGTATGATACATAAAATTGAATGTGTGGTTCTTATAATACTTTAGAAGGCTCTGCTTCTACTGTCGGTGAATCCGAACAACGAAGTGCAACATAACAACAATAGATACTGTATTGTCCGAGCACGTGGAACATGACAACATGACAAATACAAACAGACAAAACGAAAGTATAAATTGTACGGGTGCGAGGTCAGAGAAAACTCTTTTAAGGGGCACGGAGTAGAAGGTTGGGAACCACTGTGTTGGACTATATACGAATTGAATCAACCACTTATAAATGGGGTTTCCAGAATGCTGGGGTTCCTGTTGTTGTTACCTAGGGAACCCTTTATTGCCTTTATTACAGATTCACTCGCAGTGGTAGTACATGTTAGGGTCCCTATGTTAGAGTCAAACAGATCTGTTTAAGAGTTTCTCGTGTTTAATATGAGTTTGAGCAAAATAATCTGAAGAAACAATTACACAAAAATTCAAATATGTATCTACAAATCTAAACATTACCAGAAATAATTTAGGATTAGGTAAATTTATTTTAAAACTAAAAGGTTTTTGTCATTGACAATCTTTTCTTGCAGACTTTACTAACTGATAATTATAAAAACAAGGGAAATTCCCTTTTCTATTAAGAGTAAATTTTTCAATATTTTAATAAATATTTGGTTCGTTTTTAACATTTTTTGTGTAAGTTTTAAAAATGAATATTTGTCAGTGTTATTTTTTTTGTCTGAATTTTTTTTAGATCAGGCTTATTGTATGTGTATAATTTTTTTTTTTTTATCTTTTATTTTATTTTTTTATATACTGTTGTCCTCATCTTTATTGTGGTATGTAAAAACGTTTTGGCTGCTGTATCCTCCAACCATAACAACTTATACATGAAATAATCCTGGACGGGTTGACATGCCATTCTTTTTTTATATATATCTTCTCATCTCATTATTCATGTGGTCCAGAAAAAAGTTTCCCATACGTTGGCGGCTTTATTTGCATATTTCTATTTAAAAATTCTGGTTCATATCTTCTGAAAATCTATATATAATTTATACATAATTAATGCATAATTTATCCGATTGATTGGTTGGTTGGGGTTGGTTGGTTGGTTTTCTGTTTTGTTTAATGGCATACAAATCCTTTTGGGTTATTTCATTTTTTCCATCGCTGTTTCTTTAGTACCACAATTATTTGTAATTATTTCTGCTGAATAGATAAGAGTTGAAAGAAAAATCGATTAGAAAACACGTGTTTAATAAAGTATAGTAGTAATAATTATAGTAGTAATAATTAATGTTAACTCCATATTTGCGTCCAAAATTACCATAATCTCTAGGTTTGGTTTGGTTTGTTTTGTTTTACGGCATATCAACCTCAGTGGGTCATTTAATGCCGATAAAGTTTTGAAATAAATCAATTCTTAATGGATAATACAATTTTTTTATAAATACATTTTTCTATTTAACCCATAGATGGGACCCTAACAGGTACTACCCCCGGTCAGAGTCGACCAGGGAGCAATGGTGATGAAGGGGTGCTCCACATTACCCAAACCTCCAAAACTGGAACCTCACCATCAGATATAGTTTAACGTCATTCCCAGGACATGTAGACCCGCAGCCACCGCCTTCTAGCACCCATATGATAAAAAGGGGTTGGGGCTTGCCATAAGGGCAATAGGGTTGGGAAAATTATATAGTTGCTAGGGCTTGACGTGACCAGCCGGTTGATCGGAGGGGGCCTCTCCGACCGCCCATCTAGCCCAAGATAGGTCAAAAGTAGGGTATTGCATTTCATGAACTGCTCATCCACCTGGGCTCTATCCTTAAGCATCACGGGTCGCCACCCACGGCCAACAGGTGGCCCCATTGGGGGAGTCTTACCCCTCTGTAGAGGTGCAGTCGTTGCATTCTAACGCCCTAGCCGACATGGCGGATATAATCTCTGGCGCATTTACTATTGATGAGTGTAGTTTATTAAATGTATTTACCACTCTTACTAAAATAATTTTGTCTTGCATTTGCTTAAAAAAATCTTAAGAGTTTTAATTTATGACTCCTGGTATTGATATTTTGAGCGACATTTTGTGTAAATGTTGAATAATATTGAATATTGTTTGCCGGAAAACTGACTTTACCGGAACATCATTACACGGAAATAAACCCATCCTTAAAGTTTTATTTCCCCGAAAAAAAATCAGCAAGCCTAATTCAAAGAAAGATAATTTTTATATATGAATTAGATTTTTTTTAAATATTGTATAATTTCAAAATTACACCATATTGTAAATAGTATTTGTTTATTCACAAATTATTTATTCATTATTAGTAAAAAAAAGAATAAAATAAAAGTAATTGGTAATTTGCTTGAAGCATTGTTAAGTATGTTATAATATATTAATGATTTGAAGGCAATTACAATGCGTATCAAAATAAAAACAAAAATGATGTTATTTTTGTCTTATCGATTTCAAAGTATAAAACTTTATCTTCAGAGATGAATATCAGAAATGTACGTGCTTAAATTTTTTGTTGTGTGGTTATATATTTTTTTCTTTTTTTTTCCACTCTCTTTTTTTTTTCTTTCTCCTCCTTTCTATTTTCTTTATGTTATGAATGAAATGGGCGAATAACTGTAATTTCTTTTCTTTTTTTTTAAATATCTGTTGAGAACGAATGTTTGAATCCTTATGTATTTAAAAAATCTTAATCTTTTCAAGATTTTATTTAATTTTATTTTACTTTCATCTCATAAAATTTAATAGGTCACAAATTTAATAGGTCACATATCTTTGGAAAGTCTGATTAGAGGTGTGTGGTGTAATGGATAGAGTCGTAGAAAATGGACTCATTCACCCGAGTTCAAATCCTGGACGAGGCTCTTTGCATTTTACATAGTGCTTATACTCTTGGGAAAGGTATGCATCAAACTACTCTCCCTCCAGCTATGTTTTAGTAATAAGGTGGACTGCGATATTTAATATTGGCTTGTATGCATGATTTTTAAGCAAATATCTTCTTGGTAAATATTTATGTTATTAAATAAACAAAGACAAAGTTTTGTTGACACAGACTCGCTCACAGTCCTACTATCATTAAGAAATAAAAAAAACTGGAAGACCCTCTCATCATTAAGCTCCTGAATAGATTATATTCAAAGTCTAACTCTAAGGAGATTATCATATGCTGGATACCAAGCCATATAGGAGTGAGGGGGAATGAAAGAGCTGACTCTGCAGCTAAATCGGCTCTAGAGTTAATCCCTGACAATTCCCAGATATCATATACTGACTTGAAAACTAAAATTAATAGATTCCTTCATACAAAATGGCAACAACACTGGAATAACTGTATCCACAATAAACTCTTCCCTAATCAAACCCACTTTGGGAAGCTGCAGACCAACTTTAAGGAAGTCTAGAAAGGAACAAGTCATTATGTCCCGATTGTGCATTGGTCATACAAAACTAACACACTCTTATTTACTCAAACAAGAATAACAACCACAATGTGAAACATGTCAAACACTTATTGATGGAATGCAGATTGTTTGCTCACATCAGAAACTGTTATTTTAAAGCAAACAATATGAAAGATCTGTTTGAAAATGTTAACATAGAGGATATTTTCTCCTTGAGGAAAATAAAATTATACCATAGAATATAGACATAAAACAAATCAATGGCATACAATATAATCCCCAATAATGCTAACACATTGTTAAAACCAATTACTAAAAGTATATATATGAATACACAATATGTATTACACCGTAACCGTTAGGCATGATATAACCCCAGACGGGTTGATAGGCCGTTAAAATCAATAAACCAACCAACCTTGTGAGATATTTAATGCTAAATCTTTTTTGAATAATATTGTGTGTAAGTGAATAGTTCGTTGGTAAATATTTTTGTCCGGTTTTATGAATTAGTTGCCATAATTTTCATTAATTAAATATATTAGTAGAATCAATTTTTATGTTACATTAGGGCCGGATTAGCCCAGTCGATAGAGCGTTCGGCTAGAAACCACAAGGTTCCTAGTTCGATACCGGTCCTCGCCAACTCAGCGTATGAGTAGCACAGGGATCTGTGCGGTAAGTAAGGAGCTGATGGTAGGCGTGGCGCTCCACCTCAGATGCTAAAAAACAATCTCCTTGGTCCAGCGCTATTGAAAAGGGGATAGACTCCCTCGCTGACTGGCTGATACCGACTTTAGGCCGCCCCGACGACTTTATTTTACTTACTTATTAATTACACTTACAATAATCCGAATTTTTTAGATGAGGGTTGATAATTTTATTATATGCATATTTCAACCGATGTACATTTCGGCCTTCTTAAGGAGTCTCTTGACGCTAAAAGCAAGCCACCCAAATAACATCTTAATCCTATAAGAGAGAGAGAAGAGAGAGAGAGAGAGAGAGAGAGAGAGAGAGAGAGAGAGAGAGAGAGAGAGAGAGAGTTTGGTTTGGTTTACGGCATATCAACCACGGTGGGTCATTGAATGCCGACAAGGTTTTGAAATAATTTCATCCTTAATGGATACTTTATATGAACATATGTTCCTATTTAACCCATAGATGGGACCCTAACAGGTACTACCACTCCGGGTCAGAGTGGACCATGGAGCAATGGTGATGAAGCGTTGCTCCACATTATCCAGACCTCCAGAACTGGAACCTAACCATCAGATAGAGCATAACGTCATCCCCAGGACATGAATTCTCTATGCGACTGCATTCTACTACACATATGATAAAAAGGGTCCAGATAAAGAGAAACGTGTGACCTGATATAAAGAACCCCAAACAACCAGAAAGAGAAAATAAAATTCTGATACTAAAAGCCAAGATATTGTTTATAAACCCCTATTTTTATATTTAACCCATATATGGGGCCCTAACAGGTACTACCACTCCGGGTCAGAGTGGACCTGTGAGCAATGATGGTAAAGGAGTGCTCCACATTCCCCATATTTCCAGAACTGTAACCTCACCATCAGATAGAATTTAACGTCATTCCCAGGACATGAATACTCCCAGTAACCGCCTTCTAGTACTCACATGATAAAAGGGTCCAGATAGAGAGAATCGTGTGACCTGATATGAAGAAGAAATCCATAAACCAAGAAAAAGAAAATCAAATTCCGATGCTAAAAGCCGGGTCCTCGATGGAAGAATAATCAGAATCCCGAAGATATCAAAGGAGAAAGTGGATACACTAAAGAATTAATTCTGCATTTTTGTTTCGTATGGTTTAGTTTGTTTTACGGCATATCAATCTCAGTGGGTCATTTAATGCCTAGAAGTTTTTGAAATAAATTCATTCTTAATGGATAATCAATTTTATTTATAAACTCATGTTTTCTATTTAACCCATAGTGGACCTGTGAGCAATGATGTTGAAGGAGTGCTCCACATTCCCAGAACTGTAACCTCACCATCAGATAGAATTAACATCATTCCCAGGACAGTCAGCAACCGCCTTCTAGTACTCATATGATAAAAGGGTCCAGATAGAGAGAAACGTTTGACCTGTTAGGAAGAAGAAATCCAACAATCAAGAAAGAGAAAATCAAATTCCGATATTAAAAGCCGGGTTCCTCGATGGAAGAATAATCAGAATCCCGAAGCTATCAAAGGGGAAAGGCAACATTAAAGCAATCATTCCGCATTTTTGTTTCGTCTTATAAGGTTTTCTACGATAGTAAAGAAATAAAAAAAATTAGTTGAAATAACGAGAAAGATTTTTGCATATTTTAATTGCATTTGACGATCTATAAAGAAAACAATAAAGAAAGTTTGTCTTGAAATATTTTTGTTGCCAACAGAAAAAATAAATATTCTGGGAATTAGAAGATTATGGAGAATGCTTTGAACATACGAAAAAAATTGTTTTTCTGACGAATGAGAAATTACAAAAAAGGAAATGAAGTTATTTAAATGGGAATACAAAGGCCCATTACCCGTTAGAAGTCTAATCTTATTATAATGGAGATTCGGTGTTCGTTTGTCTGTAACTAAAACTACGTAACTGTTTATGTCACAATACCCTTATAGCGATTGTCTGCCCTTCCTGAAATGGATTGGTGTCCAAAAGGGTTATATTCACTTGTCGCTACTAGCTGGGCATTTAAACTCAGCTCGAGAAGTTCTCTGTCTCTGTCTCTGTCACCGTCTCTCTCTTTCTCTTGGTCTAGCATTCAGAAAAGTTCGACTAGACGCGTTTTGTCTCTGTCCATTGTGGGGGGATTTGCCACCAACTATCAGTAAGCGACTCTCATATTGTTCATGAACTCTTTCATATTTCCTAAAGGTTTTCGTTTTGTCTGTTTGTATTTATCATGTATGTCATGATCCACGTGCTCGGACAATTGTTGTATACCCTCTTCATTACTTACTTCTTACTTCTATTCTTCTTTTGTTCTTCTGACATCTAAAGTTCTTCTAGGTCTCTTCTAACGTTTGGACTTCGTCTTGGGGACTTCGTGTCTGGTCTTCCATTGCGGATTTCTCTTTATCAGAAGCCCTGTGTCATTGTTAGTTTTTGGATAATAACACAAGACTTCGATTTACTTTAGATCATATTTTATTCTCGAAATCCCCACCAGACTACCTGCGCAGATCGAGTCGGAGCGTGTATAACACGACTCACCACCGTCGTGGTTTCTCGCCGACTGCCTAAAATCTACTTCTAATCTAAACTGGAAGAGGATCTTCTCCACCAATTCTCACGGTATCCACCGGAAGGAAGGATCAGGACAGGTCAAGACTTGTAATTCAAATCCTTCAAGGCCGTGAGCTGCTGCTTATAACAGCCATTTTGATTTCTACACTATTGCACATAAATATTAGGTTCTAATAATTATGTAACACAATAACGTATCTATTGTTGTTATGTCGCACTTCGTTGTTCGGATTCATTTATGTATATATTCACTGACAGTAGAAAGTTACTCAGAGCATTCTAACGTATTATAAGAACCACACATTCAATTCTATGGTTCATACATCAAAATGAACAGCAATGTTTTACCTTCGAATGAGAGCATATATCCCTCCGCCAGTAAAATTATGTTGACTGTTCTTTGAGCCACTTCATTACTACAGATTTCAATTCACTACAGGTTTCGTGGGGCCGAAGTGATATCATCTCTTCGGCTCATGAAAGAGGGTTTGAAAGGCAAACTTTATTGCAGTGACGAGGAAGTGAAATGTGTAGTGAAGAAGTATCTCAAAGAACAGTCAACAGAATTTTACGGGGAAGGGATACATGCTCTCATTCGAAGGTGGGACATTGCTTTTGAGAGAAATAGTGACTTGTGGAGAAGTGATCCACAGAGCACCAGCTTCATTTTTAAGTATGTTACATGTTTCTGTGTTGGTTATTATACTCGTCCTAAACAAAATAGGATTACTTTTTGACTTACCAACGTATATATATATATATATATATATATATATATATATATATATATATATATATATGGAAATACGATGAGGAAATGAATCCGACAATATGTGAAGAAAATGTTTTCAAAAATATAACAGACACAGGATGTTACGATCAAAGGAAACATTTTATATGTCTATACTTAAGTATTTCGGTTTATGATAAACAATCACCAGGACAATGCAAAATAAATTTTTTATAAGTGAGAAAAATGAAAAATATATACTTAAGTATAGACATATAAAATGTTTCCTTTGCTCATAACATCAAGTAATCTAGTAATTTAAGGTATATATTAGAACTAGAGTAGTAGGATTCAAATAGCTAACAATTGCTAGTTTTTCTTCTGTACATAGATGGCGATATTTATCTCCGGCTTTATACTTATTACATTTCTTAAAAAATTCGCATTTTAAGATAGGGTCGATACCTTTAGTTTTAACTTTCCACACAAATTTGAAAAGGTAGTGCTATATTTATATTTTTCATGTGTGAAATTACACTTATGATTGTGATACCTCTTTTTGAATTCATTTTGAGTCGAGCCTATATAGACTTTTTTATTTTTACAGTTTTTTAGGATCACCCTCAAATACTTCCACCGACAGATAGACAGAGAGATCGGAGGAGAAGAGACTTAATTGAAATAGAAAGTTCATTTAACTGGCAGTGTATCATGTGACCATGAGTAAAAGTTTAAAACTGAGAAAAAGCTGGGATGCATTTTTTTAATGAGAAAGAGAAAGACAAGGAGACTTTCTTCGTCTTACGTATTGCATAGGAAAGTAATCCATGTTTGTATAAAACGTAGATTTAAAAAAAAACTCAAAGTAGAAAAATGGACGGTCAGCTTGAGAAGAAGACCATCATGAGATAATGGGTATTCTATGTTGCTAACACTTGTGACATTCCCACGGATCAAAATAATCGTCTTCTTCTTCTCTTCTTCTTCTTCTTATTATTATTATTATTATTATTATTATTATTATTATTATTTAACTCGTTGTGATTTTTTCTCACCAGCGGGGGCTGATGGTCTTTAACTGTAGTCTGGGTGACAACAAGTCTCCTCAGATCTCCAGGACTCTTCTGAGTATTCTAGTCGATTTCAAAATGCAGTAGTCTGGATGGTCTCAATTCTTCCTCTGATTCCCAGATCCTGCAACATATTCCACAGGTTTTTCAATTCTCTGGCAAGGTACAGGTATTTGTATATCTTTTCATTTTCCTTTAGCTTCACCCCGTGATCTGCTGGAACTGAAATCTACCAGTTGACAAGTTCTCTTTTCTTGTTAACCAATACTAGGTCTGGTCTCCTGACTGGGATAAAGTGATCCGTTTTTATCTCAAAGTCCCAGTGAATTTTATGCGTTTCATTCTCAAGAACAGATTCTGGTTTATGCATATATCATTTAGTTGTATGGTCAAAAAATTTTTTTTTCATGATTCCCATTGGATCACCTTTCCAACCCAATCATGCCTAACTTATTATCATTATTATTATTATTATTATTATTATTATTATTATTATTATTATTATTATTTCCCTTCCTTGCATGATTTTACACCAGCGATAGTAGGTGAATTTTCACTAGCTTTTAGGAAGTGTTTCATGGGCACCAACAAATTGATTTTGATTGATCGGTCTCTGCTAAGTAAGTTTCTAAGTGGAGTGTTGCAGGTAATGGAATGCTCATCCACCAAGACTCTGTCCTTAAGCATCACGGGTCGCCGCCCACGGCATAACAGGTGGCCCCAATTAGGTGCGTCTTACCCCTCTGCAGAGGTGCATTCTAACGCCCCAGTTGACAGGGCGACAAACATAGAGAGAGAGAGAGACAGATAGATAGATAGAGTCGTGTCACTTACTTGCCCTTCATTTCCATCTTCGTTCAGTCGCCATGTTGGATCTTTACTTCTATTTCTATTCCGCCTATGATCGTCTAGCTTCTTCTAATTAAGGGCTTCATTTTAAGACATGCATAACTATTAAAGAGACTTGTTATACTTTGATCAAAGATTTTATTTCTACATTGCCCATTTTCTAACCAACCGCGTGGACTGAGTCACAGCCTCAGCGGAGAGATATAATCCTCTCTGCTTGACGTCTGGCTGCAAACTGATTATTTAACTAATTCTACGTGACTCGCGGGATTCCCGCCTTCGGGGGTCAAAGTTCCGAAACGGTCTGTATTTTTCCATTTGGGCACCTCATGTTCTTGTTACAGGTCATTGCCAATAATCTATGCTACCACATAGATTATGCAATAATAAGAGTCTTGGATTTTCGAACACCGTTCTCATGTACAGATTTGACAGCGCCATCTAGTTGTCATTTAGATCTTTTCTTCGTCAGACAAGGGAGATAATGATATTTTGTCTTTTATATCTACGGGCTTCTGCTGCTATTATTGACGTGTTAAATCACAGTATGCATATCCGAGTCATCGAAATCGTCTTTGAGGTGGCTAATTTAACTCAATTGTGAATCTGAATAATGGATAATTCCTTTCAGTACTACCTCAGTACGACATGGTTGATATTTACACTTACGGGCTTCCATAGCAATAAACCGCATGAAAAATACGTCTGAAATCCTCGGATTTTGGTGACTAATAAAAAGAAGTATGAAATTCAGCAATAGTCACACACCACAGGGAGAGGGTTAATATAAAATTTAGATGGAATAGATAAAATATGCTCTAAAAACAGGAGAAAGACGTATATTTTAAATTTCCATACGATTGACATAATCAAATTCAGTGTGTTTTTGTCTTTATGGTTTTTTATCGATTTTGATTGAAGGAATGTTAGGAATATCTTCGAAGCGCCTTAGGAAAGCTAAAAATATGATTGCATATCGGAGACAAAATAAAACTCCACAACAGAATTAATGACAACCGTATAAATTATAAAGTGAGATACATAAAATAAATGAATAAAAGAAGACCCATCATCCCCAGAGAGCAAAACTGAATTGTTTTCCCGAATCTTTCTTCTTTTTTCTTTTTCGGTCTTTCTGTCTTTCTTTCTTTCTTTCTTTCTTTCAATCGTGCTTGTTTTCTTCTTTCTTTCTTTCTTTCTTTCTTTTTTTCTTCCATTCTTTCTTTCTTTCTTTCTTTCTTTCAATCTTGCTTGTTTCTCTTTCTTTCTTTCTTTCTTTCTTTCTTTCTTTCTTTTTTTCTTCCATTCTTTCTTTCTTTCTTTCTTTCTTTCTTTCTTTCAATCTTGCATGTTTCTTCTTCTTTCTTCTTTCTTCTTCTTTTCTTCCATTCTTTCTTTCTTTTCTTTCTTTCTTTCAATCTTGCTTGTTTTCTTCTTTCTTTCTTCTTCTTTTTCTCTTTCTTTCTTCTTCTTTCTTTCCTTTCTTTCTTTTTTCTTCAATCTGCTGTTTTCTTCTTCTTTCTTTCTTCCATTCTTTCTTCTTCTTCTTCTTCATTTTTCTTTTTTTCTTTCTTTCTTCTTTTTTTTCTTTCTTTCAATCTGCTTGTTTTCTTGTTTCTTCTTTATTTCTTTATTTCTTTCTTTCTTTCTTTCTTTCATTCTTTATTTCTTTTCAATCTTGCTGGTTTTCTTCTTTCTTTCTTTCTTTTCTTTCTTCCTTCCTTCCTTCTTTCTTTTTTCTTTCTCATATGTTCTTTTTCTTTCTTTCAATCTTCTTGTTCTTTGTTTTTTCTATCTATCTTTCTTTCTTCTTTCTTTTTTCATCTTGCTGTTTTCTTCTTTTTCTTTTTTCTTTCTTTCTTTCAATCTTGCTTCCTTTTCTTTCTTTATTTCTTTCTTCTTCTTTCTTTCTTTCTTCTTTCTTCTTTCCAAAATTTGTCTGTTTTCTTTAGTCTCTTTTCTTCTTTTCTTTACTTTCTAAATTTATGACTTGTTTTTCTTTCTTAGATTTATTTATATTCTTTCTTTCTTTTCTTTCTTTTTTTTTCCTTCCAATATTTGTCTGTTTTTCTTCTAGTCTCTTTCTTTTTTTTCACTTTCTCCTTTTCTAATGTTATTTTTTCTTTCTTGTATTTTTTCTATTCTTTCATTCTTTCTTTTCTTTTTTCTCCAATATTTGTCTATTTTCTGTTATTTTTTCTTTCTTGTATTTCGTTCTATTCTTTCTTCTTTCTTTCTTTCTTTCTTTCTTTTTTTCTTCTTTTTTTCTTCTTACTTTTCTTCTTCTTTCTTTCTAATATTTGTCAATCCCTTCTTTATTCTCTTTTCCTTTTCTTCACTTTCTTCGTTTTCTAATGTAATTTTTCTTTCATGTATTTCGTTCTATTCTTTCTTTCTTTCCTTCTTTTTTTTCTTTCATTACTTCTGATTTCTTTCTTCTTTCTTTCTTATGTCTTTTTTCTCTTCCAATATTTGTCTGTCTTTCCTTACTGCCTTCTTTCTTTTCTTTACTTTCTTCGTTTTCTAATGTAATTTTTTCTTTCGTGTATTTCGTTCTATTCTTTCTTTATTTCTTTCTTTCATTATTTTATCATTTTTTCTTTTGCCATATTTGTCTGCATTTTCTTCCTTTTCTAATGTGTTATTTTTCTTTTATGTATTTCCTTCTATTCGTTTTTTCTTTCTTTCGTTTTTTTTTCTTTCTTTCTTCCTTTCTTTCTTTTTTTTATTCTGTCTTTATTTCCAATATTGGTCTACCTATTTTTTCTTCCTATTGCTTTTTCTTACTTTTTATTTCCTTCTCTATTTGTTTTCTAGTTTCTTT
>CM042169.1:72181626-72184126 GCA_023376005.1 Doryteuthis pealeii
CAGCGCATGAGAATTCAATCTTTTTAACAAGTCATTTGCTTGATATTCTTGCAACGGAAGATGAACTTTCGATCAAAAAAGACAAAATAGAAACATGAAGAAATATATATAAAAAAAAGGAAAACGGAACACTTCTCTTCCGGTCAAGAAATAGATAAAAGAAAAATACAAAATAAAGAAAGTTGTCCGTTATCAGATCAAAAGATAAAAATGCGTGGGCATATTTAGTGGATGTAAAGACCAGATCAAAAGATAAAGAAGCGTAGGCGTATTTATTGTGGCCAGAGGATTCGAGCCGACAGGCAAGACCCCAGCGAACAGCAACACCTCGCGTCTCCCGTCAACCTCGGGCATTCCCATTGTGAACACTCGTCGCCGCACGCACCAAACGCGCGGGCATTTTCATTGTGAATCTCTACGCCCTTCACCCCCCACATACCGAAGAAAACAAAGACGGGTCCTATTTTTATATATACGTGTCTGTGGTTTTATTGACGTCTAGTCAAGTGGCTATTACTACAATTTAAAACTCATTTTTAGTTTAACCCAAAGATTGGACTCTAACAGTTAATACAGTTCTAAATGACAATCATCTCTAGGCTGCTGGTTCAATCCTGGCCAAGGGCGAGAATAACATAGAATACTTAACACAGCTTATCAATTGTACCCGGATATGGTTAACGGAATGAGAAGTCTACACCGTGGTTTAAATAAAGGGTTTGGTTCCAAATTCCGTGAAGGCTCCCGATTGCGACATGATGGCTCCCGAGTTAGACAAGAAGGTTCCAGAGTTCGAAGAGAAAGTTCCCGAATCCGAGAAGGTTCCCGAAATCGACAAGAAAAACCTGCAGAAGGTCGGGGGATATATCGGCCAAAACGTTCTGAAGATAGCAATAAAGATGAGGACAATAGTCCGAATAATCCAAATAATACATATTTCTCTGTAGTTTTGAGATGAGGTTTGATGTGAATAATTTTGATTTTTCGGACTGTTGCCCTCATCTTTATTGTGGTATGTATAAACACAGCATTTCGGCTGCTGTACCACCGGACAGTGTTCCTCATAATCAAAATTATTAATACATATATGAAATCTTATCTATTAACGATGACTCTATGAAAACCTGTGAGGGATCTGACCCCAAATAGCCCAAGTTATTTGTGCGTTTAAGATCTTACGATGTATCAGAGAAGGGCAAAATGCTGTGTTTATACATACTACATTAAAGAAGAGGACAATAGTCCCAAAAATTAAAAATTGACGATTTCTACACGATTTCGAATGAGTGGAAACTATGTATATTATGTATGTAGGGCCGGGTTAGATCAGTCGGTAGAGCATTCGACTAGAAACCACAAGGTTCCTAGTTCGATACCGGCCCTCGCCAACTCAGAGTATGAGTATAACAGGGAACTGTGCGGTAAAGTAAGGAGCTGATGGTAGGTGTGGCGCTTACCTCAGACGCAAACACAATCTCCTTCGTCTAGCTCTATTGAAAAGGAGATAGACCCACTCGCTGATTCGCTGATAACGGCCTTAGGCCACCCGACAACTTTACTATTTTTATATTATGTATACATTTGAAGTTGTCTGGCATGTCTATGGTATCGACCACTGAAGGTTGGTATTTCTCAACCTTAAATGCCCCCACAAAAACTCCATCGATTTGAACACAAACAAAACAATTGAAACAATTCAGCAAAGATAATTGTTTAATTTAATCGAACATTTGAAACAAGAATTATAAAAGAAAGTTAATGGAGGAAAGAAGGATTTCCGTGGCCAATCCTCTAAAGGGATCGGATTTTTAAAAAAAAGTTTAGAAAAATAATCCAGTTTTATAAACCAAAACAAAATGAGAGAATAAATGTCTCAGAACAAGAAGTATTAACCCGGATCTCCAATCTTATATTAGTAAGCTCTAGTCATGCAAGTACTATTCTATGACTGCAATGTATAGACCTTAATGAAACGCAGGAATTATATACAATTTTAAAAATGGCATTACTTTTTGACTCAACCTTGTACGTTCACTTTCGGACTAATGCCCCTTGGCAATGTATTAAACCACTTATGCCTCAACTTTCCACTCGTTCTGCCTTTCTGATAGTCTATATATAAAGGCATGAAGCAGGCGATATCCCGCCCAAACCGTCACAAATGCAGAGTATGCTGATGACCTCGCACTTCTTGCAGATACACCGACACAGGCTGAATTACTACTACATAGCTTGGAGGAGACAACAAACAACATCGGTCTCTATGGTAACTCTGATGAATCTGAGTTCATGAATTTTAAAAAGAAATGAGACATCTCCAAACTTGACGGTAAGCCTCTTAAGCCAGTAGAACAATTCACTTACCTAGGTAGTAATATTTTATCTACAGAAAGCGATGTTAATACACGAATGCGAAAAGCATGGTTGGCCACAAACAAATGACAAGCTAAAGCTAAAATTCTTCAGGGCTGTGGTTATATCAATCAGTATTGTTGTTACA
>CM042169.1:72189126-72219645 GCA_023376005.1 Doryteuthis pealeii
TGTAAACAGCCTAATTCATATGTAATCTGCCAGCTTCTCGTGACTCTTCTTGGATTGATAGGCAATGACGCCATTATCTATATGAGATCTTCAAAAGTTCTTGGGCGCCTTGTTAGATCAACAGTTATACTATTCAGAATTATGTCCCTGGTTGATGGTTTGGCTATAGACAGGGAACGCCTGAAGAATGTCGGAGGATAGAATGGTCGAAACGTTATGTTTTTAGACACCGCAATAAGAATGAGTATAATAGTAGGGAAAAAATCCAAATAAGAAACATAACCGTTCCAGATTTTTCTACATGAATTAAATTACACACATGATCAACGATAATACACTAAATATAGATCTGAAATTGTTTTCTGTGTCCAGGGTTTCTGTTTATTTATTTCTGGCCAAACTGTAGGTGGTGTATCATCCTTTCGTTTCTGACCTCAATATCTCACATGTTGTAGACGGTTGTAAACAGCTTAATTCATATGTAATCTGCCAGCTTCTTGTGACGCTTCTCGTGACTCTTCTTGGATTGATAGACGCGCAAAAACCATGACGCCATTATCCATATAAGATCTTCACAGGTTATTCGATGCCTTGTTAGATTAACAGTCAAACTATTCAGAATAATATTCGATGCTTGATCATTGGTATGGTCGAATGGACAGGGAAGGCATGACGAGTACCGGATGGCACAGCACTCGAAACCTTATGTTTTAACAGAAAAAAAAAATCAAAATAATAAGAAATTTAACCGTTCCAGATTGTTCTACATGAATTAAATTACACACATGATCAAAGATAATACCCTAAATATAGATCTGAAATTCTTTTCTGTCTCCATTCTTCCTGTCTATTTATTTCTGGCCAAACTGTAGGTTTGTGTATCATCCTTTCTTTAGCTAATAATGTCTCCCGACCTCAATATCTCACATGTTGTAGACGGTTGTAAACAGCCTAATTCATATGTAATCTGCTAGCTTCTTGTGACGCTTCTCGTGACTCTTCTTGGATTGATAGACGCGCACAAACCATGACGCCATTATCTGTATAAGATCTTCATAAGTTCTTCGATGCCTTGTTAGATTAACAGACAAACTATTCAGAATAATATCCCATGCTTGATCACATGGTATGGTCGAATGGACAGGGAAGACCTGAAGAGGACCGGATGGCACAGCACTCGAAACATTATGTTTTACATACCATAATAAGTATAACAGAAGGAAAAATCAAAATAATACAAAACTTAACCGTTCCAGATTTTTCTACGTGAATTAAATTACACACACGATCAAAGATAATACCCTAAATATAGATCTGAAATTATTTTCCGTGTCCATTATTCCTGTCTGTTTATTTCTGGCCAAACTGTAGGTTTGTGTATCATCCTTTCTTTAGCTAATAATGTCTCCCGACCTCAATATCTCACATGTTGTAGACGGTTGTAAACAGCCTAATTCATATGTAATCTGCCAGCTTCTCGTGACTCTTCTTGGATTGATAGACAATGACGCCATTATCTATATGAGATCTTCAAAAGTTCTTGGGCGCCTTGTTAGATCAACAGTTATAATATTCAGAATTATTTCCCTGGTTGATGGTTTGGCTATAGACAGGGAACGCCTGAAGAATGTCGGAGGATAAAGTGGTCGAAACGTTATGTTTTTAGACACCGTAATAGGAATGAGTATAATAGTAGGAAAAAAATCAAAATAAGAAGCTTAACTGTTCCAGATTTTTTACATGAATTAAATTACACATATGATCAAAGATAATACCCTAAATATAGATCTGAAAATCTTTTCTGTCTCCATTCTTCCTGTCTATTTATTTCTGGCCAAACTGTAGGTCGTGTATCATCCTTTCGTTTGCTAATAATATCTCCAGACCTCAATATCTCACATGTTGTAGACGGATGTAAACAGTCTAATTCATATGTAATCTCCCAGTTTCTCGTGACGCTTTTCGGGTAGATAGATACGCAAAAATTATTCAAATTATTTAATTTGATCTACTAGGCTGGGTCATTGCTGTTTTCAGATAGACAGGGAACGTCTGCATCGGGCCGGGGGATACAGCATTCGAAACGTTATATTTTTATATACCGTAATAAGAATGTGTATAACAGTAGGAATAACTCAAAATAATAAAAAACCTAACCGTTCCAGATTTTTTACGTGAATTAAATTACACACACGATCAAAGATAATACCCTAAATATAGATCTGAAATTATTTTCTGTGTCCATTCTTCCAGTCTATTTATTTCTGGCCAAACTGTAGGTTTGTGTATCATCCTTTCTTTAGCTAATAATGTCTCCCGACCTCAATATTTCACATGTTGTAGACGGTTGTAAACAGCCTAATTCATATGTAATCTCTCAGCTTTTGTAACTACTGGAGGAAACCAACAAACAACAATAGGACATTTGCATTTTCTAAGCATACTCTTATCTCTCGCCATATGAATTATTCAGTCTAGTACTCTGATTATTTTTGTTTTAATTAGTATGTTTACAATGGTGCAGTCCCTCTTCCCTCTTAAATAATATATACCATCTTTTTAACGAATCATTGTCGTCATTCTGAAGATTACCGTTATTAGCATATTTCCTCTTTTTTCCATGTTTTCTCTTTTCTTTTTCCTGTCTATTCTGCCTAATGTTTTCGTCTTCTGCTTTTGTAAAGTGTGTGTTTAACCTGCTAAGAGATTAACCCTTTGCAGTGAATTTAAAAGTCATGAACATTTTCATATTGAAAGAATGAATAACTGATAATTAATGTGTTCAATACTTGCTAGCCAGAATTGAAAACTCCGAGAAAAAAGATGTATAGCAAAATTTATCTTTCCATGTTATATTCATGGAGGAGTAGTGTAAGGTGCACAAAAACAAATTTAACCAACATATTTATTTTCAAAATAATATCAAAGAACGCAACATTAGCAAAATTTAAGTACCGTCGACGGGCCTGATAAAATGCACTCACGGGCTGGATCTGACCTGTGGGCTGTAGTTTGGTGACCCCTGGTCTAGTGGATGTAATGGCTAAGATCCTGTACTAAGAGATCTTAGTAAACGAGTTCGAACCCCAGTCGCCATATTGCGTTTAGTTTATGTTTGGTTTGTTGGATCTACGGCATGACAACCCTTGCTGGGTTATTTTAAGATGGAAAAATTTCGTTGAAGATTAACCCTTTGCAGTGCATTTAAAAGTCATGGACATTTTCATATTAAAAAAATAAAGAATTATTAAATTGGTTGTTTTAGTTTTAACGGCATGTCAACCCAATTTGGACGGTTTCATCTTTAACCAGAAGATGGTCCAAAATGGTAACGGTCGTATGATTAATGAAAACGAATACTAATATATAGATAGGAATACTAATAAGAAGCTTGAGGATTGCTTGAGTGAAACAATGAAACTTAGTGCGAATTATTTGTATTAGTTATACTAACTTGGTTGAAGATATAATTGTTTACAAATGGTTATTATTAGTTGATTATAACTAAATAATTTCTTACACAAATTATTTGATCATTAAATTATCCTAAATAGTACAAGTGTTATAACCAATCAAATTAAACGTAAAATAACAGACTTAAGCAAATGTATCAGCACGTCTGTCTCGTGAAGGGATCACCAAACTTGTTCAGGGTGGGCCGGATAATTGAAAAAATAACGAGCGCGGGCCACATTATTATAGTGTTCAATACTTCTTAGCCATAATGAAAGCTCTGAGAAGAAAGATGTATAATAAAAAGTATCTTTCCATGTTATATTCATGGATGAGTAGCGTAAGGTGCACACGAACAAATTTAACCAACATATTTATTTTCAAAATATTATCAAAGAACGCAACATTAACAAAATTCAAGTAAGGCGGACCTGATAAAATGTCTTCAAGGGTCGGATCCGGTTAGCGGGCCGTAGTTTGGCGACCCCTGGTCTAGTGGATGTAATGACTAAGATACTGGACTAAGAGATCTTAGTAAATGAGTTCGAACTTCAGTCACCCTATTGCGTTTACTTTATGTTTGGTTTGTTGGAATTTACGGCATGTCAAACCTTGTTGGGTTATTTTAAAGCGAAGACGTTTTGTTCTTAATTTATATTTTTTGAACTCAATTATTTAACACATTTAATATTTTCGTCTTCCGTTTTCGTAAAGTGTGTTTAACCTGCTAATAAATTAACCCCGAGCAGGTATTGCCTGGGGGAATAGCCCTCTGGGATCAATGCTGTTAATTTACATTAACAAACACAGGACTCGAAGAGTCAGTTCAATTCGTTTAAAATCCTGAAACATGTGTTATGTAACTCTAAGAAATAAAATAATTACATAATATATGGGGTGAATAATCAATTAATAATGGAGATTCGCTCCCGGATTTTGTCTGTAACAGAAATTACGTCACTGCTTACGTCACTATACCCGAAATCGTCATAACATAGAATAAATACACTCAAAATTTGAACATGCAACATTAGACAATCCTCATTGTTTTTTTCTACCAAGTTTTAATAAATACATGACTGGTATTATATATCTATATATAGTTTGTTTTATTTTAATACATATTTAAAGTTTACATTTCAAATTGTTTTATTTTTTAATCCTTTAATGAATTTGATGATTTTACTTACTTAGGATACAAACTGGCTGACATTGAATTTTTTACTCCCACCCCTCAGGCAATATGTTTCAAAAATCTATTTTTACATCGCCTGGAGGCCGTTTTTTACTTTGTACTAGTTTTCATAATGATGTTAATAAAACTGGGTTTAATAAATAATTATTTGCTGTTACTGGTTTCTAATACTATTATGTTATTTACAAAAGTATTAAAAGCAATTCTGTATATAATTTTATATAGAAATAAATTAAAACATTATTTTTGTGCACCAATTCTTTCCTCTCGACTGTGACAAAAAGTGTGGATGGTCCAACACAAGACCTTTACCACTATAAACAAAACACTGTGTAGGCTGTTCACTCGATGAACCCTCATTCGTCGAAATCGTTGAGAGAGTGCATGTTTCAACAAAGTGCATATTTTCATGTAGTTATCCAAATTACTATGATAGCCATCATTTCCAGTGAAACAAATTTAGTTATTTATTTCAAATTCTCAGCGCGCATATTACCAAACCCTTCCAAAATATTTTTTTAGTTTTTTCCTTGTACATATATTCACTTAAAAAGGGAATTATCCAATTTTGATAAAAGCCGTCAAAATATTTGAAGAGACGACTATCTACAACTGATTATATTTTATTTTCACCAGCTTGTGATTAAAAAAAAATCCAAACCCACGCTACTATTGAATTCCATAGTTGTTTGAAGGTGTTTTTCTCGAGGAGTTAATGCGATGTAAAAGCGATATCTTTTCTCGACAAGTAAATATAAATATTTTAAGCCCCCCCCCCATCTCTGTAAAATATTTTTAGCGGTTTGAAGGCATTTTTATCGACATAACGTTTTTAGTGGTTTGAAGACGTTAAAAGTAAGCTACCACGCAGTGCTTTTTTTTATCGACAAGTAAATGTAAATATTTACTCCCTTCTTTAAAATATCTTTTTTTATCGGTATTTTCATTTTATTCTAATTAAAAAAAAAAAAAAAAAAAAAATGACGTATTTTTAAATAGATACGACCGAGTTTCGAAAATAAAGGCAGGGGTTTTCAACCGGCACCGCTTAGCGTTTTTTCAGGGCAGGAGGCCAGGACGCATTTTAAAAAAGAAAACAATTTTCTTGTACCATTTCTGACAATAAGCAGATAGTTTAGAAAAATAAACACCGACATTTTTTGCGCTGTCAAGCCGAAACATTTATTTGACGTTTTTATTTTTATCTTTTTTTCATTAGCTTCAAATATTTACGGACACTTTGTAAAACTACTCAGATGAAATGTGCTAAATATATTTGGATTCAATTTAAGGCACGAATATGTGCGAACGACGTTTCTGAAGAAAACTATTTGCTGTTTCTTCAGATAAATAAAATAACATTTCTCACTTTTACGTCACAATTACGTATTTCATCTTTCAAGATGATTGCATTCTATGGGTTTGCTGTTCTCTTAACTCGGTTTATTTCAAATTTCCAAACTTACTTTCTGTAAAACGTAATAAAAGAACAGTATGACACAATGATAAAAGGAAGATTTTTTTATGGTTTCCAGTAGGAAATTTATTAGTTAGTGTTCGTCCATCTTTATCTAAGGCGGCCATTAGACAATGAAAAAACTTAATAACTACACAGTTAATTGTTTACTCCGTTAAAGGCGTGTTTAAGACAGGCTCAGTTTTTGAGTGTGCTAAAAAAATGTGTACTATAGATTTTCATACTTCTTATTTATAATTCAGTTGTTTTGTTGATTAGTTAGATTTTAATGGCATCTCAACATTAGTGGGTTATTTAATAGTTAATCTTATTACACACACACAAACACACACATACATATATGTATGGTATGTCGTAAAAGTATTATTCTTGAAGCTGTATTTGCCAAAACAGAAATGAACAATCTTTGGGTAGTGCGCCCAATATAGCAAACATCGCATTTGCATTGGAATTTATAGATAGGGTAACTTTTATAATGGGGGGTTACACTATCTTTAAGATTGGGGGGAAAGAGCGTCAGAATAAACCAACACATTCCATCATATATCCGTAACAACAACTTAATTAATTAATTGGTTAATTAGAGTTTAATGGAATCTCAACATTTGTGGGTTATTTAAAGGTAAATCTTATTACACACACACACAAACAAGCACACACACACACACATATGCAAGGTGTGTCGTAAAAGTATTATTATTGAAGATAGAAATGAACAATGAATAAGGCGTATTTTTTAGAATACAAGGTGAGTCATAAAAGTACCGAGCTTGAGGTTGTATTCATCAAGATAGAAATGAACAATGAATGAAACGGTATTTTTTGGCAGAATACAAAGTGTGACATGAAAGTGCCGAGCTTGAAGCTGTATTTACCAAGATAGAAATGAACAATACATGGAAAGTTAATTTCTTTTTCAGAATACAAAGTGTGTCATAAAAGTGTCGAGCTTGAAGCTGTATTCACCAAGATAGAAATGAACAATGAATGGATCCGTTCATTTTTTTTCAGAATACCAGGTGTGTCAAAAAGTTTAAAAAATGTCGATATTTTTTTAAACACCTTGTATATATATATTTATGTGTGTGTATATATATACAGTTTCTTTAACTTCATTTGTATTAATACACTCGTTAAAACAAGTTTTATATTAGATATGTCATTTACTTCATGTTTATCAATCTAGTAGAAATAATTTTAATTAGCGTGCAATCAGAACTACTTGACCCATACATCGGGTATTAACAAGTACTACCACTATGGTTCAATACAAGAAACAAACGTGATCGGTTTGGTCACCCATTGAGTTTTGGGTAGCAAGGCAAATTAAATTAAAACAAAATAAAAACGGCTGAAGAATTTAAAACAAAAGCAATACATTCCTTTTTTCTAAAATTTGCATTTAAGTAAAAAACTGACGCGTCTCTTACTTCTGCCTGTCATTTTAGTGTGTGCGAGGGAAATTGAACTTTGTACTTCATTTATATGTTATATATAAGCTATCCCTTAGCTTCTGGCAGCTGATGAAAATGAACATAGAAATGAAGTGAGAAGTTCAATCTCTCTCTTTATGCTCACTATATGAGGAATAGTTAATCAAGATATAAATAGGTAAAATGTGAAGTAAGAGACGGGTCAGCCTTTACTTAACCACAAATTATGACTAATTAGAACTAATTAAAGTGGATTTTTCTTTTTAAAAAAATCACTCAATCCCAAAAGTAAGGAATATTTTTGCGTGTATTCTGTGTCACTGAACTCAATAGGAGAAAAGCCTTTAGGAAACAATTAGTATTACATTATATATATATATATATATATATATATATATATATATATATATATATATATATATATATATATATATTTCACACAACCATTATAGTAAAAAAAGTAAGTTACAAAAACACACACAACCTATCAAATATCAGATATATTCTGCCAAAATATAGTAATTCAATGCCTGAAGAAGATAACAGATGTGAAATACGTGTCGCTTATATAAGTTAATACATAATTTTAAAAAAAGACATAGTCCTTTTTGCAAAACTTCTCTTTTATAAAAGATATAATTTTCTCCCCTTGGACCCATAACATCACTTTATACATATATATATATATATATATATATATATATATATATATATATATATATATCCGTAGAATCTTTAAAATCGGCTGTTTTATGGTTATACCTATGTGTTTCACCAGACCGCTAACTTTATTGAAAATAGTACACAGATCAGGTTTTATATACACTTTTTCTAGGGTTTCCTGTACATATCGGGTTTCAGTTATCATCCTATCCCCCCCTCTCTCTCTCTCTCTCTCTCTCTCTCCTCTCTCTCTCTCTCTCTCTCTCTCTCTTCATATATATATATATATATATAAAGAGAGTGAGACATTTATTGTTTTGATCTAGACGAAATTAATCTGGGCTAAACTTGCAAATCGGTTGGAAAATTAGAGTGACCCAGAAAAAACAACCCACAAATGTTGAAATAAATCTGTTAATTTTAACTAGGGGGTTTAGGGTTAGGGTTAGCATTAGGGTTTAGGGTTAGGGTTAGCGTTTAGGGTTATGGTTAGTGTTAGGGTTGGGGTTTAGTGTTACTTTAATGGGAAAATAAATAAATAATTTGGGTTCTGTTTTTTTTTGGTCAACCTGTAATATGTTTTAATTTTCCGACCGATTTGCAAGTTTAGCCATTAATCTGATTACCATGGTAATTGGTCGTTGTCTTACGGCAATGACGCAATAATGATATTGCAATATATCTATTAGCATGGAAATGGGAATAATGAAACAGTTCCATTTAACTCCAAGACTCTTCAGATTCCTTCATCTCACTGACCCCAACCAAGTCAATATGTCTCTTTATAAAGTTTTATTTGCAGTTCATCGTTCTGGCATTCACAACAAAGACACCTTCGTTTAACCAAACTGAACAATGAAACACTGCTGGACTGACACTAATGTTTCAATTTTCCAACTCGAATCGCGGCAGGAATTCCGAATTTGCCAAAGACACAAAAGAAGGTGAGATTTCTTGAATTTAATTTTTAATTTCTAATCTTATTCTAGTTATTTTTTGTTAATTCATTTCTTTCCACGAATTGCGTTTCCTGTTAAAGCTAAAATGGCGGCGAGTCAAGCTGTTGTGATTTGATGAACCATTAGAAAAAAAAGAATCATTTTATCAGTTATTCGCCAATATTAGCTTTTTGGATGTCAGAAGAAATTTAAAAAGAAAGCATTTAAAGAAAAAAAGAAAAATGTTAAAACCATTTTAGTCGTTCTTCTTAATCAGAAAATAAACCTCAACAATCGGAATAAAATGCCGGATAATTTGAGAATTATTCTTTTTTTTTATCAGGTTAACCACCGTTTTCAGTTAAAATTAGTTTGGATTTTTTTCACTAATTTTTGAAACTTTATCTTAGATCAAATCTCGGATGTTGCTACGCCCTTCTCAAAGACAAGACCGTTGCCATGAATGAGGAAAGATAATACTAGGGCGAGACAAAAGTTTTGCCAGATTTTGGTAACGAGAGACACAATTCGGCAGCTACATCGCCAAAAATAGCTGGGAAACTGTTTTAAACATATATCGGTGCCACCGAACACAATTGGAAAAGTCGATGGTACAATCCCAAACTTAGATTCAGTAGCATCAGATATTTAATCAGTACCACACTTTATCTTAGTGTTATATACTGGTCTTTTCACCGTACCAATCTATATAACGTTATAT
Organism: Doryteuthis pealeii; assembly: GCA_023376005.1. NCBI lineage: Eukaryota > Metazoa > Mollusca > Cephalopoda > Myopsida > Loliginidae > Doryteuthis > Doryteuthis pealeii. Next base: position 72,199,007 of record CM042169.1, read on the forward strand.
ACCTTTCTTACTTCTTACTCTGGTCGTATTTCTTCTGGCCGGCTTTGCTTCTGATCGTCTATCATCTAACATCTTGGTCTGGTATATCTTCTAAGGTCTCGTCTGGTCTTCTATTGAGGATTCCGGGTCTGGTTTCTGTTGGGGATCATTCCTTATCAGAAGCCCTGTGTCATTGTTAGTTTTTAGGTAATAAACACAAGACTTCGATTTATGTTGATGTTACTTTATTCCAAATCCCCACCCAGAAAATCTGCGCAGATGAGGCTTACATGTTGCTAGCTCGGCTTCTAAGTTCTAACTGACTCTTACTTACTTAGTATCCTTAAACCGGAAGAGGGTCTTCTATGGGGTTCCGGTTCTCACGATTCATCCCCAGAACGCAAGGTCAGAGTGAGGTCAAACGCCGTCACTCACCCTCAAGGCCATCAGCTGTACTAATCGCCATAATGATTTCTACAATACCTTATAAATGTATTAGGGATCCAATAATTATGTAACATTAGATCAAAACTCCTATGTTGCTACGCCCTTCTCAAAGACAAGACCGTTGCCATAAACGAGGAAAGATAATACTAGGGCGATACAAAAGTTTTACCATATTTTGGTAACGTGAGACACAATTCGCCAGCTACACGCCCCCCCCCGTAAAAACCGGAAAAACTGTTTTAAACATATATCGGTGCCACCCAACAAAATTGGAAAAATAGATGGTACAATCCCAAACTCAGCTTCAGTAGCATAAGATATTTAATCAATACCACGCTTGAAATTTTATCTTAGATCAAAATCCCTATGTTGCTACGCCCTTCTCAAAGACAAGAACCTTGCCATGAACGAGGAAAGATAATACTAGTGTGAAACAAAAGTCTTGGCCATATTCTGTAATGTGCGGCACGATTCGCCAGCTACGCCCCCCCCAAAAAAAAACAAACAAAAAAAAAACGAGAAAACTGTTTGAAATATATATCGGTGGCACCGAATACAATTAGAAAAGTCGATGGTACAATCCCAATCTCTGCTTCAGTAGCATAAGATATTTAATCAGTTCCACGCTTGAAACTTTATCTTAGATCAAAACCTACGTTGCTACGCCCTTCTCAAAGACCTGAACCTTGCCATGAACGGGGAAAGATAATACTAGGGCGAGACAAAAGTTTAACCATATTTTGGTAACGGCACCCCCCTCCTCCCCCAGAAGAAGAAACCGGGAAAAGCGTTTTAAGCAAATATCGGTGCCACCGAACAAAAGTGGAAAAATCGATGGTACAATCCAAATCTCAACTTCAGTAGCATAAGATATTTAATCAGTACAACGCTTGAAACTTTAACTCAGATCAAAAGCTACGTTGCTACGCCCTTCTCAAAGACAAGAACCTTGCCATGAACGAGGAAAGATGATACTAGGGCGAGACAAAGGTTTTGCCAGGATATGATACTAAGTCAATTTCTTAAGCGGGGTTTAACAGGTCTGAATCAGAGTTTTCATTCTCCTAGTCTGGTTACCTAGCCATGGTTGAAGAGCCCAGTCTACCCTTTTATCTATAGCTGGAGTGAGAATATTTGGATTCATAGTTAGCCAAGATTAGAGAATCCAATCTTCCCTATTACAAAATCTCAAGGCAGAAATCTAAAGTTCCAGAAAAAGAATAACACAGATAATCCAGCTAATCACCAACATAAATAAAAGATTGCAAAACTGAGATTGTATAAAATATTTTTGAATAATATATCGAGATATTAGTCAATAATATTATATAATATTATATTATATTAGTATTATATTAATTTTAATATATATATTAATAATATTCAATATTTTAACAATATATATATATATATATTATATATTAATTAAATTAATATATATTAATAAAATATATTTATAATTTGTTTATCTGAAAGATAAACTTTTTCTATATTTCATATATATAAATATTATAAATAAATATATAAAAATAATTTATTTATTTTATTATTTATTTAAAAAATAATAATTAATAAATATATATAAATATATATAAATATATATATTTATATATACAAAATATATTATTAATTAAATTAATATGTATTAAAAAATTATATTAGTATTATATAAATATTATAATATTAAATATCTATATTTATTTAAAATAAATTCAAGTCTCTTTAGTGTTGGTGCATCCGGGCTTGTAATTCTCAGCTACCATGGGAAGGGATTTAAGATATTAATTCCATCATCTTTGTTCGAAGAGTGACCCTCACAGACTGCAACTGATGGAGAATGAAGCGCGTGGCATAATGGTTAACGCCATAGGAAATAGACTCGTCGCCCCGAGTTCAAATCCTGGACGTGGTAATTGCATTTCACTTAGGGTTAATACCCTTGGGAAAGGTATGAATCCTACTCTCCCTCCAGCTATGGGTAAATAGTAGGGCAGACTGGGCTCTTTAACCATGGTTAGTCAACCGGTATAGGAAAAGGAAAACTCTGAGTTCAAACCTGATAAACTCCGCTTAAGAAATTGACCTTCTCAAAGCAACATAAGCTTCCTTATTTCGGTGCTAAATCCAGGGATGACGCTTGATCGGATGCTGTTTTTAAATCCAATATTTTCATCCTTTAATGTAGTGTTGGTGAGGCAATTCCAAAAATGACAGCCTCTTGTGTTACATAATCTATGCGGTTGCATAAGATTATTGTCAATCCCCTGTAATTCTGAGGGGATGACCCTTTTCATATCATGGCCGGGTCCTTCTACGGAAAATTAGAGAAGCCCGCCAAATATGTGAAGTCACGTGGGACCTTTTTCTGAATCCCCAGTTTGCAGTTGGACGTCAGGCAGTGAGAATGTACTGCCGAACTGTGACTCACTCTGCATACGGACGCTATGTTAGTTAGCAGATGTCTGGTGGGGATTTAACAATAAAATAAGATCAAAAGTAAATCGAAGTCTTGTGTTTATTACCTAAAAACTAACAATGACACAGGGCTTCTGATAAGGAGAAATCCCTAACAGAAAACCAGACCCAAAGTCCCCAAGAAAGTCCAGACCTTATGTTGCAGATTAAGTATTGTTTCAATTCTTTTGGCGCGAAAAGAAGTTCAAAAAGACAAGGGAATTGGGAAACAAAGGATGTTCCAGTCAGAAGTCTGGATCGAATAAAGAGGAAGAGTGAGTAAGATCGGAGGCTTACTGCTGACCGGGTCAAACAAACTGTCCGGAAAAACAACACTAGCAGGATGACAAAGGACTTCCGATTGACTTGTGACAAATCTAGGATTGCAGGTCACGCAGTACAGTTCCGGTGTAATTTGAATAGACCAGAGCATGCTGGGTAAGAATTGAAAAAGTGACAGTTAGACCGGGGAGTTCAGCAGTTGAGATTTGGTAGCCGCTAAAGTCAGACTCCTGTCGACTCTCCAAAGAAAAGACTTGTTATAACTACGGTTCATTTCACCACTCGTTCAAGCCGGCGCTATCACGACTCACACCGTTCATCCACGCCGACCGAGGAAAGAAAATAAAGTCCAGCTTCCTTTTGTATACTTGCGTTGGTTTTTAATCCAGTGTACTACACACCAGCGCTGTCAATTGATACAGTATTTAACACTTAGAAGATGCCCGACCAAGTCAAGATGATAGAAGAAATACCAAAGACGATCAGAATACTAAAGACGGCCAAGAAATAGAATTAAAGAAAGAGGTATGCAGCATTATAATTATTTTGTGCCAATGAAGAGGCTATGCAACACTTGCATAACTTCGTCCCTACGTCGTTTAGTTGTACGGTCTTTAAAATTACATTCCTTAGTTTTTGAGTCCTCTGAAGAAATAATCCATAGTTTTGCTTGGTTCCTGTTTTCTGGTAGCCAGTAAATCTCTTGCGAAAATCTCATTTGGGCTCTTGATGAAAATGGCGTCCAACTTGATTACAACAAACACAGAGGTTAGACGACCCATGCAGATCCAGAGAAGATGTCATCAAAATAGAAATGTCCTATACTAGATAAGTATGCCTAATGCTACATATCTATATATAAGGTAGATTTGATCTCTTTTTGTCTGTAACTGAAACTACGTCACAGTAACCTCAGTAAATAAGCAAGCGTAGCAATGAGTATTTAATTTATAGTCAGTATAAAGTACTACATAAAAGTATTAAGGACAACTGAATTATATATAGACTCAGAACTTAGAATGCATAAAACAAGTTTCAATAAATATATTACCAATATTATTGATTCATATATATATATATATATATATATATATATATATATATATATATATATATATATATATCAACCCCCCGCACGAGCAGGATGCGTCACAAGGTCAATTTCTTAAGCGGGGTTTATCAGGTTTGAATTCAGAATTTTCCTTTTCCTAGACCGGTTGCCTAATCATGATTAAAGAGCCCAGTCTGCCCTACTATTAACCCATAGCTGGAGGGAGAGTAGGATTCATACCTTTCCCAGGGGAATTAGCGCTAAGTTAAATGCAATTACTACGTCCAGGATTTGAACTCGGGGCGACGAGTCCATTTCCTATGACATTAACCATTACACTACGCGCTTCCTAATTCATAAATAGATTTATGGAATTCCCAACCGGTTCCTGGCCCAAATGAATACAGAGAAGCCCGCTACTCAACAGACTAGATCCAAGAGATAAAAGAGAAACGACAATATACCCAGATAAAAGTTAGACGACCGAACCAGATCCCGAAAACAAGATATGAAAATATAAAAACCCTATACAAGAAAAGTATGTCTATGCAACATACTCTCTTAATGAGTATCGTAATATAACATAAGGTCAATTTCTTAAGTTGCATTGTTCCTTCTACAGAGCCAGTTATCCTTTTCCTAGACTGGTTGCCATACTATGGTTAAAGAGCCCAGTCTGTCCTACTATAGTTAATATTTGTAAATATAAAAAAGTAAATACAATTTATATTGTTCTTTTTACAGTGCTCAATATCTGTGATAGAGCCAGTTTTCATTGTTAAAGAGCCCAGTCTGTACTACTATAGTTAATACTAGAAGTGGCTACTCAGCGTCGCTTGGGAAGAGTTTTTTTAAAGTTAGTCTTCCAGGTCCTGCGCGGATCCAACTCATGATTCAGTAATAGTTTATTACTGAATAGTGAGTTGGATCCTCGCAGGATGCCCCACGTAAAAAAAAGAAAAACAAAAGATCTTGCGTTGATCCAGGCACTCTAAAAAGAAGAAAAAAATCAATGTCTGCTATTTACAATATTAGATGCCAAAAATGTATTGAATTAATAGTTTTCCTTCTCTTTGACTAGTTGCATATCCAAAGTTAAAGGGAATAGTCTTCCTTGCAATTTACCCATAGCAGGAGAGAGAGAGAGAGAGAGAGAGAGAGAGAGAGAGAGTAGTTCGGTGCATACCTTTCCCAAGGGTATTAGCGCTAAATGAAATGCAAACAGCCTTGTCCAGGATTTGAACTCTGGTCGACAGGTCCATTTCCTATTACCCTAATCATTACACCACACTTCTCCATATTTGCATGTATAAAGTAAATAAAGTCGTCGGGGTGGCTTAAAGTCGAATTAGCAAGGGAGTCTATCCTCTTTACACTAGTGCTAGACCAAGGAGATTGTTTTTGCGTCTGGGGTGGAGTGCCACACTTACCATCAGTCCCTAACTTTACCGCACAGATCCATGTGCTACTCATACGTTGAGGGCCGGTATCGAACTAAGAACCTTGCCGTTTCTAGTTGAACGCTCTACCAAACTGAGCTAAACCAGCCCATTTTGCATGTATACGCAGTGCAAATTCTGCGCGAACTTCAGTTGGTGCAATATTGCTTATTTCGCATTCTCTTTGTCCAACCTGCAAGCACAGAAAAAATTTTTTGTGTGTGTCTTCTTTCTGTTTCCTGGCCCTAATCAATCTCCTGTGTGTTTTACATCTCGTTTTATCAGTACGAGATTTCATATGCGTGATATTCACCAACGCTCCAATCACGCGAGAAACAGGATCCATTTTACCCAGATCTTTAAAAAAAAAATTTAACAAGAAATCGCTGTGAGAAATTCACTCGTGACACAGTGATCCCCCAAAAAGTACATCTAATCTTTCTGATAATATAAAGTGAGGTTTCTTAAGCTGTGTCAGTACTGCTGAATGGCTGCACCACTTGGAGTTTACAGAAATGCTTAAAGAAAATACAAGATGCGAACTACACAAAGATGTTACGTGGTACCTTAAACACATTTTGGTTGGTTGGTTTATTGATATTAACGGCATATCAACCCGCCCGGGGTTATGTCATGCCTAACAGTTAGGAAGTAATACATATCGTGTATTTATATTTATACTTTTAGTAATTGGTTTTAACAATGTGTTAGCATTATTGGGGATTATGTTGTATGGTATTGATTTGTGTCATGTCTATATTCTATGGTATAATTTTATTTCCCTCACAAATGAGAAAATATCCTCCATGTTAACATTTTCAAACAGATCTTTCATATTGTTTGCATTAAAATAACGGTTTCTAATGTGAGCCAAAAATATACATTCCATAAATAAGTGTTTAACTGTCAGGGGTATTTGACATGTTTCACATTGTGGTTGTTGTTCTTGTTTGAGTATATAAGAGTGTGTTAGTTGTGTATGACCAATGCATAATCGGGACATAATGACTTGTTCCTTTCTGGACTTCCTTATTCCACATTTTGGAAACAGCATCCCACAAAAAGTCAGTTGAATGGCCACATGCCTCCTATCACAAAAAAACACAAACAAGACGAACAAGCCATAATGGACTATGGTTAAGACAAAAGGGCGGAATCCAAAGTGACGTGGACACTGACTGATGGACACACCAACATGTGAATTTGAATATACTTCCCTGTCAAATATTTCAGTCCAAAGTCAGGTAAAAAGTTGCATTAAATTCTGTCGGGATTCCCTGTTTGTGAAGCCTCATACACCGTGCAAAAATTCCCAGCCCTGCCTCTTTTAGATGAGGGGATAGTTGCAGCCTGAGGGATGTTCACTTGGAATCAAGCGAGAAAATTTTGCGACTTCCAGACAGAAACACGTAGATAGACACGGATATAGACTGGGCCTGAGATATGGGTATACATAATGTAAGATATTGGATAAAACTGAAAGGGAGAAGAAGAGAAAAAGATAGATAGATAGATAGATAGATAGAGAGAGAGAGAGAGAGAGAGAGAGAGAGGGAGAGAGAGAGAGGGGGGCGGAAGAAATAGTCAGCTAGTGGTAAAGAGACGAGCAGACAGATAAACACATAGGGATAGGGATGCTGACATAGAGACGGAGATTGACTGGGTTGTAGAAATAGTGCATATATGATGTATCATACAACAAAATCACATTAAACGACAGACAGACAAACAGAGACAGAGACAGAAAAGGAAAGAAGGGAAAGAGAGGCAATGAGAGAGACAAACCGATAGATAAACTGAAAAATTACAGAGACCCGGAAATTGGCCGGGCAGGAGGGAAGTAGTTGCATACGTTTAGAGACAGGATTAGACAGAAGACGAGAGAGAGAGAGAGAGATAGATAGATAGATAGAGAGAGAGAGAGAGAGAGAGAGAGAGGGGGGGAGGGGGGTTAAAACCTAGATGCAATGAGACTGACAGACCGACAGATAGAAAAACAGAACACATAAAGACACGGAAATTGGCTGGGCAGGAGGGAAGTACTTGCATACGCTAAAAGACTGGATTAGACCGAAAAGAACATAAGAGAGAGAGACAGACAGACAGACAGACAGACAGACAAATAGAGATAAAGACGGAAAGAAGGGGAAAAGCATAGAGGCAATGTGACAGACAGATAGATAAATAGAAAAACAGAGACACGGAAATTAACTGGACAGGAGGGATGTATATTGCATACGCTAAGAGACTGGATTAGACCCGAAAAGAACATGCGAGAGATAGATAGATAGATAGAGAGAGAGAGAGAGAGAGAGAGAGAGAGAGAGAGGGAGATAGATAGATAAAGAGGGAAAGAGAGAGAGAGAGAGAAAGAGAGAGAAGATGCACAAGATACAGAGAGACAGAGAGGGAAAGACAAGGGAAAAGATGGAGGCAATGGGACAGACAGACAGATAGATAAACAGAAAAAAATACAGACACGGACATTGGCTGGGCAGGAGGGATGTATAGGCATACGCTAAAAGACTGGATTAGACCGAAAAGAACATAAGAGAAAGAGAGAGAGAGAGATAGAGAGAGAAGAGAGGAGAGGGGGGAGGGGGAGGGGGGGGGAGGGGGGAGGGAGAAGTGATAAAAAAAGTTTATTATAGTTAATTAATTTTTATAATCCTAATTCATTTATCTTCATCTAGTTACCTTAACAAAATTGTTTTGAACAAAAATTAAAATTAACCCTTTTAGATCTCAGATAACAATGGATTGGTAATTAACACGCTTGGAAAAACTTCCCAAACCAGAAAACTAATTTTTTAGTATTTTAGTAAAATTTTGGATTTAATTTTTAGTAACCTTTTTTTTTTAATAATTTTAATACATTGTTGCAACCTTGTTGCGACCTTGTTATTATTAATTAGTTGGCAAATCTTATCTGATCGATTTCCAACTAAAAAAATCAGTTTTGGCTTTTGTTTTCTCTTTCAAGCTGGTACCAGGGCAATTTACAGCTTTTGCAGCGTATTGAATTCATTTACACCTTCTTATAGAGGCTGGTGTAGCTCAGTTGGTAGAGCACCCAGCGAGGAATCGCAAGGTTTCTGGTTCGATACCAGTCACTGCCAACAACGTAAGTGTAAAACTGATTTGGTAATCTGATCTGTGCGATGGAGTGGGGAGGTAACGATAGTTTTGGCACACCGCCAAAACAAAAAGAATCTTCCTGGTCTAGCGCTAGTGAAAAGGGGGTAGACTCCGTCGCTGTTCAGCTGATACTGACAATAGGTCACTCCACGAACTTTCTTTACAACATGTTTCTTCGGAAACATGTGTCCAGTAGCTTCGGCCCTGGACCGGTCAAGTAATGTTAACAGCTCCCCAGGCAATACCTGCCCACTTGATTTAAAGGGGCTGGGCTGGGTTTTTTGCCCACTGCCAGAGGCGCCCCCCATGATAGGGGATGCCGAGGGGATGAACGCATTTATTACACCTACCATCCCATGAGTGTCGGCTCGTGGGTGGGCTCACATTAAAATGTCCTTGTGTCACACCCGTTTATGTGGAATACCCTTTACTTACACCTCGTAAAACTCTCCTTGGCAACTAATCTCGAATTTTTTTTAAAGAAATGATCACGGCGAACTGAGTTCAAATCCTGGACAAGGCTGTTAGCAGTTCACATTAGAAAGGATATGCACCCAACTATTCTACATCCAGCACTGGGTAAATAGTAGGACAGACTGGGATCTTTAACATTGGTATGGCGACCCGTCCAGGAGAAAGAAAACTATGAATTCAAACCTGTTAAACTCTTGTGTCGCATCCAGCTCGTGCGTTGGGGTTGGGTAAATATATGATCTATTTTCCACTAGAAGCGGTTACACGGCGTCTCCTTGGTAGAGGGGGGTAAAATAAGTTAGTCTCGCTGATGCATTATTATTAATCCCGAGTTGGATCCTCCCTGGATACCCCATAAAATCCCCACATAACAAAAGTGGTATATATATATATATATATATATATATATATATAGAGAGAGAGAGAGAGAGAGAGAGAGAGAGATAGACAGACAGACAGACAGACAGAGACAGACAGAAAGACAGAGAGAGAGGTGGGGAGACACAGAGAGAGACAGACAGAGGGATAGAGAGAGAGAGAGAGGAGAGAGAGAGAGAGAGAGAGAGAGAGAGAGAGAGAGAGAGAGAGTTTTTTTTTCAGTTTCTGATGGCATAATCAACCTTTGTGGGTTATATAATGCCAAAGCCACCCTTTAGAAGTTGTTGCAATATTTAGATTATATCTGAGATACAATAAAGAGTATTATGAGAGTGACACCAATGCGAGATAGAGAGTGAGAGAGTGGGAGAGAGAGTGAGAGAGAGAGACAGTGACAGACAGGCATAAACATGGAGATAGATTCAGAGGGAAACATGTATATATGCGGTATAAGAGACTCCGAGACACAAGCGAAAATAGAGACAGAGACAGAAACAGAGGCAGAGAGAGAAAGAAAGAAAGACAGACACAGAGAAAGAGAGAGAGAGACAGAGAGAGAGAGAGGAGAGAGAGAGAGAGAGAGAGAGAGAGAGATTCAGAGGGATACATGGAATATAGGATATAAGAGAGACACAAGCGGAAACAGAGAAAGACAGAGGGACAGACAGACAAACGAAGACAGAGACAGAGACATGAAGATAGATTTAGAGGGATCCGTGTATAGACAGGGTATAAGAGACTGAGCGGAAACACACACATAGAGATATAGATATAGAGATAGATAGATAGAGAGAGAGAGAGAGAGAGGGGGGGATTAGGGATAGAACAATAGATGGGGAGAGGGAGAGAAAGAGAGAGAGAGAGAAAGAGAGAGAGAAATAGATGGGGAGAGAGAGAGAGAGAGAAAGAAAAATAGATGTGGAGAGAAAGAGAGAGAGAGATAGAAAAATAGATGGGGAGAGGGAGAGAGAGAAAGAGAGAGAGAGAGAGAGGGGAGAGAGGGAGAGAGAGAGAGTAATATTGAAAATACTATAAAATTTCCAGTTAATAAATTTTTCTAATATTTTAATGAACCATAATAAATTTAACCTATCTTTTTTTTATTATCCCAACCATTAACAAGATTGTTTTAAATGAAACGTTAAATTTTTAACTATTCCGATCACAGATAACAATGGATTAATTATTAACACGCTTCAACAACCTTCAAAGTCAAAGTTAATTTAACCCTTTCATTAGTGATTTGGAATTTATTTTAGTAACCTTTTATTTTTCAACACATTGTTGCACCACTTTATTATTAATTTGCCCGGAAAATTTTATCTGATGGATTTGAAACAAACGATTCAGTTAGCGGGTTTTATTTTTTGAGTTTGTTTGAATGAAATTTGTTGTTTTTTTTTATCTAATTTTTTCACCTCCGAAAATTTCCTTTACAACCAAACTTTAGGGCCAACGGAGTTTCCGCAATCTTCCACAGAATTGAAGTACCACAAAAACAATGTCATGCGTATTTCTCTTTCCAGATTTTCCTGCCCATGCAGAAACTTTGTGCAAACATTATAAAGTCCTTAAAATCAACGATCATGTCTATGTAATGAATTGTCTGCTAGCCCATGGACAAATGATTGGTACATTACATTTACAGTTAAAAAAAATATTTAAATCTTAAAAAATAATCATACCACTGTCTCTACAAGAGGGATCAACTGCAGGTCAACTCTTCAAACCATTTACCAAACATAACACCCAGGCTTTAAATCTATCACAGGATCCGACATCAACGATTGGAATACACTAACAAAAAAATTGTCAAAACATTGATTTCACCAAAGTGTTTGCTCACCAAATCAAATTATTTATCAAAATAGAATTAATACGTATGAATAAACTCATAAATCAACTTTCAAACTATGTTAAAATAAACAAGAAAAAACAAAAAAAATGAGGTAGTCACTACTAGAATAGGCTCAGTCCTAATTAGTGATCATCCTCCACACATGACTATAGCAACCAACATTACGTTTTTTAGTTTTGTTTTTGTTTTTTATGTAATATTGGTTATATTGTGTAATATGTGGAAAAAATTGTCTTCTTCTTCTTCTTCTTCTTCTTCTTCTTCTTCTTCTTCTTCTTCTTCTTCTTCGTACCTTTTAATAGATAATGTTGCCTGACAAAACGAAATCTTATATACACTGCCCTTAAAGTAAAATGTGTGCCCATTGTAGTGTTCTGGTCAGCAAGTTCCTTTCGCTGATTAATCACTACTGAATAACGAGTTCTAATGCTATATACCCCTTTTTTTAGGTGTATATAATCGGTGGAGAATTCTCGCGTATATAATGGAAAAGAGGGTCATTGTGGGTGTATAATGGAGAGAAAGACAGACAGACAGTCTGTAAGATTAGAGATGACAGAGATAAAAGGTATAACTTGCTAACTTTTGCTTCTGCTGGTTTCTGCTAACTGCTTCTGCTTCGGCCGCCATCATATCTGGTTGGTCTGTTGGGCTTCTCTTATGGGTTGGTCTTCTTCTTCGTGCTGGGCTGGACATTGCTTGTTTTGATATTTCATTAACAAGAATATTTAGTGTTTCTAATAATAAAGCCTTATTCCCCCACCCTATAATTTCATTGGCGGTGAGTTGCGAATCCCCAGAGATATCCTCTCTGATAGAAGACCGGCTAGCATCCGACTCACTAAACTAAAACTTATTCTCATGCGTCTGCTTACGGGAAGGATTAGTTAACAATTTCTTGTTCTAACAAAAGAATTTGACTAATCAAAAATATCAACTTAACAAAGGCTGTACAAAATTCGGTGTTCCTATGTGGAAGCAGATTTAATAGTATGTGTTATACCCTTCTTTCTTTACTTACTTCTATTCTTCTTCTGGCGTCTTTGACATCTTAAGTTCTTCTAGAGTCTCTTGTAACATCTCTTCTAGCATCTGGACTTGGTGGTCAGCATATTCTAAACTTCGTTGACAGAAATAACTACCAATCAAAACTAGGTCTGGTCTCTTGACTGGGATAGGGTAATCCGTTTTTATCTCAAAGTCCTAGAGAATTTTATGCGTTTCATTCTCAAGAACAGATTCTGGTTTATGCATATACCATTTTGTTGTATGGTCAAAATTTTATTTTTTGCATAATTCCCAGTGGATCATCTTCCCAACCCAGCCGTCCCTATCTTTGTATTCCCATTGTGCTAGTTTGCTACATTCACGTGATACATGGTTTTCAGTCTCATCTCTGTCACCACAGTTTCTACATTTACTGTTTTGCTGCGTCTTATCAAATTTTGCTTTGATATAGTTTGTTCTTATGGCATTATTTTGTACCAATCTGAATATATCAGTGTATAATATATATATATTAATAATACTAGCAAATATATGCACCCTCCGGATGCAAGTATTTTAGTTAAATTTTATAATAAAATCTATTATTATACTAAAGCTGAGATAAACACCTTTCTCTTCCATAAGGATTTTTTTTCTATTCATGTTATTGACACAAAATTTATACTGAAAAATTCCTTGGTTTCAGGACTAACTACTGTTTGAAAAAAGTCAACTTTAATTGGTTTTAATTAGTCGTAATTCGCAATTAAGTCAACCGCTGACCCGTCCCTCTCTGTCCTTCTGCATTACTCTCACCCTCTCTATGTATGAGTAAGAATGAGAGTGAAAAAGGAGAGTTATTGTGTTAGAGACATTTAACTATGTTAAAATTGATTAGGGGATAGCAGGTGGGGACGTAACCCGCACTGACATGTATTGGAATCAACCGTGCAAGAAAGCCTCCTCTCCAGTAGATATAAAAAGGATATTTTTTGCTGTGACCTCGGTGAAAGGTGGTGCGTCTGGATATAGAAAGATGTCTTGGTCGGGCTAAATTTTCTCTTTCTCCACTTTTTAATTTTTTTCTCTCTTTTTGTGGTAAGTGTTCGTAGCTCGTTATTACTGTATTTGGACAGTTTGGGTGAACTTTAAATTAATGAAATCATTTCATCATGTGATTTTTCCAACAATCTAAAACCGGGCTCAATGGGTGACCCAACGGGTCACGTTTCTTTCTAGTATCATATTAAATTAGAAAGGCTAATGAAACTGAATAAGAATGTAGATAAAAAGAATTTGAACAGAGGGGGTATGATTGAAAAATAGAACAACTTTGAAACTAACTCTTCCATCATTTTCCGTTACTCCCGTTTTTCATTGGTAAATTTTCCTAATTAAACTGTTTAGTTAAAATAGGAAGTAAAGAATAATATTACAATTATTTCTTCTTGTTAAGAGATTTCTTTTAAGATTTATTGAAGAGATTTTTGCTCATATTCAATAAGATAAAACTAAACAATTAGAAATCAATAATACTAGGCATATATTTATTAAAATCAATTTTTTAAGATCAATATGCAAATTAGCCTTCCCATTCATACTGTAAACCTCTATTTTGTTGTATATATAAATACAATTGCATGTTATTAGTATGTAGATATGGTCAACAGTGTAAGTAATGTAAAACAATTTTATTAATAATTGAGGTTTAAATAAAAATAAAATCATGGAGAATATGATGTAAATAACTAAAGGAATTGTGACTTGTATAGTAATATAGTTTCGGTTACAGACAGACAAACCCACAATCTCCATTATAATAAGATATATTAATAATACTAGCAAATATATGCACCCTCCGGGTGCAAGTATTTAAGTTTTAATGTAATGAAATATCGTATTAAATTAGAAACGCTAATGAAACTAAATAAGAATGCAGATAAAAAGATTTGAAACAGAGGGAGCATGATCAGAAAACAGAACAACTGAAATTTACTCTTCCATCACTCTCGTCTTTTATTGTTATTTTTTATAATTTAAGTATTTAGTTAAAAGAGGAAGTGAAGAATAAAATGACAGTTATCTTTTCTTGTTAATGGATTTCATTTAAGATTCATTGAAGAGATTTTTGCTTATATTCATTAAAATAAAACCAAACAGTTAGAAATCAATAATACTAAGCACATATTTATTAAAATCACATTTTTAATATCAATATGCAAATTAGCCTTCCCATTCACACTGTAAACCGCTATTTTGATGTATATATAAATATAATTGCATGTTGTTAGTATGTAAATATGTTCACCAGTATTCATAATGTAAAACAATTTTATTAATAATTGAGGTTTAAATAAAAATAAAATCATTGAGAATATGATGTAAATAATTAAGGGAATTGTAACTTGAGTAGTAATATAGTTTCGGTTACAGACACAAAAACACACAATCTCCATTATAATAAGATATTATGTTGGCAATAATGGAATGTTGTTACAAAAGAATAAACAGCAGAATGATAATTCGAATTCGAATAATCAAATATCAACTTAACAAAGGTTGCCACAGAATTTTGGCCTAAACAATTTGATAATAAGATAAGCATTATAATTCTGCTGTTTTCTTTTTTTCTAACAACGTTCCATTATTGCCACATTATCGTCTGTCAGATACAATTTAATCTTTGACATCTGAGCTAACCACAAATTGTTTGAGGTGATTACTGTGTTTTGACGTTTAACGTTAAAAACAAAAAAAACAGGACAGGCATCAAACATCGTTAACCCTATTTGCCCACAATACATCCGGATTGGGGGTATTGCTTTTCATTAATCACATTCAGAATGAGATAAGATGACGGTAGACAGCGTATCTAACTCACAGAAACATCCAAGTCAAAAAAATTGTTTGGTTTGGTTTTGTTTTGTTTTGTTGTGTCCTTAAAAGAGATACAATCAGACAAGGTTGTAGTCGGGTGGAAAGACCAGTCAACACGTTTGTAGAATTAAGATACAGGGTTTTATTGCAGAGAGATACAATAAGACAGACAAGGAATTGTGAGGTACCCTACTAATCCTCGAAGTCACTGTTGAGTCCTTAAAAGGGATACAATTAGACAAGGTTTTTATTTGGGTAGAAGGATCGGTCAACATGTTTGTAGATTTAAGATCGAGGGTTTTATTGCAGAGAGATACAATAAGACAGAAAATTGTGAGAAACCCTACTAATCCTCGAAGCCAGCTCAGGATAATGACGTGCTCACTATATTTATTGTCAGATCCCATGTGTGTGTGTGAGAGTGAGGGGGGAGAGAAAAGAGAGGGGGAGAGAGAGAGCGTTGTGTGGAAGGACCTGTCAACACGTCGGAGATTTAAGATAAAGGGTTTTATTGCAGAGAGATACAATAAGATAGACAATTTTGTGAGGTATCCTACTAATCCTCGAAGCCAGCGCAGCATAATGACGTATTCACTATATTTATTATCAGGCCACATGTGTGTGGTGTGTGCGTATGAGAGAGAGAGAGAGAGAGAGAGAGAGAGAGAGAGAGAGAGAGAAGAGAGAGGAGAGAGAGAGTGGAAGGACATGTCAACACGGTCGGAGATTTAAGATAGAGGGTTTTATTGCAGATGGATACAATAAGACAGACAAGGAATTGTGAGGTACCCTACTAATCCTCGAAGCAAGCGCAGCATAATGACGTACTCACTATATTTATTATCAGGCCACATGTGTGTTTGTGTGTGTGTATGAGAGAGAGAGAGAGAGAGAGAGAGAGAGAGAGAGAGAGAGAGAGAGAGAGAGAGAAAGGACCTGTCAACACGGTCGGAGATTTAAGATAGAGGGTTTTATTGCAGATGGATACAATAAGACAGACAAGGAATTGTGAGGTACCCTACTAATCCTCGAAGCCAGCGCAGCATAATGACGTGCTCACTATATTTATTATCAGACCACATGTGTGTTTGTGTGTGCGTGTGTGTTGTGTGTGTGTGTGTGTGTGTGAAAGAGAGAGAGAGAGAGAGAGAGAGAGAGAGAGAGAGAGTTGAGTGGAAGGACATGTCAACATGGTCGGAGATTTAAGATAGAGGGTTTTATTGCAGAGAAATACAATAAGACAGACAAGGAATTGTGAGGTACGCTACTAATGCTTAAAGCCAGCCCAGTATAATGAGAGAAGAGGGAAAGAAAGAGAGGGAGAGAGAGAGAGAGAGAGAAAGGAGGAAAGACAACGAGAGAGAGAGAGAGAAAGGGAGAAATACAAAGAGAGAGAGAGGGGGGGAGACAATGAGAGAGAGAGAAGGGGGGGAAGATAATGAGAGAGAGAGAGAGAGAGAAAGGGACAGACAATGAGAGAGAGGAGAGAGAGAAAGGGAGAAGAGAGAGAGAGAAAGGGAGAAAGACATCGAGAGAGAGAGAGAAGAGTGGGAAATATAACGAGAGAGAGGAGGGGGAAAGACAACGAGAGAGAGAGAGAGAGAGAGAGAGAGAGAGAGAGAGGGAGAGAGAGAGAGAGAGAGAGGGGGGGAGACAACGAGAGAAAAGGGGAAAGATAAAATCTGTATAACGTTTCGGGCGATGTGCCCTCCAGTCTTCTTCAAGTATTTCTTGCAATCGGAAACCTTCCCTTATGACACCAACATAGACTTACCCAAAGGGTATATTAAACAGAGCAAAGCTACTCAAGTGAGAAGTAGCAGATACATGTTCTTCGTGTACGCTGTAACAAGGAAGGCTTCCTTAATTGTACGTTGATATATTGCTGAATACACCTGTTCCCTACATTTTAGCTCCGTTTTTGAGTGATTCTTATTAGACCCTTAAACAGGTCATAACAAAGTCTTTATTCATTTATTTTTGTTGCAAAGAAATTGAGCAAAAGACAAAGACATGACAATACAATTTGAACTGTCTCATGCTAAACCAGAGGGGGTTGCAAGTTAAGGAACAAGAGTATTAATATATAGATTACTTTCTAACTAATTTATTCTCCCTCTTAATATATTACGTTGGCAATAGGATTATGCTTTTGACAATTTTGAATTAACTTTTGACAAACTTTTGTGTGTTAATTAATGCCAAATAAATTTTCCCGTTTACTGCATATTCAAGGCATATTTATCTAATTAAAGAAAAGATTGTATTAAATTATATAGCTAAAAATAGGGGTATTCAAATTCGTGCACCTGCTGATAAGGGGGATCACAAAAAATTCTTGTAAAAATCAACTGAAATAAACTTTTAATAAAAATTTCGGTATATGAAGTAATAAAAGAAGAATAAATGCTTACTCTAAATTGAGAAGGTTAATTATTTTTTCATTAGTTTTTGTTTTGCGAATTCATCCCCCATACAAATTTCTTCGAATTTTTTAAAGTGTTGTACATGTGTGGAGTGTGTAAAAGTTAGGCATAGATGCAGTGTCACATCGGGATATTGATCTTGCAAGGGAAATTTTTTTTTAAATCATCAATAAATTAAAATTGTGAGAAGAAAACGGTGGTACAGAAAAGATGACGAGTATATATATATATATATATATTCATGATTTGTATCGGATAGTCTGCTCAACAATTAAGGAACACGAGTATTAAGATCATAGATTATCTAGAATCCACTGAAAGGTACAATTGTTTTGCCAGATACAGAAAGACACTCCGCCCTGTCGGCTGGGGCGTTAGAATGCACCGACTACACATCTGCAGAGGGGTAAGACTCCCCCAATGGGGCCACCTGTTGGCCATGGGTGACGACCCATGATGCTTAAGGATAAAACCCGGGTG
This sequence comes from Doryteuthis pealeii, assembly GCA_023376005.1. Taxonomy (NCBI): domain Eukaryota; kingdom Metazoa; phylum Mollusca; class Cephalopoda; order Myopsida; family Loliginidae; genus Doryteuthis; species Doryteuthis pealeii. Next base: position 72,217,277 of record CM042169.1, read on the forward strand.
GATGAGCAGTTCATGACATGCAATACTCCACTTTGGCCCTATCTTGGGCTAGACGGGCGGTCGGAGAGGCCCCCTCCGATCAATCGGCTGGTCACGCCAAGCCCTATCACCTATATGATTTTCCCAACCCTATTGCTCGTATGGCAAGCCCCAACCCCTTTTTATCATATGGGTGCTAGAAGGCGGTGGCTGCGGGTCTACATGTCCTGGGAATCACGTTAAACTCTATCTGATGGTGAGGTTCTAGTTTTGGAGGTCTGGGGTATGTGGAGCGCCCCTTCATCACCATTGTTCCTTGGTACACTCTCACCCGGAGTGGTAGTACCAGTTAAGGTCCCATCTATGGGTTAAATAGAAAAATGTATTTATAAAAAAATCGTATTATCCATTAAGAATTGATTTATTTCAAAACTTTATCGGCATTGAATGACCCACTGAGGTTGATATGCCGTAAAACAAAACAAACCAAACAAACAAAACAAATACACTGGGATATTGTATGCTAACATGAGTTCGTAATAAGGTGTAAATGGTATCAGAAACTCTCAGAAAATATTGCTAGGAATAATCAATTTAAGATAGTCTGGGACTTTAAGAAATAGACTGATCGTGGAATCCAAAAAAGACGTCTAGATATTGTAATCTTGGATATATTGAAAAGCAAGAATCCTTATAAAGGTAGCCGTATCTACTGACATGAATGTCACGTGTAAGGAAAAGATAAACATAGATAAATACCAAGACCTAGCAAGAGTAAGATAAATAAAACTAATATGAAATATATCGACAAAAGTCAAACCAGTTGTTGAAATCCCCCTGTATAACTCTAACAAACGAAATATAATGATGAAGGTAAACTCGGTGGTGGGCACACTCAAGTCCGACGTATATGTATTTACCAACCCCTCCGCACGAGCAGGATGTGACACAAGGTCAATTTCTTAAGCGGAGTTCAACAGGTTTGAATTCAGAGTTTTCCTTCTCCTAGACCGGTTGCCTAACCAAGGTTAAAGAGTCCAGTCTACCCTACTATTTATACATAGCTGGAGGGAGAGGGAGATTCATACGTTTCCCAAAGGTATTAGCGCTAAGCGAAATGCAATTACCACATCCAGGATATGAACTCAGGGCGACGTGTCCATTTCCCATGACTTTAACCATTACACCACGCGCTTCCCACAATCCATCGTATATGTTCTCCCAACTGAAAAAGTCCTTAGTCTGCAACAATCTCTCACAAAAGTACTACTCTCTTCTCAACAGCAAAACTCCTACGATCGTTCTCCCTCAGTCTGGGAGAACAGGCTCTTAAATACACAGTTAATATGTACATCTGGTCTTCTTACTCTGGTCTGGCATTGCCCGTTTAGAACTTCACCAGCATTTTGAGTACGTGTCAATACTGTTTACATCCGGGTTACTGCCAACAGCATTTCAGCGACGAGGAGGTAGCGAGTTCAAATATCCGTGGCCACTCGCCACACTCTTCCCCCTCGCACAGGCCAAACATATCCGGACGCGCCTTGTTTGTGGGGTCTGGGAATCCGCTCGTCCACAGTTCTGCCCTTCAATTTCGCTACAATAACATAAGTAATATATATCTTATTATAATAGAGATTGTGTGTTTTTTTGTCTGTAACCGAAACTATATTACCACTCAAGTCACAATTCCTTTACTTATTTACGTCACATTCTCCATGATTTTATTTTTATTTAAACCTCAATTATAAATAAAACTCTTATACATTATTAATACTGTTGGCCACATCTGCATACTGATAACATGCGGGTGTATTTATATATACAACAAAATAGCGGTTTACACTGTGAACGGGAAGACTAATTTGCATATTAATATTAAGAATTTGATTTTAATAAATATGCGCTTGGTAGTATTGATTTCTAATTGTTCGGTTTTATCTTAATGAATATAAGCAAAAATTTCTTCAATAAATCTTAAAAGAAATCCATTAACAAGAAGAATTAACTGTAATGTTATTATTTATTTCCTATTTTAACTCAATAGTTAAATTAGGAAAATTTAGCAATGAAAGATGGGAGTGGTGGAATAGTAAGTTTCAGTTGTTCAATTTTTCGATTATACCCCCCTCTGTTTCAAATCTTTTTATCTGCATTCTTATTTAGTTTCATTGGCCTTTATAATTTAGTATAATATTTTATCACTTTAAAACTTTAATACTTGCACCCGGAGGGTGCATATATTTGCTAGTATATATAATTTGTATCGGATTGTATGCTCAACATTACTTTTATAAACAAAATCAGTGTTTCTGATTTCTTTAACCAAAACAGAATCATAAATTCCTCCTCCGACCTTGGATAAATACGAAATTTGAAACAAATCTCTT
>CM042169.1:72219745-72262245 GCA_023376005.1 Doryteuthis pealeii
CTTCTTTTCTGTTATTTCTTTCTTACTTCCTTAAATTTTAATGATTTTTTCTTTCTTAGATTTATTTATATTCTTTCTTTCTTTCTTTCTTTCTTTCTTTCCTTTCCAATATTTGTCTGTTTTTCTTTAGTCTCTTTTTTTTCTTCACTTTCTTCCTTTCTAATGTTATTTTTCTTTCTTGTATTTAGTTCTATTCTTTCATTCTTTCTTTCATTCTTTCTGTCTTTTTCCCAATATTTGTCTATTTTTCTGTTATTTTTTCTTTCATGTATTTCGTTCTATTCTTTCTTTCTTTCTTTCTTTCTTTCTTTCTTTCATTTCTTTCTTTACTTTTCTTCTTTCTTTCTTTTCTAATATTTGTCAATCTTTCTTTATTCTCTTCCTTTTTCTTCACTTTCTTCCTTTTCTAATGTAATTTTTTCTTTTCATGTATTTCGTTCTATTCTTTCTTTCTTTCATTCTTCCTTCTTTCATTACTTCTGATTCTTTCTTTCTTTCTTTTCTTATGTCTTTTTTTCTTTCCAATATTTCCTACTCGCCTTTTTCTTTTCTTTACTTCTTCGTTTTCTAATGTAATTTTTTTCTTTCGTGTATTTCGTTCTATTCTTTTCTTTCTTTCTTTCTTTCTTCTCTTTCTTTCTTTACTTTTCTCTTTCTTTCTTTTCTAATATTTGTCAATCTTTCTTTATTCTCTTTCCTTTTTCTTCACTTTCTTCGTTTTCTAATGTAATTTTTTTTTTCGTGTATTTCGTTCTATTCTTTCTTTATTTCTTTCTTTATTTCTTTCTTTCATTATTTTGTCATTTTTCTTTTGCCATATTTGTCTGCATTTTCTTCCTTTTCTAATGTGTTATTTTTCTTTTATGTATTTCCTTCTATTCGTTTTTTCTTTCTTTCTTTCTTTCGTTTTTTCTTTCTTCCTTTCTTTCTTTCTTTTATTCTGTCTTTCTTTCCAATATTGGTCTACCTATTTTTTTCTCCCTATTGCTTTTCTTTACTTTTTATTTCCTTCTCTATTTGTTTTCTAGTTTCATTCTTTTTTCTTTCTTCCTTTGTCTCTCCCTTTGTCTCTCTCTTTCTTTCTTTCTGTCTTTCTTTCTTTCTTTCTTCCATTCTTTCTTTCTTTCTTTCTTCCTTTGTTTCTCCCTTTGTCTCTCCCTTTCTTTCTTTCTTTCTTTCTTCCTTCCTTTCTATATTCTCTCTTTCTTTGCACTCTCTCTCTCTTTCTTTTTTCTTTCCTTTCTTTGTTTCTTTGTTTCTTTCTTTGTCCTTTTTCTGTTTTTTCCTTTTCTTCCTTTGTCTCCTTTTTGTCTTTGTCTCTTTCTTTCTTTCTCTCACCTCTCCTTCATTTCATTCTTTGTACTCTTTCTCTCTTTCTTTCTTTCTTTCTTTCCTTCTTGTCTCTTTCTTTCTTCTCTTTCTTTCTTTTCCTCACCTCTCCTTCATTTCATTCTTTGTACTCTTTCTTTTCTTTCTTTCTTTCTTTCTTTCTTCTTCCTTTCTTGTCTCTTTCTTTCTGTCTCTTCTTTCTTTCTTCTCTCACCTCTCCTTCATTTCATTCTTTGTACTCTTCTCTCTTCTTTCTTTCCTTCTTTGTCTCTTTCTTTTCTGTCTCATCTTTTATTTGCACCTTTTCTTTCTTTGTCTATTTCTTTTCTTTCATTCATTATTTCTTTAATTACCTCATTCTTTCTTTCTTTTATTTGTAATGGTGTCATCTCTGGGTTTTTTTTCGATTTCATTTTCTTTTTTTCTCATCTTTCTTTCTTTATTGTCTTTCATTTTTTCTTCCTCTCTTCATTTTCTTTCTTTTATTATATTTTTCCTTTACCTTTTTATCAGCTAAAAAACCGCCAGGGTTGTGTTTCAGCGACGCTTTCTTTGACACTAACCATTTTATTTTCCCAAAATAAAAACCCATCCACATGATTATCATTTAGGAATTCTTGGGAACATACCACAGGTTACGAAGCTCCAAAAGAAAGTAATTTCAGCTGGGTTTCCAGGGGTACGAAAAACATTCTCTGACAGTCTATGATCACCAAAATGACTATTCTGAAGGGGACAATTCATATATATATATATATATATATAATATATAATATAAAGTACCACATACCTAAAAATATATATAAAGTACCACATACCTAAAAAATGCACAATGTTCCTTCAATACACACACTAACAGCGCTACTACTCACACCTTAAATAGAATATTTGATGTCATATTTCAAAACCGTCTCCTTTTTTCAAACTTCAGAAAAATTTTTAAACAGACTGAATAAGAAGGATTACCACTCACTTTTTCTCATCATTCTGTGATATATAATTTCTTATCTTATGCCCTGAAGATGATCTATTTAATAGATAGAAACACTGCAGCGTCGGCTAATAAACTCACCACTTAACCCATTTAAACCTGTGTTTTTTCATTTTTCTTGATATATTACATATATATATATATATGAGGTAGGTAAAAGGATAGTGAACAAGAAATGATAACTCAAAACAAATCTAAGAGTAGAAATATTTCGTCCGATGTATAAGGACATCTTCAGTCAAATGATTTTTATTGAAAGCAAAATTACGTGCATGAACATATGATTTGGTGAGGGAGTGAGTTAGTAGCGGAAGTGAAGGGTAGGGAGGATAGGGGCTAACATGAATGAAGTGTGGGGATGGTTTACAGGAAGAAGATATATATATATATATATATATATATATATATTATTATTTATATTTTGCTTGAAGCAATTATAAATGCCATGTATCGCATAAAATTCGATAATTATAGAAAATAATCTTGACAAGTAAATCCCGCAAAGGATGGCTCGCCATGCAGAACACCGTACAGACTGTTTCGACTTTATTAAGTCTCTTCAGCGATGTATACTAACGACTCCCCTCCGACAGAAATCGAAACCGGGACTTCACAGGCATAGTCAGAGACCATATCCGTTCGGCCGCCGGTACATAGCGAACAATCCCTGCGAAATTAACCTTGTCAAAGATACTATTACACGCCCCTGCCATAGTAGGTAAGTGGACGTTTATTTAGTCAACAAACCCGGCCGTAAGCTCTTCGGCGAAGTAGTGAACAATACATTTAAAGTGTGATTATTACCACTGGTTTCGGACCAGCATTTTTTTTGCGGTTGCCCGTCGTCACTATATATATATATATATATATATATATATATATATATATATATATATATATATGGGAAGAAATGTTTTCAAAAAATATAACAAACACAGGATGTCACGATCAGAAGAAAAAACATTTTATGTGTCTATACTTAATTATTTCGGTTTTAAACCAAATGAACAAAAAATTATTTTGCATAGTCCTGATGATGGTTTTAAATCCGAAATACTTAAGTATATACACATAAAAAATGTTTTCCTCTGATCGTAACATCCTGTGTTTGTTATATTTTTTGAAAACATTTTCTTCATATATATATATATATATATATATATATATATATATATATATGTATACTTAAACTGACTTAAATAGATAGATATGAAAAAGGCTAAACAGATATGGAGAGGCATAAAACGAGATAGATAAAAACAGACTGGAATGAAACTATAATACATATATTATATATATATGTATATATATATATATATATATATATATATATATATATATATAGTATCACACAGATGAAATTAGTAGCATATTATCTCAAGTGTTCTCATTTTGTAAAATTTTGGTGTTTATTCGCCATATTTAATTGTGACTAATAATTAACATGTTATTATTATTATTATTAATTAATGTTATTACACGTATATGTAACGTGTTTGTTTAATAAAATGCAATGAGTATTGTATAGCTTTTATAACTGTATACGAATTTTTGCCCCCCTATATATATATATAAATATATATATAATATAAATATATAAATATATAATATATATATAATATATGTGTGTGTGTGTGTGTGTGTGTGTGTGTGTGGTGTGTGTGTAAACAGACTTAGATATGTATGAACAGACATAGATAGCTAAATACTTATAAATTAGATGAAATCGATAAATAGATGTATAATTAGACTTATAGTTATGAAAAAGACAGAATTGGTATATATATATATATATATTATATATATATATATATATATATATATGTGTGTGTGTGTGTGTGTGTGTGTGTATTTATATGTGTATAGATATATATGTGTTTATAGATAGATAAATAGATAGATATTGAGTAGAGTATATAATGTTGTGATATTTAGATATATACTAATAGACTGAGATATATATGTAGATAGATACATACATATGAATAGGCTGGTGTATGTAGATAGATAGATAGATAGATAGATAGATAGATAGAAAGACAGATCTGAATAGAGTCATTTGGATAGATATATAAGATCAATATACAGCTGTAAGCATACAAAGACTAAATAGAAAAAAAAGATTGATAGATGTCGATAATAATAGAATAGATTGATAGATTCGACAAAACATAATTGCTTGCTTGGTCGGTATTGGCAGAATGAAAAAGCATAGGCGAATACATTGGAGTAGGGGGGGCAATGGATTTACTGGAATACATAACTTGATCGATTGATCGATACAGAAATAGATAAATATGGAATGGAGCAAACAACCGAATGGAAAGCATTTTTGGCGATTTGTCCGAGGGAGTCACTTTGCTTTGGATATTCATCCTTTACATCAAATCAGATCTATTCAACGATGAAATCGGGTCCCACATGCGCTACCCATACCGACGAGAGCTACAAAGCAATATTCTGGAGAGATTGTGCCATAGGTCGCAATAGCACATAGTACCAATGCAAGTGGTACATGACACATTAAAGGAATGCATTTATAAACTATGATGAATTTAGAAGCTATAAGAATTACTTACCCTATTTATCTACCGTGGACACGGTGCGACACAAGGTCAATTTTTAAGGGGATTCGGATTCAGTGTTTCTTTTTTCTTAAACGCTTATTTTTCATGATTCTTCTTTTAAAAGAATTGCCATTTAAATTTTGGATTCTATGCTTGTGTATTAATTATGTAACACTAGAAGAAGGAAAACTCTGAATTCTGTAGTTTTGCATTCTTTCTTTCTTTCTCTCTTTACATTCTTTCTTTCTTGCTTTTTTTCTTTCTTTCTTTCTTTCTGTTGCTTTGCATTCTTTCTTTCTTTCTCTCTTTCTTTCGTTCTTTCTTTCTCTCTTTCTTTATTTCTTTCTTTCTTTCTTTCTGCCATTCTTAGCTTTGCATTCTTTCTTCTCTTTCTTCTTTCTTTCTTTCTTTCTCTCTTCTTTCTTTCTTTCTCTCTTCTTTTTCTTTATTTCTTTCTTTTCTGCATTCTGTAGCTTTGCATTCTCTTTCTTTCTTTCTTCTTTCTGTCATTCTGTTTAGCTTTACATTCTTTGTTTTCTTTCTTCTTTCTTTCTTTCTTTTCTGTTAGCTGTACATTTTTCTTTCTTTCTTTCTTTCTTTCTTCTTCTTTCTGTAGCTTTTGCATTCTTTTCTTTCTTTTTTCTTTCTTTCTTTCTTTCTGTAGCTTTACATTCTTTCGTTCTTTTCTTTCTTTTCTTTCTCTCTCTCTTTTGTTCTTTCTTCTTCCTCTTCTTTCTTTCTTTCTGTCATTCGCGTAACTTTGCATTCTTTCTTTCTTTCTCTCTATCTTTCTTTCTTTCTTTCTGTAGCTTTACATTCTTTCTTTCTTTCTTTCTTTCTTTCTTTCTGTAGCTATGCATTCTTCTTTCTTTCTCTCTTTCTTTCGTTCTTGCTTTTCTTTCTTTCTTTTTTTCATTCTTTCTTTCTGTAGCTTTGCATTCTTTCTTTCTTTCTCTCTTTCTTTCATTCTTTTTTCTTTCTTTCTTTCTGTAGCTTTGCATTCTTTCTTTCTTCTTTCTTTCTTTCTTTCTTTCTTTCTGTAGCTTTACATTCTTTCTTTCTTTCTTTCTTGCATTCTTTCTTTCTCTCTTTCGTTCTAACAACCGAATGGAAAGCATTTTTGGCGATTTGTCCGAGGGAGTCACTTTGCTTTGGATATTCATCCTTTACATTAAAACAGATCTATTCAACGATGAAATCAGGTCCCACATGCGCTACCCATACCGACGAGGGCTACAAAGCAATATTCTGGAGAGATTGTGCCATAGGTCGCAATAGCACATAGTACCAATGCAAGTGGTACATGACACATTAAAGGAATGCATTAATAAGCAATGATGGAATTTAGAAGCTATGAGGAATTACTTACCCTATTTATCCACCGTGGACACGGTGCGACACAAGGTCAATTTTTAAGGGGATTCGGATTCAGTGTTTCTTTTTTCTTAAACGCTTATTTTTCATGATTCTTCTTTTAAAAGAATTGCCAGTTAAATTTTGAATTCTATGCTTGTGTATTAATTATGTAACACTAGGAGAAGGATAACTCTGAATTCTGAAGTTTTTGCATTCTTTCTTTCTTTCTTTCTTTCTCCTCTTTCTTCTTTCTTTCTTTCTTTCTGTAGCTTTACATCTTCTTTTTCTTTCTTCTTTCTTTCTTTCTTTCCTTTCTGTTTAGCTTTGCATTCTTTCTTTCTTTTCTTTCTTCTTTCTTTCTTCTTTCTTTCTTTCTTTCTTCTTTCTTTCTTTCTTCTGTAGCTTACATTCTTCTTTCTTTTCTTTCTTTCTTTCTTTCTTTCTTCTTTCTGTTAGCTTTGCATTACTTCTTCTTTTTTTCTTTCTTTCTTTCTTTCTTTCTTCTTTCTTTCTGTAGCTTGCATTCTTTCTTTCTTTCTTTCTTTTCTTTCTGTCATTCTGTAGCTTTAACATTCTTTCTTTCTTTCTTTTCTTTCTTTCTTTCTTCTGTAGCTTTGCATTTCTTTCTTCTTTTTTCTTCTTTTCTTTCTTTCTTTCTTTCTGAGGTTTGCATTCTTTCTTTATTTCTTTCTTATTTCTTCTTTCTTGCCATGTCTTGTAGCTTACATTCTTTCTTTCTTTCTTTCTTTCTCCTCTCTCTCTTTTGTTCTTTCTTTCTTCTTCTTTTCTTTTTCTTTTCGTTCTGTCATTCGGTAACTTTGCATTATTTCTTTCTTTCTCTCTTCTTTCTTCTTTCTTTCTTTCTCTTTCTTCTTTCTAGCTTTACATTCTTTCTTTTCTTTCTTCTTTCTTTCTGTAGCTTTGCGCATTCTCTTTCTTTCTCTCTTTCTTTCGTTTCTTTCTTTCTCTTTTTTCTTTCTTTCTTTCTGTGCTTTACATTCTTTTTCTTTCTTTCTTTCTTTCTTTCTGTCATTCTGTAGGCTTTACATTTCTTTCTTTTCTTTCTTTCTTTCTTTTCTTTCTTTCTTTCTTTCTGTGCTTTTTGCGCATCCTCTTTTCTTTTCTTTCTTCTTCTTTCTTTCTTTCTTCTGTCTTTCATCTTTCTTTCTTCTTTCTTTCTTTCTTTCTTCTTTTTCTTTCTTTCTTCGTAGCTTTGCATTCTTTCTTTCTTTTTCTTTCTTTCTTTCTTTCTTTCTTTCTTTCTTTCTTTCTGTAGCTTTGCATTCTTCTTTCTTTCTTCTTTTCTTTCTGTCATAGCTTTAACATCTTTTTTCTTTCCTTTCTTAGCTTTTTCTTTCTTCCTTTTTTTTTCTTTCTTTCTTCTTTCTTTCTGTAGTTTTGCATTCTTTCTTATTTTCTTTCTTTATTTCTTTCTTTCTGCCATTCTGTGCTTTACATTCTTTCTTTCTTTCTTTCTTTCTCTCTCTCTCTCTCTTTTGTTTCTTTCTTTCTTCTCTCTTTCTTTCTTTCTTTTCTTCTGTCATTCGGTAACTTTGCATTCTTTCTTTCTTTCTCTCTTTCTTTCTTTCTTTCTTTCTTTCTTTCTTTCTTTTCTTTAGCTTTACATTCTTTCTTTTCTTTCTTTCTTTCTTTCTGTAGCTTTGCATTCTTTCTTTCTTCTCTCTTTCTTTCGTTCTTTCTTTCTTTCTTTTTTTCTTTCTTTCTTTCTGTGGCTTTACATTATTTCTTTCTTTCTTTCTTTCTTTCTTTCTGTAGCTTTACATTCTTTCTTTTTTCTTTCTTTCTTTCTTTCTTTCTTTCTTTCTTTCTAGATAAATATAGAATGGAGCAAACAACCGAATGGAAAGCATTTTTGGCGATTTGTCCGAGGGAGTCACTTTGCTTTGGATATTCATCCTTTACATCAAAATCAGATCTATTCAACGATGAAATCAGGTCCCACATGCGCTACCCATACCGACGTGGGCTACAAAACAATATTCTGGAGAGATTGTGCCATAGGTCGCAATAGCACATAGTACCAATGCAAGTGGTACATGACACATTAAAGGAATGAATTTAGAAGCTATAGGAATTACTTACACAATTTCTCTGCCGTGGACACGATACGACACAAGGTCAACTCTTAAGTGTTTTCAATATGTTTATCTTTTCTATAACTCCTTGCCTATATATAATCAAAACTACGTCATAGCTTACGTCACGATAATCTCAATGACTTGCGTTAGTCGATTAATGGTTACTCTAATAGTTACTTTTTATTAATTCAGTAATTAACATTGTGTTAATCAATCGCAGAAATGAATGTAAAAGTTTCTGTAGACAATTCCCGGTAAACCATGCAAGTTAAAACTATTGAGAAAACAAGTAGGCGTTATTTTCGGATTTGCCTGGCAGTTTCTGCCCGTTTTAATTTCGCTGGTTCCCGCTAGGGGGGCCTTGATAATTTAAGCGGCTGATTTGAACGTCTGTCTCTCTCTCTCTCTCTCTCTCTCTCCTCTCCTCTCTCTCTCTCTCTCTCTCTCTCTCCCTCTTCTCTTGCCTGCCGACCTACGAGACACACTATGGGTTAGACTCTGTCTACCCCCTTCTCGTTTGGGGCTTCGGCCCTTAACACTGCCACCACTGCTAGTAAGTCTCATATACGATATACGACTATCCTTTAGTCATGTATCCGTAACTACGTTTTATGTACATTTAGGTATCTCTTTGATACCTAATATCTTGTAATTTTACCATTCATGAATGTGCCATTATCTATATTCTTGTATATGTATTTATACTACTTTTGTATGTATGTTTATGTACACCTCTATGTATTATGTACCCTGTTTATTCTGTGCTGTATATAAAATGTTTTGTCTATCAACCTTTGTTGGAGTTTTATCTTCAAGTATTATCACTTTAATCCCTACAAAAACTTTATTGGATTCTAACCAGCGTATCTCTGTATCACGAAGTGATCAAGGGGTGTTCCACATTCCATAGAGCTTCAGAACTGGAATTTCCCTTTCAAACAGAGTTTAACGTCGTTCGCAGGGACAGCCACCGGATTCAAGCACATATATGATAAAACGTATTGGGGCTTGCTTATAAGAGCAAATTGAGCAATAGAGTCGGGAGAGTGAAGTGTAATGGAATGTAATGCTTGTTTTTATTCGTAATCTAATGATATTAACCCTTGCGCGCTATTCTGCATTAATACTATGAAATGTAATGCTTTTTAGACGTAATCTTATGATATTTTCTCCTGCGCGCTATTCTGCATTAGTACTATGAAATGTAATGCTTTTTAGACGTAATCTAATCATATTAACCGTTGCATGCTATTCTGGCATTAGTACCACATGAAATGTAATGCTTTTTATACGTAATCTGATGCTATATCTCTTGCGCCGTATTCTGCATTAGTACAGGGAATGTAAATGCTTTTTTGATGTAATCTAATGATATCATCTCTTGCGCGGCTATTCTGCATTAGTACCATGAAAATGTAATGCTTTTAGACGTAATCTAATGATATTTATCTCTTGCGCGCTATTCTGCATTAAAGTACCATGGAATGTAATCCTTTTTAGATGTAATCTAATGACATTATCTCTTGCGCGCATACTGCATTAGTTACATGAAATGTAATGCTTTTTAGACGTAATGTAATGATATTATCTCTTGCGCGCTATTCTGCATTAATACTTGTTTTTTAAATCAGCTGTAAAATATCGTTGTATATCAATGTCCATTAGCTCCATCGGTAGATCACTTGGTGTATAATCGCCAACTCAGCGCATGAGTAGCACAGAGATCCGTGTGGTTAAGTAAGGAGATTATGATGGGTGTGGTACTCCATCTCAGACGCAAAAAAAACCAATTTCCTTGGACTGGCACTAGTGGAAAGGGGATAGACTCCTTCGCTGTCTAGCTGATACCGACATTAGGCCCCCTTCAAATTTACTTTTACTCTTTTATTTTCAGTATTATCTGCGTTATTCGGACTATTGTCCTCATCTTCATTGTTAACTGTACAACGTTTCGGCCGATATGCCCTCCGGCCTTCTTCAGATATATCTTGACGGACTCGGGAACATTCTCGGACTCGGGATGGCTCCGATTACGACAAGAAGGTTCCTGACTACGACAAGAAAGTTCCTGAGTTCAAAAAGAAGGTTCCCGAGTCCGAGAAGTTTCCCGAGTCTGACAAGAAATATCTGAAGAAGGCCGGAGGGCACATCGGCCGAAACGTTGTACAGATAACAATAAAGATGAGGGACAAAGTCCGAATAACGCAGATAATACTAATCATCAAGCCTCATCCAAACATTCGAGAAATCTTTTATTTTCATTAATGCAGTCATTATACGTTGTACAGATAACAATAGATGGGGACAATAGTCCGAATAACGCAGATAATACTGAAAATAAAAGAGTAAAAGTTAAGATGAAGGGGTGGTCTAATGATTGGTATTAGCTAGACAGCGAAGGAGTATATCCCCTTTTCACTAGCGGCAGACCAAGGAAGTTGTTTTTAACGCAGATAATACTAATCATCAAGCCTCATCTCAAACATTCAGAGAAATCTTCTATTTTCATTAATGCATCAATTTTAATCAGTTGTAGAAAGGAATGTAAAAAACAAGAAAGTTTCCGAGTTCGAAAAGAAGGTTCCCGAGTCAGACAAAAATATCTAGAGAAGACCGGAGGGCATATCGGCCGAAACGTTGTACAGATAACAATAACGATGAGGACAATAGTCATCAAGCCTCATCTCAAACATTCAGAGAAATCTTTTATTTTCATGAATGCAGCCATTAATATCAATTTCAATCAATTGTAGAATGGAATGTAAAACTTTCTGTAGACAATTCCCAGTAAACCATAAAAGTTAAAATTATTTGAGAAAACAACTTTATTGGATTCTAACCAGCGTATCTCTGTATCACGAGTTTCTTCGGCTGGAGATCGCGCCAGATTCTGACTGAGTCAGTATAAACACGAGCGTCACGAAGACCATTGAGTTAGTCCGAGATAACAGATTGTTTCGGACAGGAAATAGATGACAATTGGCCAAAATGCGAGCCAGGAAATATTGGCCTTGTGTCAGTTGGTAATTGTCTGAAGGTAAGAGCAAAAGGAATGGTAAGGTTAGTCTGGTAAAAGTTATTTTCACTTTGAAATTTGGCGCCAATTCAAGACAGACGATGATTTATGGCCGGAATGAGTTAAGGAAATAGTGCCGGTCTTAAATTCTTGAGTCTGGAAGTAAAACATAACAGACATGGTATTAGAATTAGCTGGAATTAAGTGGTGGCTTTGGTATCTTCTGCGCAAATATATTTATCTTTTGTTCTCAGTGTTTTAATGGACAGAGATGTTTTTTGGTTTGGTTTGTTTTACGGCATATCAAACTCAGTGGGTCATTTAATGCCGATAAAGTTTTGAAATAAATCAATTCTTAATGGATAATGCAATTCTTTTATAAATACATTTTTCTATTTAACCCATAGATGGGACCCTAACAGGTACTACCACTCCGGGTCAGAGTGGACCAGGGAGCAATGGTGATGAAGGGGTGCTCCACATTTCACAAACCTCCAAAACTGGAACCTCACCATCAGATAGAGTTTAACGTCATTCCCAGGACATTTAGACCCGCAGCTACCGGCTTCTAGCACCCATATGATTAAACAGGGGTTGGGGCTTGCCATAAGGGCAATAGGGTTGGGAAAATCATATAGATGCTAGGGCTTGACGTGACCAGCCGATTGATCGGAGGGGGCCTCTCCGACCGCCCGTCTAGCCCAAGATAGGGCCAAAGTGGAGTATTGCATGTCATGAACTGCTCATCCACCTGGGCTCTATCCTTAAGCATCACGGGTCGCCACCCACGGCCAACAGGTGGCCCCATTGGGGGAGTCTTACCCCTCTGCAAGGCGGGACAAAGATGTGATAACTTGTAGATGACGTAAACTTTAGAAAACCGAAAGTGTCATTAGTTTCAAGAAGAACTGTTGGGGAAACGGAGACAATTGATAAATGATTAACCTACAGTAAATTTCTTGTTAGTAAGCTAGTTTTGATGAGTAATGTCAATTATTGCTGGAATCTTATACATACATTCTCCCCAAATATTATATATATAGGGTTCCCAAAACTTGGCAGAGATCCCTGGGAGCGATTTTAATTGACTTTCACCACTAGCATAAGGCCATGATCGTCCGATGTTAACAGATTTCATCTCTCTGGTGATTGTAGAAAAATATACACAGATGTATCTATTTATACAGTTAAATAACCGCTCCTTAATGGCAGCTGTCGATGACACACACACACACACACACACACAACACACACACACACATATATATATATATATATATATTATATATATAATATATATATATATTATGAAAGGTAAAATGGATATGAATCCGACAATATGTGAAGAAAGTTTGTAGAAAAAACAAGATGTTAAAAGTTTTGCTGACAGAAATCTGTTTCAACCATATGAAGATGTCTTTATCAAAGCAACATTGTAAACGGAAAGAGGAAATAAATATATTTCATTAATCACGAGGCACAGAACGCTCTTGATCTGTACCGGAATTTTCAAAAACAAATTTTTAAATGCTTATTCTATGTTAAAAATAAAATTATTTTTTTTTTTAAATTATAAGCATTTTTATCATTAAAAAAGCTCAAAAGAGTTTGCAGTAAAAGTGTATATAAATCTCAAAAAGTTCAGTAAAATGTTCCGGCCACAAAAGAAAGTTTAAAAATATAATAAGTCCAACAGTACAATAGATGAAGATGGAAAATTTCAGGAATCTGTAATGATGACAAATTCGTCGTGTCGGGATCCTTATTATATTTTCCTATATATATATATATATATATATATATATATATATATATATATATATATATATATATATATAAACACATTTTTTGGTACAGCTGAATTTATAAAGGGTTTTTAAAAATAATGACATACTTTCATTGATCAGCAATTTTCGAAATAAAAAAT
Organism: Doryteuthis pealeii; assembly: GCA_023376005.1. NCBI lineage: Eukaryota > Metazoa > Mollusca > Cephalopoda > Myopsida > Loliginidae > Doryteuthis > Doryteuthis pealeii. The sequence continues at coordinate 72,233,031 of CM042169.1, forward strand.
AAAAAATGAAAACTTAAGGGCCCTTTCGACCGGTGCTTTGTCAAAAGTAACGACTGTTAGATCGTTTAAAAGTCACAATGTAAATTAAATGGGTAAAAGAGAGATTCAATCATATGAAATGGTGGGGTAATATGAAGGCATTAGGGAGGAAAATTATATACATATATATATATATATATATATATATATATATATATATATATATATATATATATATATATTGCAATTACCTTCAAGTAATTCCCACCTCAGCAATCACATCCCCGGCAAAAATTATCAGGGAGTGTTTCGGACGTCTTTGTCTACACAAGGACGGGCAGTAAAAAAAATGGAGACTGCCTCAAGGACATTGGGATGGTGACTTGTCTAGAACTGTTTTTGTTCAAAACAACATGGATCGTCCTTGTGTAGTTCGCATCTAGTGTTTCTTATATATTAACCATATCCTGAGTTGCATATTCAACGTAGCATGTTCATCTGTGCAGCTTTCAAAATACACATAGACTGACGAAATGCACAACAATTACTACCTCCTATAGCTAGACTTGCTTTGACTTCAAACTAAAAACCAGGTGTTGGACTTATCCTGATATAAGATGTAAGCAAAATCGTCACTTCTATTTATGAAGTTTCTGGTACAAATTGACCAATGAAGTAAGAGGACTGAAAGCGTTTAAATTCGTTTGTGATGATCCTCAAATCAATTGCTGGTTGAATTTGTTTGTCAGGAAGACCTATGTTTCGGATTATCAACAGAGGCAAACTACAGACTGGGATTACTAATGAACTATAGACTTGGATTACAAACGAACTGCACACTTGAACATATATTACAGACGAAACCTACAAACTAGGATTACAAACGAACAACAGACTTGGACATACAATACAGAGGAAACCTACAGACTAGATGTGACGAAATTGAAAGGCAGACCTATGAACAAACGGATTCCCAGCCCCCACAAACAAAGCGCGTCAAAAAAAGACTTGTTTAGAACAGAAAATTGCTGATCGTTGTAGATTATTTTGCAACTATTTGTACTACAAAGGTGGTCACCGATGGCAGAATCATGTGCCTGGGAAAGCCCGGATGTAGTTTCGGGGAGGCTTCTTATACCACCCGGGACGTGTTGGTTAATTCGGACGCTAGGGTCGTGTTAGCTCCGTCGGTAGAGCGTTCGGCTAGAAACCACATGGTTCCTAGTTCGGTTCTGGTCCTCGCCAACTCAGCGTATGAGTAGCACAGGGATCTGTGCGGTAAAGTAAGGAGCTGATGGTAGGTGTGGCGCTCCACCTCAGATGCCAAAACAATTTCCTTGGTCTAGCGCTATTGAAAAGGAGATAGACTCCCTCGCTGATTGGCTGATACCGACTTTAGGCCGCCTCGACTACTTTATTATATATATATATATATATATATATATATATATATATATATATCATTCGGTTTGTTTTTGGATAGAATATATGGAGTGCTTGATACCTAAGTAGAGTGAAATAGTATTAATATTCCTAATGAGACAGGTACAACCATCTACCTGTTTGAGAGAAAATCATTCAGAATCCGTGCTGTCAGCGTGACATGATGATGATTATGATGATTATGATTATGATGATGAAGAAGACCTGACCCCAAGGTAATTAACAAAAGCCTTCTTCCTGTTACAAACATATGAGAAATGTTCTGTTCCAATAACAATGACTATCTTTTATTTTCTTGACCAAACCCATAGGAAATGACTTCTGTCTGCTTCAGACCAAAAGGAAATTCCCACTTCCTGTTACAAATAATCATTTTTCAATGAGTAGATTTTGATGTTCCAGCAGATTACAGTAAAATTGAGAGAAAATGATAAGATCGACAAATATTAAGACATTGCCCGAGAACTGAAAAAGAAAATGAAAATGATGACTGGCCCATAATATATTAAATTATAAAGAATAACGAAATCAAATATATATATATATATATATATTTACCAACCCTTCCGCACGAGCAGGATGCGACACAAGGTCAATTTCTTAAGCGGAGTTTAACAGGTTTGAATTCAGAGTTTTCCTTCTTCTAGACTGGTTACCTTGACATTTTTAAAGAGCCCAGTCTGCCCTACTATTTACCCATAGCCGGAGGGAGAGTAGGATTCATAGCTTTCCCAAGGGTATTAGTGCTAAGTGAAATGCAATTACAACGTCCAGGATTTGAACTCGGGCGACGTCTATTTCCCATTACTTTAGCCATTACACCACGCGCTTCCTACTAACGAAATCAAATAAGAACGTATATAAAAAGAGTACAATTATTTTACCTATATGTTAATAGATATGAAATCATTCATATGATTAAATTTAATACTTTGGAGAACAAAACATTAATATTAGAGATTGTATTTGTCGCATGCCCCACTTGTATGGAATGGGCACAAGGCTCATTTTAATGTGGGCCCACCCACAAGCCAAAGCTCATGGGTGGGAAAGAACAAAAATTGCGTCGATCCCTTCGGCATTCCCCCTCAAGGGGCGCCTCAGGCGCTGGGCAATAAACCCAGCCCTGCCCATAAAGGGCAGGTATTGCCTGGAGGCATGGCCCTCAGGGATCGACGCTAATAATTGTACTTTAGTCCGGTCCAGTGGCCGAAGCACACTGGACACCCCGGATGGGGCAGGGAAAAAACACTTTAATATTAGAGATCAATGACAACGAATAATCATTGTAGTTGTCTGCAATGTTTTGAAAAAAAAAAGCCTGGAAGAATTTGAAATCGGAATCGAGACTATGAAAAGAACAGGAATGTTTAGATCGGCTGGAATACTCAGGAGAGTCCTGGAGATCTGATGAGATTTTCTGTCACTCAGACTCCAGTTAAACATCCCCAAGTAACGCTACTATAAAAAATTTATCTTTTCTATATATTGATGTTCGTGTTCCTTAATCTTCCGATCGTTATCATCTTGCAACCCCCTCTGTTCTAAAAGTCAAACTGTTCAAATCGTCTAGGATTGAAGGTATAAATGTAAATACTGATTATCTGCTGTTGCTTATCCGCCGAATTCTTATTTCTTATGAGTTTCGTCAGCCCAGCTAAATAATGGACGATTCAGTTTTTTATGAAGTAATAAAAAAAAAGAAAAGGGAATGCTACAAAAAAACAAAACAACACATAATAAGAAATAAAGTGGAAAGTTAGAGTGAGTGTTTGAGCGTACAGATGCGATAACGCTAACCTAATCCACGCGAACATCAAAAGATCGAAAGAATGAAATAAAGAACGAAAGAAAAACGAGAGCAACAGAGAGTTAAATCAAGATTATTATACTTTTTACATATTGAACTATTTTGCTATAGCTCTCGAGTAAACATATCAAATGTTGTGATAATTAAATTATCATACTGTGGTATATCCACAGGTCCGCTAGTCGTTATCATCTTGCAACCCCCTCTGTTTAAAAATCAAACTGTTCAAATCGTCTAGATTGAAGGCATAAATGTAAATACTGATTATTATCAGCATTTGCGCATTTTTTTCTTTTTGCATGTTGTATTTCCTGTCGACGAGTTTGTTCGATTTTTCTAATTTTTGGCCATCTTTTTGGTGTCAGGGTGGAACTGGTGTAGCAGTCGACCAAATGTTTCAGTACGAACGCTTTCGACAATACTTATATATATATATATATATATATATATATATATATTATATATATATATATATATATATATCTTATTATAATGGAGATTGTGTGTTTGTCTGTCTGTAACCGAAACTATATTACTACTCAATTCACAGTTCCCTTAGTTATTTACATCACATTCTCCATGATTTTATTTTTATTTAAACCTCAATGAATAATAACATTGTTTTACATTATTAAGACTGTTGACCATATATACATACTAATAATACGCAATTGTATTTATATATACAACAAAATAGAGGTTTACAGTGTGAATGGGAAGGCTAATTTGCATATTGATCTTAAAAATTGATTTTAATAAATATATGCTAAGTATTATTGATTTCTAATTGTTTGGTTTTATCTTATTGAATATGAGCAAAAATCTCTGGGATAAATCTTAAAAGAAATTCATTAAGAAGAAATAACTGTAATATTATTCTTTACTTCCTATTTTAAGTAAAGAGTTAAATTAGGAAAATTTACCAATGAAAGGCGGGAGTAATGGAAAATGATGGAAGAGTTAGTTTCAAAGCTGTTCTATTTTTCGATAATACCCCCTCTGTTCCAAATCTTTTTATCTGCATTCTTATTTAGTTTATTAGACTTTCTAATTTAATACGATATTTTATTACATTAAAACTTAAGTACTTGCGCCCGGAGGGTGCATATATTTGCTAGTATATATAATGCCAGAAAGAATCGTGTTGACGTGAGTGGTGCTGAAATGTTTACTCGAAAAACAACTTAGAATAAAGAAATGTAAAAAGTATAAAAAGTTTATTTTTACACACGAATATAATTTACATAATTTGGTCGCAAATACGCCTTCTTCAATGGTTAAACGTTTTGATAAAAATCTGTCGCTTGGAAGTAATGAATATTGAAAAACAAACAGCCTATAAGTGTAGTCAATGATGAATTCTAAACATTCATAAATACATTTAACAAAATTGAGCGGGAGAGAAAAATGGCGAGAGGATGAAAGAAGAATACTCCGTGTTATTAGTGTATGAGAAATTAATATATATATATATATATATATATATATATATATATTATATATATATATATATAATATTATATATATATATATATATATATGCATATACATACACACACATATATATATATATATATATATATATATATATATATATATGCATATACATACACACACATATATATATATATATGCATATACATACACACACACATATATATATATATATATATATACATATTAATATATATATATATATATATATATATATATATATATATATACGTACATATATGAGGAAGAATGAAGTACAGAATGGATAATAAAAGATGAATTTAATCAATATCACTTACACATGTGTTTCGGTCTGTTTATCTATGTGTACAGGATTCAAACTATTATTATTATTAAATAAAGAAATGAAATGAAATAATAATAATAGTTTAATGTAAAAAATATTCCGTACACAGAGAAAATTCGACCTTCATCAGAGTGAAATTTTATTTTGAATGAAAATATTCGTTGGAGAACAAATGTATTTTGGCAGCATTTTTTCTTTTAAGCATGTTGTGTTAAACGGTACAGACAATTCCTGTTGGACGAGTTTTTGTTCGATCCTTTCTAATTTTCTGGCCACCTTTTTGGTGTCAGTGTGGAACTGGTGTAGCAGTCCACCAAAGGTTTCATTGCGAGCGCATTCGGCAATACGTATATATATATATATATATATACACACACATACATATATCTTACACACATACATATATTTTACACACACACACACACACACACACAACACACACACACACACACACATATATATATATATATATGTGGTGTGTGTGTGTGTTTAGAAAAACATTAAGTCAAAGATTGACTTACAGATAGCCGACGCTAAATTGTTTCGGTTTTAATAATACCATCAGCGGGTTTTAACATAATAATTATGATTCATACTAAAGGAATAGTGTTTGCTTGTTTTACACTATTCCTTTCTCTTTTTTTTACTTCTGCTACCATTTCAAGATAACTGTAAATGCATTTCAATAGTTTATTAGAAATGAATTACACAGGATAGGTTACAAGGTAGAAGTAAGACAGCTTTAGTTGGGACCCGTAAATTTTTCCGGGGACTCATTAAAAGCAAATATGTGCGTCCCAGGACACACCAAATAAAAAAACTATCAGCCTCACAGTATACATATACGAACACTGTTATCCTACAAAGATGACATTGCCTTTAAATAACACTAGAAGGTTGATGGGCCATTAGGTAAAATAAATCAAACGTAACCACTCCAATTCTGTGATGGATAATTCTGAATGAGAAGAACATATTTTTAAAAATATACAAACACAGGATGTTATGATCAGGGGAAACAATTTTTTGTGTCAATACTTAAGCATTTCGGTATATTGTACCATCTTCAGGGCACTGTTAAATAATGTTTATGTGAGGGACAAAATGAAAGATGTTAAGTGTATAGTGAATGTGTAAATATGATGTTATTAACCGTTAATTTTTTATATCTGCGTTTGTTTACGAAAGCCAATGACGTGATCATTGCATATGCAACTTCACCTTCCATTTTTGCACATGCAATGATCACGTCATTGGTTTTCGTAAACAAACGCGCATATACAAAATAAATAAAGATAAATAAACACTGAAAATTTCATTAAAATCCGATAATTCCCTGATTTTTGGTAAATTATTTTCTGTAGGTGGGGGGGGGGTCTAAAGTCATTTGGTCAAAAATGACTTTGAGGCTCTGTTTGCCAGTCCCTAACTTTATCATGTCCTTTTAATATTTTTTTTAATTTGTAAAAATTCACATGTTTGATCACAAAGTCATTAACGGTATCTATAGATTTCATTTAGAAGAATTTTTTTATATTTTTATCTTTCACAAAATATAAATGAATATAGATAAACTTTTGTATTAAATCTGTATTATTTTAAAAATTACTTGCATTCATAATAAAAATAAGTGTTTTTAGATAAGTGTAATCAAAAGTTTGTTTTAATCTAATTCGCTTTGCAAACTAAGTAAATACAGCGGAGTAAAAATTCAACTTTATAAGGATAGAGAGAAAAATTGAATATAACAAAAAAAAATTGCCATTTTTTACAATGACAAATATCTTCCTGCTGATTTTGGGTGGTGGGCGCAGGGAGTGGCTTATTCTTGCTTATTCCTCTCAATAGATACAATAAGAGTTTAATAGAGAGAGGAATGGAAATTGATAGATTAGAAGATAAGACAGAGATGGGTTGCTTTGTGAGTTAAGTTTTATTAAAACAAAACAAAAAAAATTATTCTTTGCCCGGAGAAGTGGGCGAATCTACTGCGATATAGTGGGTGAGAGGCGGGGGTGCTAACTGCTGATTTTTTTAGTAAGACTCTTACATGCTGTGAACTCTCACTACTACCCTTAACTGACAAATAGAGGGAGAGTGGAAGAGCGTCAGGTGTAATTTAGACAGGGATTGGTCGGTTGTTGACTTAATTGCTAATTACGACTAATTAAAACCAATTAAACTGATTTTTTTTAAACAATAGGTAGTGCTAAAACCAAGGAATATCTAAGTATAAATATTGTGTCCATAATATATAATGGAAAAAATCATTTAGGAAAAGAAAGATGAAAACCTCAGCTTAAGTATAATAATAGATATGAGACCACGATTCTTCTACAAAGATGATATTAACTTTAAATAACACAATCTTGGGTTTGATAATTCCGAATGTCTGTTAATGTCACAGTCAAAGGAATCATCATAGTTGTAATAATTTCTTGAGACTATTGGCACAGTCTACCTCAACTTCACCCTACTTTTCCAAGAGTGCACATTCGCCTATAACTAAATTCACAAGCAAGCAAGATAAAAGAAGAATCGCCCTATATAAAATTATCGATCTTATTGTCTCTACAGGAGATAAATGTTTATCGATACTAACCACCATTGATTAAATGTTTTTTGTCGAAGTGAAGCAGGTGATTTGTTATCTAAGAGAACACGAATATCGATTTTATTTTCTTTATGCAAATTTGTATGTATGAATAATTTTTCTTGTAAATTTCACATTGAAAATATAAAGTTCGATTGACTAAACACCAAAAGCAAATTGTTTTTTTAGATTATTGATCTGTTTTTGTTCATTTCTTTTTTGATACGGACAAAAATATCCCCGTGAAAGATAAAAACACTTTTTATTATGTAAATATGTATTAAATAAAGAATATATCGTTTGTCGTTGTAGATAATTTGGGCGGGAAGTAAATATTTACATATCGCATTGAATTTATTATTTCTTTATTCGTTGGGAAAAAAATTAGTATTACTCTCTCATTCCACAAAGAATGGACGTTCCATCGTAGTGTATTAGTTAGTAAGCTCGTCTAGGTAGAACAAATTGTTGTAAAAATGAAATAAAAGACAAGGAAATGTAGTAAAGATGGAAAGATGAAGTGAGATAGAAAGAATGAAGTAATATTAGGTTGTTACAAAAATAATGGCCGATTGAAGTGCTCGGTTTGAAATGTCATTTTAACATAAAATTTGTTGTTTATTTCAGGTGAATTTTTGCATATATAATAACTAATGTGTGCTCAAAAATAAAATTCAATTTATTTTCAGATAGAAAGTATTTTTGAAAAATAGGAGCCTTCAAAGATGAACATGCCTAAACATGATCTTCGCCTTCTTATGTTGCATAAGTTCAAGCCTGGGCACAATGCCTCCGAAACTGCTGCCAATATCAACAAAGCTTGGGGAGATGAATCCACAAGTGATCAGACATTACGAAGGTGGTTCAGAAATTCCGCAGTGGAGATGAGAGTCTTGAAGATGAAGAAGGTAGAGGTCGGACATGCAGTCTTGACAATGAAAAATTGCAGGCAGTTGTTGAGCAAAATCCCCGACAAAGTGTCAGAGAGATGTCTCAGACAGTTGGTGTCAGCATTGCAACAGTTTCACGCAATTTACAGAGTATTTGAAAGGTGAACAAGCTCTATAAATGGGTTCCTCATGAGCTCCAAAAACTTAGGCGGTGTGAAGTGAGCCCTATGCTCTGTTTGCCTAACACCAATGACCCCTTTCTCGACCGAATAGTCACTTGTGACGAAAAATGGATCCTTTACGACAACCGTAAATGATCAGGCCAATTGCTTGATCGTAATGAATCCCCCAAACACTTCCCAAAGCCAAAGTTGCACCAGCAAAAGATTATGGTGACCGTCTGGTGGTCTGTAATAGGTGCTATCCACTACGACATTTTGAAAACCATTACTGCAGAGATTTACTGCAATCAACTCGCTGATATGCACGCTTGCTTGCAAAAAAGAAGACCTGCATTTGTGAATCGACGTGGTCCAATTCTCCTCAACGATAACGCTCGGCCATATGTTGCAAGATTGACTGTACAGAAACTCAGAGACTTGGGATACGAGACCTTACCACATCCTCCATTTTCTCTCGATCTTTCACCTTCTGATTATCCTTTTTATAGCACTTAAACACATTTTTAAATGGTAAAACTTTTCGATCTAAAGAAGAGGTGGAATCATTATTTAAAAATTTTGTTGCATCACAGCCAATAACTTTTTACCAACACGGAATAAATGACCTCGTAGATCGATGGCAGAGATGCATAGCTGCCAAAGGCTCGTATTTTGACTAATTTTAACATTTCTACTGTTAATGTTTCAACAATAAATGTATATTTTTTGTAACAACCTAATAGTTTGGTATGGTTTGGTTTGGTTTACGGCATATCAACAATATTAAGTAAAAAATATGAAGTAGAAAAATAGAAGTAGAAAATTTTACTAAAATGATATTTGTGGATACAATAAAAGTAGAACAAACTGTTGTAAAATAGAAAAATGTAATAGAATAAAAGATATAAAGTAGAAGAAATTGTAGGTAAGTTGAAATAATGGAGTTAAGCAGAAAATAGTAAAAAAAAAAAGAAAAGTAAAATCGTCGGAGCGGCCAAAAGTCGCTTTCAGCCAATCAGCGAGGGAGTCTATCTCCTTTTCACTTGCGCTAGACAAAGGAGATTATTTTAGCGTCTGAGGTGGAGTGCCACATCTACCATCAGTCCCTTATTTTACCGCACAGATCCCTGTGCTACGCTGAGTTGGCGAGGACCGGTATCGAACTCGGAACCTTGCGGTTTCTAGCCGAACGCTCCACGAAGAATATATTAGTAGAAAAAAATTACAGAAGAAAAAACTGTAGTGAAATAGAAAAAAGAACTGTTGAAACAAAGCAAAAATGTATTAGTAGAAAAATACAATGTAGAGAAATATAGTAGAGAAGAAAAAAATAATATTAAAAAAATTAGTAAAATAGTAGAAAAAATAATATAGTAGAAAAATGATAAAATAATATAGTAAAAAAATAATAAAATAATAATAAAATAATAAGATAATAATAAAAATAAAAATATAAAATTAAAAAAAATAACAAAATAATATAGTAAAAAAATAATAAATTTAAAAAAATAATATAGTAGAAAAAATAATATTAAATATTAAAAAATAATATTAAAAAAATTAGTAAAAATAGTAGAAAAATAGAAAATAAAAATATGTGGTGTAGTAGAAAAATGTACTAAAAACATAGTCGAAACATATAGAGCAGAAAAAATTTTAGAAAAGTGGAGTACAGTAGAAAAATGGTATCAGAAAAAATCCAGTAAAAATATATTAGTAGAAAAAATATACACTAGAAAAAACTGTAGGGAAATTGAAAAAAGAATAGTTGAAAAACGTAGTAAAAATCTATTAGTAGAAAAAAAATCACTAAGTAGAAAATATTGCAGAGAAGAAAAAATAATGATAAAACAAATTAGTAAGAATATATTAGTAGAAAAAATACACAGAAGGAAAAACTGTAGTGAAATAGAAAAAAGAATAGTTGAAAAACGTAGTAAAAATGTATTTGTAGAAAAATACAATGTAGAGAAATATAGTAGAGAAGAAAACAATAATATTAAAAGAATTAGTAAAAATAGTAGAAAAAATAATATAGTAGAAAAAATAATATAGTAGAAAATAATAATAAAATAATAAAAAAAAGAAAATAATAAAATAGAATAATATAGTAGAAAATAATAAAATAAAAAATAATATAGTAGAAAAATAATATTAAATATTAAAAAATAATATTTAAAAAATTGTAAAAGTAGTAGAAAAATAGAAAATAAAAATAGGTGGTGTAGTAGAAAAATGTACTAAAAACATCTTCAAAACATATAGAGCAGAAAAAATTGTAGAAAAGTGGAGTACAGTAGAGAAATGGTATCAGAAAAAAATCCAGTAAAAAATATATTAGTAGAAAAAATATACAGTAGAAACAACTGTAGTGGAGTTGAAAAAAGAATAGTTGAAAAAACGTAGTAAAAATCTATTAGTAGAAAAAAAATCACTAAGTAGAAAATATTGCAGAGAAGAAAAAATAATGATAAAAAAATTAGTAAGAATATATTAGTAGAAAAAATACACAGAAGGAAAAACTGTAGTGAAATAGAAAAAAGAATAGTTGAAAAACGTAGTAAAAATGTATTAGTAGAAAAATACAATGTAGAGAAATATAATAGAGAAGAAAAAATAATATTAAAAAATTAGTAAAAATATATTAGTAGAAAAATAGAAGATAAAAATATGTGGTGTAGTAGAAAAATGTACTAAAACATAGTCGAAATTATATAGAGCAGAAACAATTGTATAAAAGTGGAGTACAGTAAAAAAAATGGTATCAGAAAAAATCCAGTAAAAATATATATTAGTAGAAAAAATATACAGTAGAAAAAACTGGAGTGAAATTGAAAAAAAAAATAGTTGAAAAACGTAGTACAAATGTATTAGTAGAAAAAATACAATGTAAAGAAATATAGTAGAGAAGAAAAAATATAAAAAATGCAAGGAAAAACATAGAAGAACAATTGGAAGTGGAAAGATGTAGTAAATTAGAAAAAAGATAGAAATAATATATAGTAGAAAAATGCTGTAAAATAGAAAAATAATAGTAGGAAAATGTACTAAAAAAATAGCAGAAAAATTGTGTTAAAGTAGAAAAAATTGGAATACAATAGAAAAATGGTAGTAGATAAAATCCAGTAAAAATTTATTAGTAGAAAAAACTGTATTGAAGTATAAAAAAGAATAGTTGAAAATCGTAGCAAAAATGTCTTAGTAGAAAAATACAATGTAGATAAATATAGTAGAGAAGAAAAAATAATATAAAAAAAACTAGTAAAAATATAATTGTAGAAAAATAGAAATAAAAATATGTGGTGTAGTAGAAAAATGTACTAAAAACACAGTCGAAACATATAGAGCAGAAAAAATTGTAGAAAAGTGGAGTACAGTTGAAAAATGGTATCAGAAAAAATCCAGTAAAAATATATTAGTAGAAAAAATATACAGTAGAAAAACTGTAGTGAAATTGAAAAAAAGAATTGTTGAAAAACGTAGTAAAAAATGTATTAGTAGAAAAAATACAATGTAAAGAAACATAGTAGAGAAGAAAAAATATCAAAAATGCAATGAAAAACATATTAGAAGAAAAAATGTGAAAGTGGAAAGATGTAGTAAATTAGAAAAAAAATAGAAATAATATATAATAGAAAAATGCTGGATAATAGTAGAAAAATGTACTAATAAAATAGCAGAAAAATTAAAGTAGAAAAAATTGGAATACAATAGAAAAATGGTAGTAGAAAAAATCCAGTAAAAATATATTAGTAGAAAAAACTGTAGTGAAGTATAAAAAGAATAGTTGAAAATCGTAGCAAAAATGTATTAGTAGAAAAATACAATGTAGAGAAATATAGTAGAGAAGAAAAAATAATATTAAAAAAATAGTAAAGATATATTAGTAGAAAAATAGAAAATAAAAATATGTGGTGTAGTAGAAAATGTACTAAAAACATAGTCGAAAGATATAGAGCAGAATAAATTGTAGAAAAGTGGAGTACAGTTGAAAAATGGTATCAGAAAAAATCCAGTAAACATATATAAAAAATGCAGGGAAAAACATATAAGAAAAATTGAAAGTGGAAAGATGTAGTGTAGTAGAAAAATATATTTAAAAAAACCCTCACTGTTACATTAAAAAATGCCCTCCAGCAGGAAGAATATTTAATGATACATCTTTTTATTGTCATGAGTATCGGTAATTTAAAAAATAAAAGAAGCAGATTGTGGTGATTAAAAAAAACACTAAATACCATAGTCAGGATATTGTTGTTTCTTTTTTTCTGTTTTTTTTCTATGATGTTTAACGTTGTCAGGCTCTTATAGGAATATCTTTATATTAGGTTCTGAAATGCATCATTTCCCTAAAAATAAAATAAATCATTTCCAAGAAATATTTCTTTTTTAGTCTCCTTAGGCAACGAAAGAAGCAGCTCTTTAGATTTTAAAGAGATCTTAAAATTTTAGCTAGGCAAGTATTTTCTTTATATCTTGCGAAGTAATGGCAAATAATGTGGGAAAACAATAAAATCGATAACTTAAATTTTCATCAAAATACGTAGACTTATATTGGCTGAAAAATGGCATCTTTGAAGCCCCCATATCTCCCACAATTCTCAACAGAATTCAACCATTTTTTTACTATGGGATACTCCTCATCGAACTCTCTCAGAAAATCATATTAGATTGGCACTTTAATTTTTGCACGAATTTTTTACCCACTGTCAGTGAGGTTATGAGGCCTCAAATCTCACCTAAAAGTCCAAATTGAGCACTTTTTTCTCCATCAGTAAATTCTACGCATCAGAATCCAAGTGAAAAAAAAAACAATAAAATCGATAACTTAAATTTTCATCAAAATACGTAGACTTATAATGGCTGAAAAATTGCATTTTGGGGCATCTTTGAATGTAGCGAGATGGTGAAGGTCCTGAGTTTTGCGAGGACTGCTATAGAAAAGAGAGGAAGAAGACATATGAGAGAGTAAAGGTTTTTTAAAAAGTGATGAACAAAAAACGATTTGTCGTGAATTTGACTGGGGCGTGAACCCCCCCCCCCGAATGGAGAATTGAAAGTCAACCGAAAGTTCCGGGTGTTGACCGGAACCGGAAGTCACGTAGTCCCGAGGAACGACGAAGAAAAATACCGACCTCTCTTTTTGCTTCCCGGAGCGTAGGGTACGGACCGGCCCCTGGTCCCTAGTGTGGGATTACAGTAATTTAACAGTGTCCCCTCTCTCTCTCTCTCTTTCTCTCTGCCTTTCCTCCTCTCCAACACAACCCACGATACGAGCCCTGGAAATAAAAGCTAACCAGCTTGTGACGATATATTTCTCGCGTTGTACTTTTTTATCGACAAGATGACCGCCACGTGCCGAACATCTTTTTAGTGTCGTGAATTTGGAGGCACGTTGACAAGACCCGCTATACAACATATATCGCTATTAGAACGTTACGTATGTCCGTTTTGGTACCGTGAATATATCACTACGTTACATATATTACCGCTACGTTACATGAAGCCCCATATCTCCCCAATTCTCAACAGAATTTAAATATAAAAACAAAAATTAGATAAAACTTTGAATATCATAAAACTATTGTTTCTCTCTGAGTCTCATTATATATACTAGCAAATATATGCACCCTTCGGGTGCAAGTATTTAAGTTTTAATGTAATAAAATATTGTATTAAATTAGAAAGGCTAATGAAATTAAATAAGAATACAGATAAAAAGATTTGAAACAGAGGGAGTATAATAAAAGATTTGAAACAGAGGGAGTATAATAAAAAATGGAACAACCGAAACTTACTCTTCCATCACTCTCGTCTTTCATTGTTATTTTTTCTAATTTAAGTATTTAGTTAAAAGAAGAAGTAAAGAATAAAATGACAGTTATTTTATCTTTGTTAATGGATTCCATTTAAGATTCATTGAAGAGATTTTTGCTTATATTCATTAAAATAAAACCAAACAGTTAGAAATCAATAATACCAAGCACATATTTATTAAATTCGATTTTTTAATATTAATATGCAAATTAGCCTTCCCGTTCACACTGTAAACCTCTATTTTGTTGTATATATAAATATAATTGCATGTTTTCAGTATGTAGACATAGTTAACAGTATTAATAATGTAAGACAATTTTATTAATAATTGAGGTTTAGATAAAAATAAAATCATGGAGAATGTGATGTCAATAACTAAGAGAATTGTGACAGTTACAGTTACAGACAGAAAAACACACAATCTCCATTATAATAAGATTTTTTAAGTGTTTCTACGCTTTGTTGTCTGATTGATTTATACAGGGACACTTTCTTTTGCTTTCTGATAAGAAGTATTACAATTGATTCTCACTAATAGGTAGAGTCGCTAATTAGCTTATTATTGGATATCACTAACAAGTTCATAACAAATCTTTTCCCAATAATTGTAGGTGAGTAGTAATTTAGGCCACTACACACCCACTTTCAGCCAAAGATTTTAGTTGCATGGCTACCAGGCAAGTACTTAGTAAAGCCCTGGTTCAAATATATTTCGTGGACCAGTTACAAAGAAGAATATGTTCTAGTTTCATTGTTTTTTTGTTTTTATTTTAATTATTTTAATTTTTTTTTCTCTGTAGCTAAATAAAGCTATGGTTAGCAGAATGAGAGCAGGATTCCCCCATGGATTGAATAAAGGGTTGGGTTCGAAGTTTCCTGATGGCTCCCGATTACGACAAAAAGATTCCTGATTACAACAAAAAGTTCCCAATTTTGATAGGAAGGTTTCCCAGTTCGAGAAGATTTTCGCGTTAGTTTTGAAGTATACGAATTTAAACAAATTTTTCAAAGTTAACCAGCATTTTCAGGCATTGTTAGAACCCTTGGAGGCTTTCAAAAATACCAAATTCAATGTTATTTTAAATTTTCAACAATACCTGAAGCAGGCCGGAGGACACATCAACCGAAAATACTGTACAAATAACAATAAAGATGAGGACAATAGTCCGAATAATCCAAATAATACTAATTATCAAGTCTCATCTAAAAAATTTAGTGAAATACCTAATTACAATTTAACCCACGCCGACACAAAGTTTATCGTCACTGTTTTTAGAAATTTTTAGAGTTATCCGCCTAGGAAAGTTCCAGGTTCGATACCGGTGCTCGCCAACGCAGTGTATGAGTAGCACAGGGATCTTTGCGGTAAAGTGAGGAGCTGATGGTAGTTGTGTCGCTCCACGTCAAATGCCAAAACAATCTCCTTGGTCTAGAGCAAGTGAAAAGGGCATAGACTCTTTTGCTGTCTGGCTGATATCGCCTTTTTTTACTTATGATACTAAAATGCGATCTGTGAGACAAGTTAAAGCGGCAATACTTCCAAGCCGTATTCGTATCAGTACTACTGTATGGCTGCACCACTTGGAACCAAGAAAATAAGAAATGGCCTATTATTTAGCTGAAGTGAAGATACTCCTAAGAAATAAGAATCCGGTGGATAAGCAGAACAAGATACTCAGGATTTAAAACTTTGCATTTCATCTGGGACGATTTGGACTGTCTCATTTTTGACCAGAGGGTGTTGCAAGATGATAAATGCTGGAAGATTGAGGAACACGAGTTTTATTATATAGGCGTCGGGATGGCTTAAAATCCGTATCAGTCAATCAGCGAAGGAGTTTATCCCCTTTTCACTAGCGCTAGACCAAAGAGATTGTTTTAGCGTCTAACACCAGTTCCTCTCTTTACCGCACAGAAACCTGTGCTACACATACGCTGAGTTGGCGAGGGCCGGTATCGAAGCAGGAACCTTGGTATTTCTAGCCGAACGCTCTACAGGGAGTTACTTTTCAATTACCCTGTTTATTCTTAGGGCGGCTGAAGTCAATACATTTTACCGAGAATGATGTGCTACATGCTCCTAGGTAGAGTATATGAGGATTGGGACATACCCATTAATGTTCATAGGTAGGGTATATAGGGATTTGGGACATACCCATTAATGTTCCTGGATAGGGTATATGAGGATTGGGACATATCCATTAATGTTCCTAGGTAGGCTATATATGGATTGGGACATACCCATTAATGTTCCTAGGTAGGGTATATGAGGATTCGGACATTCTCATTAATGTTCCGTGGTAGGGCATAAGAGGATTGGGACATACCCAATAATGTTACTACGTAGGGCATATATTGAGGATTGGGACATACCCATTAATGTTTCTAGGTAGGGCATAAGAGGATTGGGACATACCCAATAATGTTTACTACGTAGGGCATATGATGATTGGGACATACCCATTAATGTTCCTTGGTAGGGTATAAGAGGATTGGGACATACCCATTAATGTTTCTAGGTAGGGCATAAGAGGATTGGGACATACCCAATAATGTTACTACGTAGGGTATATGAGGATTGGGACATACCCATTAATGTTTCTAGGTAGGGCATAAGAGGATTGGGACATACCCAATAATGTTACTACGTAGGGTATATGAGGATTGGACATACCCATTAATGTTTCTAGGTAGGGCATAAGAGGATTGGGACATACCCAATAATGTTACTACGTAGGGCATATGATGATTGGGACATACCCATTAATGTTTCTAGGTAGGGCATAAGAGGATTGGGACATACCCAATAATGTTACTACGTAGGGCATATGATTGGGACATACCCATTAATGTTTTCCTACTACGTAGGGTATATGAGGATTGGGACATACCCATTAATGTTTCTAGGTAGGGCATAAGAGGATTGGGACATACCCAATAATGTTACTACGTAGGGTATATGAGGATTGGGACATACCCATTAATGTTTCTAGGTAGGGCATAAGAGGATTGGGACATACCCAATAATGTTACTACGTAGGGCATATGAGGATTGGGACATACCCATTAATGTTTCTAGGTAGGGCATAAGAGGATTGGGACATACCCATAATGTTACTACGTAGGGTATATGAGGATTGGGACATACCCATTAATGTTTCTAGGTAGGGCATAAGAGGATTGGGACATACCCAATAATGTTACTACGTAGGGTATATGAGGATTGGGACATACCCATTAATGTTTCTAGGTAGGGCATAAGAGGATTGGGACATACCCAATAATACTGAGGATGGGACATACCCATAATGTTTCTAGGTAGGGCATAAGAGGATTGGGGGACATACCCAATAATGTTACTACGTAGGGTATATGAGGATTGGGACATACCCATTAATGTTTTAGGTAGGGCATAAGAGGATTGGGACATACCCAATAATGTTACTACGTAGGGTATATGAGGATTGGACATACCCATTAATGTTTCTAGGTAGGCATAAGAGGATTGGGACATACCCAATAATGTTACTACGTAGGGCATATGACGATTGGGACATACCCATTAATGTTCCTTGGTAGGGTATATGAGGATTGGGACATACCCATTAATGTTTCTAGGTAGGGCATACGAGGATTGGGACATACCCAATAATGTTACTACGTAGGGCATATGATGATTGGGACATACCCCATTAATGTTCCTTGGTAGGGTATATGAGGATTGGGACATACCCATTAATGTTTCTAGGTAGGGCATAAGAGGATTGGGACATACCCAATAATGTTACTACGTAGGGTATATGAGAATTGGGACATACCCATTAATGTTTCTAGGTAGGGCATAAGAGGATTGGGACATACCCAATAATGTTACTACGTAGGGTATATGAGGATTGGGACATACCCATTAATGTTTCTAGGTAGGGCATAAGAGGATGGGGACATACCCAATAATGTTACTACGTAGGGCATATGAGGATTGGGACATACCCATTAATGTTTCTAGGTAGGGCATAAGAGGATTGGGACATACCCAATAATGTTACTACGTAGGGCATATGACGATTGGGACATACCCATTAATGTTCCTTGGTAGGGTATATGAGGATTGGGACATACCCATTAATGTTTCTAGGTAGGGCATAAGAGGATTGGGACATACCCAATAATGTTACTACGTAGGGCATATGATGATTGGGACATACCCATTAATGTTCCTTGGTAGGGTATATGAGGATTGGGACATACCCATTAATGTTTCTAGGTAGGGCATAAGAGGATTGGGACATACCCAATAATGTTACTACGTAGGGTATATGAGGATTGGGACATACCCATTAATGTTTCTAGGTAGGGCATAAGAGGATTGGGACATACCCATTAATGTTTCTAGGTAGGGCATAAGAGGATTGGGACATACCCAATAATGTTACTACGTAGGGCATATGATGATTGGGACATACCCATTAATGTTCCTTGGTAGGGTATATGAGGATTGGGACATACCCATTAATGTTTCTAGGTAGGGCATAAGAGGATTGGGACATACCCAATAATGTTACTACGTAGGGCATATGATGATTGGGACATACCCATTAATGTTCCTTGGTAGGGTATATCAGGATTGGGACATACCCATTAATGTTTCTAGGTAGGGCATAAGAGGATTGGGACATACCCAATAATGTTACTACGTAGGGCATATGAGGATTGGGGACATACCCATTAATGTTCCTTGGTAGGGTATATGAGGATTGGGACATACCCATTAATGTTCTAGGTAGGGCATAAGAGTATTGGGACATACCCAATAATGTTACTACGTAGGGCATATGATGATTGGGACATACCCAATAATGTTACTACGTAGGGTATATGAGGATTGGGACATACCCATTAATGTTTCTAGGTAGGGCATAAGAGGATTGGGACATACCCAATAATGTTACTACGTAGGGCATATGATGATTGGGACATACCCATTAATGTTCCTTGGTAGGGTATAAGAGGATTGGGACATACCCATTAATGTTTCTAGGTAGGGCATAAGAGGATTGGGACATACCCAATAATGTTACTACGTAGGGTATATGAGGATTGGGACATACCCATTAATGTTTCTAGGTAGGGCATAAGAGGATTGGGACATACCCAATAATGTTACTTACGTAGGGTATATGAGATTGGGACATACCCATTAATGTTTCTAGGTAGGGCATAAGAGGATTGGGGACATACCCAATAATGTTACTACGTAATAATGATTGGGACATACATTAATGTAGGGCATATGATGATTGGGACATACCCATTAATGTTCCTTGGTAGGGTATATGAGGATTGGGACATACCCATTAATGTTTCTAGGTAGGGCATAAGAGGATTGGGACATACCCAATAATGTTACTACGTAGGGTATATGAGAATTGGGACATACCCATTAATGTTTCTAGGTAGGGCATAAGAGGATTGGGACATACCCAATAATGTTACTACGTAGGGTATATGAGGATTGAGACATACCCATTAATGTTTCTAAGTAGGGCATAAGAGGATTGGGACATACCCAATAATGTTACTACGTAGGGCATATTGGGACATACCCATTAATGTTTCTAGGTAGGGCACATACCCAGGGTAATGAGGATTGGGACATACCCATTAATGTTCTAGGTAGGGCATAAGAGGATTGGGACATACCCAATAATGTTACTACGTAGGGTATATGAGGATTGGGACATACCCATTAATGTTTCTAGGTAGGGCATAAGAGGATTGGGACATACCCAATAATGTTACTACGTAGGGTATATGAGGATTGGGACATACCCATTAATGTTTCTAGGTAGGGCATAAGAGGATTGGGACATACCCATTAATGTTTCTAGGTAGGGCATAAGAGGATTGGGACATACCCAATAATGTTACTACGTAGGGTATATGAGGATTGGGACATACCCATTAATGTTTCTAGGTAGGGCATAAGAGGATTGGGACATACCCAATAATGTTACTACGTAGGGTATATGAGGATTGGGACATACCCATTAATGTTTCTAGGTAGGGCATAAGAGGATTGGGACATACCCAATAATGTTACTACGTAGGGCATATGACGATTGGGACATACCCATTAATGTTCCTTGGTAGGGTATATGAGGATTGGGACATACCCATTAATGTTTCTAGGTAGGGCATACGAGGATTGGGACATACCCAATAATGTTACTACGTAGGGCATATGATGATTGGGACATACCCATTAATGTTCCTTGGTAGGGTATATGAGGATTGGGACATACCCATTAATGTTTCTAGGTAGGGCATAAGAGGATTGGGACATACCCAATAATGTTACTACGTAGGGTATATGAGAATTGGGACATACCCATTAATGTTTCTAGGTAGGGCATAAGAGGATTGGGACATACCCAATAATGTTACTACGTAGGGTATATGAGGATTGGGACATACCCATTAATGTTTCTAGGTAGGGCATAAGAGGATGGGGACATACCCAATAATGTTACTACGTAGGGCATATGAGGATTGGGACATACCCATTAATGTTTCTAGGTAGGGCATAAGAGGATTGGGACATACCCAATAATGTTACTACGTAGGGCATATGACGATTGGGACATACCCATTAATGTTCCTTGGTAGGGTATATGAGGATTGGGACATACCCATTAATGTTTCTAGGTAGGGCATAAGAGGATTGGGACATACCCAATAATGTTACTACGTAGGGCATATGATGATTGGGACATACCCATTAATGTTCCTTGGTAGGGTATATGAGGATTGGGACATACCCATTAATGTTTCTAGGTAGGGCATAAGAGGATTGGGACATACCCAATAATGTTACTACGTAGGGTATATGAGGATTGGGACATACCCATTAATGTTTCTAGGTAGGGCATAAGAGGATTGGGACATACCCATTAATGTTTCTAGGTAGGGCATAAGAGGATTGGGACATACCCAATAATGTTACTACGTAGGGCATATGATGATTGGGACATACCCATTAATGTTCCTTGGTAGGGTATATGAGGATTGGGACATACCATTAATGTTTCTAGGTAGGGCATAAGAGGATTGGGACATACCCAATAATGTTACTACGTAGGGCATATGATGATTGGGACATACCCATTAATGTTCCTTGGTAGGGTATATCAGGATTGGGACATACCCATTAATGTTTCTAGGTAGGGCATAAGAGGATTGGGACATACCCAATAATGTTACTACGTAGGGCATATGAGGATTGGGACATACCCATTAATGTTCCTTGGTAGGGTATATGAGGATTGGGGACATACCCATTAATGTTTCTAGGTAGGGCATAAGAGTATTGGGACATACCCAATAATGTTTACTACGTAGGGCATATGATGATTGGGACATACCCATTAATGTTTCTAGGTAGGGTATATGAGGAGGGTATAAGGGGAGGATTGGGACATACCCAATAATGTTACTACGTAGGGCATATGACGATTGGGACATACCCCTTAATGTTCCTTGGTAGGGTATATGAGAATTGGGACATACCCATTAATGTTTCTAGGTAGGGCATAAGAGGATTGGGACATACCCAATAATGTTACTACGTAGGGCATATGATGATTGGGACATACCCATTAATGTTCCTTGGTAGGGTATATCAGGATTGGGACATACCCATTAATGTTCCATGGCATTTTATGATATTATTCATTTATTCAAAAGAAGAAAAAAAATCATTTTTCCTTCTTTGTATTTTATTTCAAAATGTTTTACGTTCGCCTGGGTTTTAGGTTGAGCGATTTACGATTTTGCGTGCAAGGACGAATTACACTTGACTTCCGACAGACGAAAATCTGAAAATTCGAAGGCGTTGGATTTTACTAATGCGTACATATAAACAGGAAGTGAAGATGGGAGAGACTCGTGTTACAAAAGATCAGATAATGCGAAATTGTCTGAGGAGAAAATCAAAAACAAAATTCCCGCTCGAAATGTACTTAAGAAAATGGATTGAATAAGCAAATTTCTAATATATAGGTCGAGTTGTTCGGTCTTTTAAAAGGGAAGATTCTATAATATTATTGTTTGATTGTGTTACATTTCTAGCATAACAAGGAGGTAAGATATAGATACGAATCCAACAATATATTATATATATATATATATATATATATATATATATATATATATATTAGAGGGTTGGTAGATTATATATATATATATATATATATATATATATATATATATATATATATATATTATTATTAGTGTGTATGGTTGGCACTATTATACTTGAAAAAGCAGTAGTAATCCAACGTACAGTGTTATTAGAAGAGTGCTCAATATCTGTGATAGAGCGTTGATAGATGAATTTTTATAAATGATAGAAATGGTCTGAATTGTTAAATGTGTGAGTATTTTTTAACTGTATTCTCGTATTTACCTGACGAATGCGTTAGCAGGAAACCATTGGTTGTCAATATTGTTTCCATGTAAATAAATAAAAGCTAAACCTTTTATTTGTTCATTCATTCATCTCTCTCTCTCTCTCTCTCTCTCTCTCTCTCTCTCTCTCTCTCTCCTCTCTCTCTGTATATATATATATATATATATATATATATATATATATATATATTTACCAACCTCTCCGCACGAGCAGGATGTGAGAGAAGTTCAATTTCTTAAGCGGGGTTCAACGGGTTTGAATTCTCCTAGACCTTCTCCTAGACCCGTTGCCTTACCAAGGTTAAAGAGCCCAGTCTGCCCTACTATTTATCCATAGCTTCAGAGAGAGTAGGATTTATACCTTTCCCAAGGGTATTAGCGCTAAGTGAAATCCAATTTCCACATCCAGGATTTGAACTCGGGGTGACGAGTCCATTTCCCATGACTTTGACCATTACACCACGCGCTTCCAACAATACATAGAAATAGAAAAAACAATTTGTTTCTAAAAACATGAATTTATAATAAAAATTCATTTTTTGTAACAATTTGTTTATTCATATATATATATATATATATATATATATATATCATCAACATCATCATGTCACGCAAGCAGTACGGATATCGATGACAATCTCTCGCCAACCTTCCCTATCATTTATTGCCCTCAGGAAGTCTTCTGTGCAGCAACCAGCATCCTCGCATAGTTGGTCAATGTAGGTTCTTGGTAGGCGGCCCACATTAACATGTCCATGTGTTGGCTTCCACATGAGAACATCGCTTATGAGCCCGTCCTTGCTTCTCCAGTAGTGTCGTGTCCTGCATTTATATTGGTAAGTATCCCTGCCTATCACGCTGGAGACCGGGGTTTGATTCCCCGCCGGTGAGGCCAAATTGTATCTCACACTAACAAAGGCAAGGCAAGATATACACATCTTATTATAATGGAGATTGTGTGTTTTTCTGTCTGTAACCGAAACTATATTCCTACTCAAGTCACAATTCTCTTAGTTATTGACATCACATTCTCCATGATTTTATTTTTATCTAAACCTCAATTATTAATAAAATGGTCTTACATTATTAATACGGTTAACTATGTCTACATACTGACAACATGCAATTATATTTATATATACAACAAAATAGCGGTTTACAGTGTGAACGGGAAGGCTAATTTGCATATTAATATTAAAAAATCGAATTTAATAAATATGTGTTTAGTATTATTGATTTCTAACTGTTTGATTTTATTTTAATGAATATAAGCAAAAATCTCTTCAATGAATCTTAAATGAAATCCATTAACAAGATAAAATAACTGCCATTTTATTCTTTACTTCCTCTTTTAACTAAATACTTAAATTAGAAAAAATAACAATGAAAGACGAGAGTGATGGAAGAGTAAGTTTCAGTTGTTCCATTTTTTATTATATTCCCTCTGTTTCAAATCTTTTATTATACTCCCTCTGTTTCAAATCTTTTTATCTGTATTCTTATTTAGTTTTATTAGACTTTCTAATTTAATATGATATTTTATTACATTAAAACTTAAATACTTGCACCCGGAGGGTGCATATATTTGCTAGTCTATATAGTATACAATTGCCCCTTTAACTTTTCCGGTGCAGTGGTATCAGTAAATAATTCAAAAGTGCTCAATATATTAAAAACATAGGGCAGTAATGATAATGATAATATAAGAGGAAAAATTAGGGTCTACCATGGTTTCAATCAAATTAAAATGGTAGACCCTAAATTTTTCCTCTATTATATATATATATATATATATATATATATATATATATATATATATATATATGAGAAGTAAATAAACAAACGATGTGTTTTGATATGACTTTTTTTAGCCGACAATTTTTGGGAGAATTAATAATTGATTAATTAGGCGGGCATACCTATTCAAATGTAAGGCTAAACATAGATTTTTCACGATTTGTTTAGCCTTACATTTGAATAGGCCTGCCCGCCTAATTAATTAATTATTAATTAATTAACTTTCAAAATTAGGTACGACTTCAATTAAGCACATATTCCCCCAATTATATATATATATATATATATATATAATATATATATATATATATGAAAGATACAGGGGAAGGGAAACTTGGTTTTAAAATCGCATAGGCAAGAAACTGACAGTTTTTAAGGGCTGTTGACTTTGTGCCAACCCCAACCCTTTTTATCATATATGTGATAGAAGGCGGTGGATGAGGGTCTTCATGTCTTTGGAATGACGTTCCAGTTTTGGAGGTCTAGGGAATGTGGAACAACTCTTCATCCTCATTGCTCCAAGGCCCACTCTGACTGGGAGTGGTAGTACCTGTTAGAGTCTCATCGATAGATTAAATTAGAAAAAATGTGTTTATGGAAATAAATAGAGTACACATCAAGAATTAATTTTTTTTCTAAACATTGTCATCATTACATAACCCACCTGGATACCAAGTCACATTGGTATCCAAAGAAATGAAAAGCCAGACAAAGCCTCAAGAAAGGCACTTCAAACAGATATGAGCAAATCTAAAATCCCATATACAGATCTGAAACCAACCATAAACAAATTTATATTAGACAAATGACAGAAATCATGGGACAATCTGACTCCACGAAATACAAGAAGTTATTGGAGAGTGGCCGACAGGCCACAGAAGTATTAGAAGAAAAGAAGTAATATTCGCAAGATTGCGTATTGGGCACACCCACATTACCCATTTGTACCTGTTAAAAGCGGAGGATGCCCCAGTGTGCCCAACATGCAAAGTACAACTTACAACCAAGCATATCCTCCTAAATTGTAACAGACTTAAACATATCCGCGCCAATTACTATCAAGCAAGAAACCTGAAAGACATCTTTAAGAATACAAACTCTGAAAACATTTTGAATTTTATTTAAAAAAGCAACCTTTTCAACAAAATATAACAGAACATAACCAATTATCTCCATAAAAACACTACTTTAAAGACTGAAAATCCAAAATAACCTTTTTGGCATTAAGTGACCCACAGAGTTGATATGCCGTTAAACAAAACTCAAACTCAAACTCAAACATAACCCACCGAGGTTGATATGCCGTAAATCAAAACAAACAAACATACTCATGGGAAATATTATTTCAGTTTTGAAACGAATTATGTTCTCGAATCGAGGTTCCACTGTATCTTCAAACAAATTGATGAAATCCGTAAAATGTACCGTTAAATCACCCAAGTCTGTCACGAGGCGGGTTCTCCTCTAAACCTGAAATTAGAGGAGGAAACGCATAATTAGAAAAAAATAGATTGAAAATAAGTAGTTGTTAAACGATCGGCTTTTAACGCTTCAAACGAATCTTAATTATATTTAATTCCAATCAATAAACTTAAGATTATTGTTTGTTCTCCGAAGTGCTGTGTGTATAATTCGATACGTAATGGAGCTAATTAATTATATTCAATAACACGCACCCGCATACACGCATGCAAAAACACATTCATATATGCATATATATATATATATATATATATATATATATATATATATATATATATAAGCAAAAACAACAGTTTTCGAAGCCTAATACATTAAAAACACACATACACAAACATATATATATTAATTCATTACATTCAATAACACACACCCATATATGCGCACACATTCATATATATATATATATATATATATATATATATATATATTAACAATGGAAAGCAGTAACCTTCTCGAGTTTCATCGATTGATTCTTCAGGGTTACATTAGTTAAATTAATCGAGTTTTTGATTAATCTTAGATGGTATAATACATATCCGTTGGAATGGGATTTATCTCATTAGATAAATACCATTCCAACGGACATGTATTATACCATCTAAGATTAATCAAAAACTCGATCAATTTAACTAATGTAACCCTGAAGAACCAATCGATGAAACTCGAGTAGGTTACTCCTTTCCATTGTTAAAATAAATTTTTGCTCTACATTTTATTGAGCACTTTGTATTTGTTTTTTCTCAATCTTAACCCTGGATATTGTGCGCTTCCAACGATCGTACTCATACCCACCGGTAAGTTACTACTTATACATTAACATATATAAATATATATATATATATATATATATATGTGGTGTGTGTGTGTGTGTGTGTGTGTGTGTGTGTGTGTGTATGAATACTGAACGCCAGTCAACGAACGGTAACGAACCTTTTTCTATGAATTTTCCAAATTCATCGTATTCAAAACATACATCATCTTTTATCTACTTAAATCCTTTTTCTCCTTCAATTATTGCTTCCTTTATAAACCCAAATGTTCGAACATCGACTAATAACTTTCCGATCCTTTATAAAATTCCGTGTTTGTTCTACGTATATATATATGGTTACAATTGCAAATCGTCGTCAAAATCAAAACGAAAAAAATATATATATGGAAATACGTATTGTTTTTTCAAAGAGACACGCACAATGTCTATTATAATAAGATGTGACAAAAATGTAAAGGATTACGGAAGAAAATGATAAAAACTTAAAAAATGAATATAATATAAAATAATATAAGTTATTTAAAAAAAAAAGATAATAAGTGAAAACGTGAAATTTGGTTTTGACTATCGCGTTATATTCGAATTCGCGTTACGACGACGCACGTTATATTGTAGGTTTCAGAGTTCGTTTGAACATTTCAACATTTGTAAAAATAAAAAAATACAAAAGAGAAAAACTGGAACAGAAAAAATCCCCCAAAAAATTGCAGAATAAAAATGATTCAATTTGTCTGTGCAGTCGTATGAATTGAATGACTAATGAAATTAAATACAAACACACAAATATTACACTTATTTTTCTTTATTCAGCTAGATATTAATGGAACATTGTTACTGAATAAGATTCTAAATGTCAACATGTTTTAAACAGGACCTTCCTGAAGAGAACTGGACTCCCTGGCATGCATGAAATACTTGTCAACGCAACCTGAGATGGGCTGGCCACTTAAAAAAAACTTGGGGATGACAGACTACCAAAACAGATTCTGTACTCTCAACTGAGAATAGAATCGTAGACCAAGCTCAGGTACAAAGACAACATCAAGAGAAACCTGAAGGACTTGAATATTCCCATAGGCAGTTGGCAAGACGCAACCAGAGACCGATTAAATTAGAGGAAAATGATTCGCGTTGTGTCATCATCGGATACGATGGACAGCAAGTAATAGTAGACATTGAGATATAATAATATAACTATTCTGACGTTGGTGGTGACGTACTTTCGCTTATATATATATTTACCAACCCCTCCGCACGAGCAGGATGTGGTATGCGGAGTTTAACAGATTTGAATTCAGAAGACGGTTGCCTAACCAATAAAGAGCCCAACCCTACTATTTTCCATAGCTGGAGGGAGAGTATGATTCATACCTTTGTTATTAGCGCTAAGTGAAATGCAATTACCACGTCCAGATTTCAGGGCTACGAGTTCATTTTCCATGACGTTAACCATTACACCACGTGCTTCCATTTTCGCTTATAGACAGACACACAATCTCCATTGTAATAAAATATAACAAAAATCTAAAGGATTAATGAAGAAATTAATAAAACAAATACCATAATATAAAATAATATAAGTCATATTACAAAAATAATAAAAGATAATAAGCAAAAACATGTAATTCGGTTTTGACCTATTGCGTTATGTTCGAATTTGCCTTAAAATCTTATTATAATGGAGATTGTGTGTTTTTCTGTCTGTAACCGAAACTATATCCCTACTCAAGTCACAATTCTCTGAGTTATTTATGTCACATTCTCCATGATTTTATTTTTATTTAAACCTCAATTATTAATAAAATGGTTTTACATTATTAATACTGTTGGCCTTAGCTACGTATTAATAACATGCAATTGTATTTATATATACAACAAAAATAGGGGTTTACAGTGTAAACGGAAAGGCTAGTTTGCATATAGAACTTAACAATTTGATTTTAATACATATTTCTATATATGATATATATTATTGATTTCTAATTGTCTTGTTTTATATTATTGAATATGAGCAAAAATTTTGGATATAAACCTTAAAAGAAATACATTAACTAGAAGAAAAAACTGTCATTTTATTTTTTCTTCCAATTTTAACTAAATAGTTAGGAAAATTTAGCAATGAAAGACGGGAATGATGAAAGAGTACGTTTCAGTTGTTCTATTTTTCGATTATACCCACCCCCACTGTTTCAAATCTTTTTTTT
>CM042169.1:72267245-72269745 GCA_023376005.1 Doryteuthis pealeii
TGAAATTTTTCTAAGTCCAGAGCCCAATTCCTATAACCATTTATCAACAATGGGTAGAAATGGCTGTTTCATTAAAAGTTAACAAAAGCCCTGATGAAGATCTATTGAAACCGATCGAAACACTGCAGCATTGGCGAAATAAACATCACTCGTTTTCTCTTCACATAAAGCTTTATGTAAGAAGCTATCTGATGAGACTATGCTCATATTGAGTTCTGGCCGAAATAAATTTATAATAGTCAAATGAGGAATTTATTAAGTTTTTGTTTTTGTTTCATTGATTCGCTTGACTTTAGAATAATCAGTTTGCAAAGTGAGTGAAATGAATTTAAAAAAATGAATTTCGTGGCAACCCGTGATGCTTAAGGATGGAGTCTTGGTGGATGAGCAGTCAATGACCTGTAACACTCCACTTAGACCCTTACTTAGGGCGGTCGGAGAGGCCCCCTCCAATCAATCGGCTGGTCAGTTCAAGCTCTAACACCTATATGATTTTCCCAACCCTATTGCTCTTATGGCAAGCCCCAACCCTTTTTTCATCATATGGGTGCTAGAATGCGGTGACTGAGGGTCTACATGTCCTGGGTAGGACGCTAAACTCTATCTGATGGTGAGGTTCCAGTTTTGGAGGTTTGGGGAATGTGGAGCACCCCTTCATCACCATTGCTCCCTGGTCTACTCTGACCCGGAGTGGTAGTACCTGTTAGGGTCCCATCTATGGGTTAAATAGAAAAATGTATTTATGAAAAAAATTTTAGTATCCATTAAGAATTGATTTATTTCAAAACTTTGTTGGCATTAATGACCCACTGCCATAAGTTAAATATACATACATAGACACATACATGCATACATACATACATAGAGACACTAACACACATACACCCATTCAACACACGCACGGTTTTTTTTTGTTATGTCACATTTCGTAGGATAAGTTAAAATACACACATATACATACGCACACACATACATACACACACAAACACACACACACATAGACACACGCGCGCGGTTTGGTCGCCATGAAACGGAGAACGGTTGAAGAATCGATTAAACCAATGATGAAAATGTGTTACATAATCATTAGATACCTAATGATTAATGACAATAGTGTAGAAATCATATTAGTGCAGCTCATGGCGTTGAGAGTGAGTGACAGCGTTTGACCTCACTCTGACCTTGCGTTCTGGGGATGATCGTGAGAAACGGAAGGCAATAGAAGGCCCTTCCGGTTTAAGGGGTAAGCAACTCAGTTAGTTAGAGTTAGAACTTAGAAGCGAAGCTAGCAAGATGTGAGTCTCACTGCGTGATTGTCTGGTCTGGGGTTCTACGAATAAAGTAACATCATCGTAAATCAAAGTCTTGTGGTTATTACTAAAAGCTAACAATGACACAGGGCTTCTGATAAGGAACGATCCCCAACAGAAACCAGACCTGGAATCCTCAATAGAAGACCAGACGAGACCTTAGAAGATATACCAGACCAAGATAGATGATAGACGGCCAGAAGAATAGACGACAGAGTAAGAAGTAAGAGAAGTATATAAAATATAGATATTTAGTGCCGGTAAAGAGGGTATGCAACAAATGTATAAGGTTAAAAGATCGATGGAACGATCGATGAAATTTTATGTATATATACAACAAAATAGTGGATTACAGTATGAATGGGAAGGCTAATTTGCATATTGATCTTAGAAATTTGATTTTAATAAATATATGCTTAGTATTATTGATTTCTAATTGTTCGGTTTTATCTTATTGAATATGAGCAAAAATCTCAGGAATAAATCTTAAAAGACTTCCATTAACAAGAAGAAATAAATGTAATATTATTATTACTTCCTATTTTAACTAAAATAGTTAAATTAGGAAAATTTACCAATGAAAGACGGGAGTAATGGAAAATGATGGAAGAGTCAGTTTCAAAGTTGTTTTATTTTCAATCATACCCCCTCTGTTCTAAATCTTTTGATCTGCATTCTTATTCAATTTCATTAGCCTTTCTAATTTAATATGATATTTTATCATATTAAAACTTAAATACTTGCACCCGGAGGGTGCATATATTTGCTAGTACATTTAAGATATAAGTTCATACTTGTTTACCGATGATCACTGTAATACGTTTTTTTCGGTTATGTCAGATTTCGTCGGATAAGTTAAAATACACATACATGCACACACACACATACATATACACACATACGCGCGAGCGCGGGTTTGGCCGCCACGAAACGGAGAACGGTTGAAGAATCGATTAAACCAATGATGAAAATGTATAAGGTTAAACGGTCGATGGAGTTGTTCACACCTTTAAGCGGCTAAGTGTTTTGATAAAGGTGTGTAAGACAAAAATAGAAGAACGTGCTATTCAACAGAGATTAAATAACAGCTCATCTTAAGTGCAGGTATTAAGTGAATACCAGTTCAAAGCAGAAAGAAAATATCGCACAAAAGAGATTCACTACGCATCTGACTTTATATATATATATAT
>CM042169.1:72274745-72279745 GCA_023376005.1 Doryteuthis pealeii
TTGTGATTTAATTTCTCAAATACATTATTGAAAATCCGGAAAAAAGTTTTTACTTTCTACAGGAATCTCTATTAATAATATTCATAATAGAGATTCGGGCTCTATTTGTCTGTAACTGAAACTACGTCACAGCTTACGTCACAAGTGCATCAGAAATTTTGTAAGTTTATCAATGAGTATTTGATTTATAGTAAAAAATTGGTGGTTATCAGGTATTTATTGTGAGGCGACCACTCGACTATTGTTGTATAGCGCCTTCTTCACTGGCACTAAATAATTATAATGTTGCATACCTCTTTCTTTAATTCTATTTCTTGGCCCTCTTTAGTATTCTGATCGTCTTTGGTATTTCTTCTATCATCTTGACTTGGTCTGGAATCATCTAAGGTCTGGACTTTCTATTGCTATGTTCCTGCTGGCTGGTCGTCCTGGATCCATTTCTTAGTCTTGTTACCAAGACATTCATCAACCACAAGAACATATTACTTATACGACTTTTATTTCCTTAACTATACATTTCACGTAACTAAATATCTGACTAACATAGCGCGCGTGAATTCCAGTTTAGGCAGGACCTAAAATGGCCGACTTCTCTGCCTGACGTCTAACTGAAAAACTGGGGACCGAACAGGTCCCACGTGACTTCACATATTTTGGCGGGCTTCTGTAATTTTCCATGGAAGGACCCGGCCAGGGTATGAAAGGGGTCATCCCCTCAGAATTACAGGTGATTGACAATAATCTTATGCAACCGCATAGATTATGTAACACTATCGGGAGAACCAAACAAACAGTAATGTAATCTTTAGTGGGGGGAAGTGTGTTAACTTTAGATTTCTTAACCGTAGTCCCATATAGTTAACTAGAAGTGGGTACCTGGCGTTGCTTGGGTAGAGGGTGGGATAATAAAAAAGTTAGGCTTGCCGATCCATTGATTGTTTTAGTCATACATAATTGACTTTTAATCACGAACGCAATCAATGACTTACTATTCAAATACTAACTTTTAAATATCTTCCCATATATAAATCAAATCTTCATTATTTTTGCACAATAGGAAAGCTCTGGTGATATTGAATGTGTATATATATATATATATTTACATTGTCGTTAATTGTCTTATTTTCGTAGTTTCTTCTGGACATACATATACATAACTACCCTTTATATATGTATAGATTTTCTTATAGATTCTTGGAATGGTCGCCCCTAGAAATTAGAATTCATCAGAGACGGAGCTATAAAATTAAGATTTGCATTCGGGACCTCCCCATCTCCTTGGATTTGTTCAACTATCCTACTAGAATCCATTTTTCCACCATTATTTCACCGGAAATTAGAATGTACTTACTGTAACGGCTGCAGAGGTGTAAGATGCCCCAAAATAAGATGCTCAAAAATAAGTGTTCTTAGTGTGGCACTGAATCATACCGGCAAGGTTTCAATTCTTGACCTCTAGAGAGTTAGGAGTCCCTCTTTATTGTCATTACATTTGGGTCCACATTGACTCGGATCTCATTTATAGGTCGAATAAATATAAAATAATTTTCATTTGAATATCTTATAACTAGAGTTTTTTCAGTTTAAGTTAAAAGTTTCACCCTCAATGATCCGGTATTCTATTACTATTTAGCCAGAGATTGGAATGTCCTTCATGTTACGGCTACAGAGGGGTAAGAATCCCCGAAATTATTGTCTTGGGTATGGTACTAAACTAAATCTGATGACGAGATTCCAGCTCATGATCTCTTAGTTGAGAGCTATTGCGAGATAGTTCAATATGTGAAAAGTATAATAATCTTGATTTGACTCTCTCTCTTTCTCTCTCTCTCTCTCTCTCTCTCTCTCTCTCTCTCTCTCTCTCTCTTTCTCTCTCTCTCTCTTCATCAGTGCACTATCCTTTCTGTATCCAGGTTTGCTATAACTCGCTTCGGCCTTTGCTCGACCAACAGCCTATAAATATGCATTACACAATATCAGATATTCTTCTATGTCTTCATGGTGCACCCTACGTAGTTTGATGGTTTGCGAACCAGGATAGCAGACCCTCGGTAACAAGTGTGCTTCATACTTCTAACTTCTAAGATAACCTTTAACCTCCTAGGAGACCCTCTCTCTTCATTGAGGCTCTATCCTTTCTTAATCTGGCACCAGGTTTGCTATAACCTGCTTCGGTCTTGGCTTGGTCAACAGCATATAAATATACATCACACATTTGCTTCTATGCCTTGGTGGTGCGTCCCTAAGTGGTTTAATGGTCAGCGAACCAGGATAGTAGACCCTTGGTAACGAGTTCGATGGGTGTTTCATACTTCTAAGTTCTAAGCTAACCTTTTTCTACTAGACCTTCTCCTATCATCGGGGCACTATCCTTTCTGTATCTGTCACCAGGTTTGAAACAACATGATTCGGCCTTTGCTCGGTCAACAGCCTATAAATATACATTATACATTATCAGAAGATGTTCTTCTCTGTCGTGATGGTGCACCCTACGCTGTTTTATGGTTAGCGAACCAGGATAGCAGTCCACAGTAACGGGTTCAATGGATGTTCCCTATTTCTAAGTTCTAAGCTCACCTTTGTAAATGATGAAGCTATAAAATTATGATTTGCATTCGGGACCTCCCCATCTCCTTGGGTTTATTCAACTATTCTTCTAGACCTTTCTCTTCATCGGGGCACTATCCTTTCTGTATCTGTCTCCAGGTTTGTTATAACCCGCTTCGACCTTTCATCAGTCAACAACATATAAATATACATTGCACATTAGATTCTTCTATGCCTTGATGGGGCACCCTAAGGGGTTTAATGCTTAGCGATCCAGGATCAGAGTCCACAGTAACAAGTTCGATGGGTGCTTCATACTTCTAAGTTCTAAGCAAACCTTTAACTTCCTTCTAAACCCTCTCCCTTCATCGGGGCACTATCCTTTCTGTATCTGTCTCCAAGTTTGCTATAACCCGATTCGGCCTTTGCTCGGACAACAGCATATAAATATACATTCGACATTATCAGAAGATGTTCTTCAATATCTTGATGGTGAACCCTACGTGGTTTATTGGTTAGCGAACAAGGATAGCAGACCCTCGGTAACGAGTTCAATGGGTGTTACATATTTCTAAGTTCTAAGCTCATCTTTGTAAATAACGAAGTTATAAAATTATGATTTGTCCATCTCCTTTGTTTTATTCGACTATTTTACTAGGACTTTCTCTTCATCGGGGAACTATTCTTTCTTTATCTGTCTCCAGCTTTGATATAACCCGCTTCGGCCTTTGCTCGGTCAACAGCACATAAATATACATTGCACATTATCAGAAGATCTACTATACATTGTGGGTGCACCCTACGCGGTTTACTGCTTAGTGAACCAGGATAGAAGACCCTCGGTAACGAGTTCGATGGGTGCTTCATACTTCTAACTTCTAAGCGAACCCTTGTAAATGACTTCCTATTAGACCTTCTCCATTTATTGGGGCACTATCATTTCAGTAAGGTTTTCTATAACCCGCTTCGGCCTTTGCTTAGTCAACAGCGTATAAATAAACATTACAGCTTATCAGATATTCTTTTATGCCTTGATGGAGCACCCTAAGTGGTGGAATGGTTACTTCTAAGTTCTAAGCTCACCTTTGTAAATGACGAAGCTATAAAATTATTATTTGCATAAGGGACCTCCCCATATCCTTGGTTTTCTTCAATAGTTCTTCTAGACCTTTCTCTTCATCGGGGCGCTATCCTTTCTGTATCTGTCTCCAGGTTTGATATAACTCGTTTCGACCTTTGCTCTGTCAGCAGTATATAAATATACATTGCACATTATTTTCTTCTATGCCTTGATGGGGCACCCTAAGTGGTTTAATGGTTAGCGAACCAGGATAGCAGCCCCTCGGTAACGAGTTCGATGGGTGCTCCATACTTCTAAGATTTAAGCTAACCTTTGTAAACGACTTCCTACAATACCCTTTCCCTTCATCGGGGTACTCTCTTTTCTGTATCTGTCTCCAGGTTTGATATAACTCGTTTAGGCCTTTGCTCGGCCAACAGCATATAAATATTAATTAGACATTATCAGAAGATGTTCTTCTATGTCTTGGTGGTGCACCCTACGTGGTTTAATGTTTAGCGAACCAGGATAGCAGCCCCTCGGTAACGAGTTCGATGGGTGTTCCCAGCTTCTATGTTCTAAGCTAACCTTTGTAAATGACTTTCTTTAGTCCGTGATGAGATGTCAGTTGATTTTCGGCTGCCTTAATGTTAGATTTGCATTTCTTGGAGAAGTTGAGGAATTCTGTCATTACCTTAATCGAAACAGGGAAATGACTTCTTCGGATGTTGGATGAGTCACACGGAAAAGATGTTCAGGTATTTTGGAAGGGACGGGTTGGAACACTGCCGATGTCCGTCCAACTCTGTACGTCAAGCAATCAGAAATGCATTAATATCGACCCTCCGAAAAAAAAAATGGTGTTGGCAAGGTAGGAAGAATATAGAACTGAAGCACTTTGTTATGGTAACAGCGTTTGCGTTGTCGAAGAAAAAAAAAAGGAATTTGTAAAATGGTGGGGGTAGAGTTCGGGAGGGGATGAATATCATGCATGTAGAATGATGGAGCAAAGATTTTTGGTAAGAAGGAAGGAAGGAAGGAAGGAAGGAAGGGAATAATGGAAATTGGGGGTGGATGGACGAATAGGGAGTAAAGCTAAAAAAAATAAGGTAACTGTATTTAAAGAAACTATCAGGAACTGTGGATATACCACAGTATGATAATCTAATTATTTCAACGTTTGATATGTTTATTAAAGAGTTATTACAAATAGTTCTATTTGTAAAAAAAGTATAATAATCTTGATTTAGCTACCTCTCGCTGTTTTTTTTATTTCCTTCTTTCCATCTTTTAATTATGTTCGAGTGAAAGATAGGCGTTATCGCTTCCGAGAGCTCATCCCTCTCTGTATCTTTCTCCTACTCTCTTTCTTTCTTTCTTTCTTTCTTTCTTT
>CM042169.1:72282245-72297245 GCA_023376005.1 Doryteuthis pealeii
GTGTGTGTGTGTTTTTCTGTGTGTAGGGGGTTGTGTCTTAGTTATCTATTTCTGGATGTGTTTGTGCATCTCAAATTTTAGATTATTTACACTGCGTGTCCAAAATTTAGTACGTTCCTTGTCAGTTCAATGTCCTCCCAAGTTTCACAGGCCGAGTTCGAATCCATTTAAATGTCACGGTTACTGAGTCAATATTTATTGAGAGACCGCGGAAAAAGAAATAAAAATTTCAAGTCAACAAAAAAGAAACCCTTCATCAAATGAAATATACAAACATGGTCCTATAATCTGAAACTGTTTTATTTGTACAATGAACTCCTTGCTTTCACAAGGTAAACACTTTTTTTAAGGATCCTTCAGTTTTATTAATTTTATTATATATATATATATATATAATATATATATATATATATATATATCTTATTATAATGGAGATTGGTTGCTTTTCTGTCTGTAACCAAAACTATATTACTACTCATATCACTATTCCCTTAGTTATTGACATCACATTCTCCATGATTTTATTTTTATTTAAACCTCAATTATTAATAAAATTGTTTTACATTATTAATACTGTTAACCATGTCTACATACTGACAACATGCAATTATATTTATATATACAACAAAATAGTGGTTTACGGTTTGAACGGGAAGGCTAATTTGCATATTGATATTAAAATGTGATTTTATTAAATATGTGCTTAGTATTATTGATTTCTAACTGTTTAGTTTTATTTTAATGAATATAATCAAAAATCTATTCAATGAATCTTAAATGAAATCCATTAACAAGAAAAAATAAGTCATTTTATTCTTTACTTCCTATTTTAATTAAATACTTAAATTAGAAAAAATAACAATGAAAGACAAGAGTGATGAAAGAGTAAGTTTCAGTTGTTCTATTTGTTATTATACTCCCTCTGTTTCAAATCTTTTTATCGGTATTTAGTTTCATTAGCCTTTCTAATTTAATATAATATTTTATTACATTAAACTTAAATACTTGCACCCGGAGGGTGCATATATTTGCTAGTTATTATAATGGAGATTGTGTGTTTTCTGTTTGTAACCGAAACTATATTACTACTCAAGTCACAATTCCCTTAATTATTTACGTCAAATTCTCCATGATTTCATTCTTTTAAACCTTCAGTTATTAATAAAAATTGTTTTACATTATTAATACTGTTGACCATATCTACATACTAATATCATGCAATTGTATTTATATTTAAAATAAAATAGCGGTTTACAGTTTGAACGAGAAGGCTAATTTGCATATTGATATTTAAAATTTTATTTTAATAAATATGTGCTTGGTATTACAGATTTCTAATTGTTTGGTTTTATCTTATTGAATATGAGCAAAAATCTCAAGGATAAATCTTAAAAGAAATCCATTAACAAGAAGAAATAACTGTAATTTTATTCTTTACTTCCTATTTTAACTAAATATTTGAATTAGGAAAATTTACCAATGAAAGAAGGGAGTAATGGAAAATGATGGAAGAGTTAGTTTCAAAATTGTTCTATTTTTCAATCATACCCCCTCTGTTTTAAATCTCTTTATCTGCATTCTTATTCAGTTTCATTAACCTTTCTAATTTAATGTGATATTTTATTATATTAAAACTTAAATACTTGCACCCGGAGGGTGCATATATTTGCATGTATATATAAAGAAGAAATTACGGATTACTCGACAAACATCAGAAACAAAATAAACGAGAAAAAGGATGAAAGAAAACAGATAACCAGTTTTTATTATAGATGGTTACTTAGATTTATTAAGATTAGTTTAGTACAGATTAGAACTATGAGACACCCGGTGAGAATCACACTCGCAATGAATGGCGTTCTAGGTTGCTAATAATTAGACCACACAAAATGCATGAAATGGTCTGGGGGTTTTTTGGGGGGGGTCGTTTTGTTTTTTTCTTCTAATAGTTGCAACTTTGTATGTTATCACGGGGCAATCATAATATCAAATTTTTTTTTTTATATCCTTAGAGTACCATGTGGCACACGGTGAGAATCAAACTCGCAATGAATGGCTTTCTATATATACTGACGACCTGTTGACTGAGGCGTTAGAATGCACCGACTGCACCTCTGCAGAGAGGTAAGACTCCCCCAATGGGGCCACCTGTTGTCTGTGGCTGGCGACCCGTGATGCTTAAAGATAAAACCCAAGTAGATGAGCAGTCTACGACATCCAATATTCCACTTTAGTCCCTACTTGAGCTAGAGATGCGGTCAGAGAAGCCCTCTCCGATCAATCGACTGGTAACGTCAAGTCCTAGCACCTATATGATTGCCCCAACCCTATTGCCCTCATGGTAAGCCCCAACACTTTTTATCATATGGGTGCTAGAAGGTGGTGTCTGAGGGTCTACATATCCTGGGAATAACGTTAAACTCTATCTGATGGCGAGGTTCAAGTCTGGAGGTTTGGGGAATGTGGAGTAACCCGTCATCCTTATTGCTCCCTGATTCACTCTGACCCAGAGTGGTAGTACCTGTTAGGGTCCCATCTATGTTAAGTCTAGGAGAAGGAAAACTCTGAATTCAAACCTGTTAAACTCCGCTTGGGGTGCTCACTCCTAAAATAGACTCAGTCCTAATTAGTGATCAATTTCACTAATTTAAAAAAATAAAAATAAAAATAAAAATAAAAACACAGAGAAATTATGAGACTTTTTTTTTAGTAAATTCAAATCAAGTTACAATTGTTTTGTTAATTCATACTTTTTATTTTAGATTTACTATTTTTTTTTAATGTTTTTTCCTTCTTTTTTTCTTTTCTTTTTTCTTCTGTTTTTGGCATTCAACAATTCATTCATGTTGTCGACGCTTTTATACGAGAGGAATATCTGGGGCTTTATTTTCAAAGTTAAATAGAAAAATGTATTTATAAAAAAATTGATTATCCATTAAGAATGTCTTTATTTCAAAATTGTGTCGGCATTAAATAACCCACTGAGGATGATATGCCGTAAAACAAACCAAAATAAACCAAAGGCATACAGGGCTAGCCTGCTAACCATTAGGCTACATGAAATGCATGAAATGTTTTGTTTGTTTTTTGGGGGTTTTTTTTGTGGTGTTGTAACTTTGCATGTCAGCCTGATGCAATCATAATGTCAAATCTTTTTTTGGGTGTCCTTAGCGTAATAGGAAGAAACTTCTTTAACTAAACCAATTTATAACTTACGGTCATTTTTTTCCTTTTTTTGAGCCGCATTCCTCAAGTCAAATTTGTGATCAAAGGTGTTCCGGTCGTCGACCCTGAGATTAAGTAAGGAATTTACAAAATAACCTGCAAGCTATGCTGCGAAAATACATCGGCGAAACATCAAGGATCTTCTAGAAAAAGAGAGGATGAATATCGTATAGACCTTGAAATAAAGAACACGTATAATGCATGATACACAACGAAATAGTCAAAAGTATATATATTATATATATATATATATATATATATATATTATATAATATATATATATATATATATATATATATACTATGACACAAATAGATAGATAAAGAAATATGACCTTACATTTTAAAAATATAAATTCGGCCAATTATTATGCAATATATATAATATATATATATATATATATAATATACATATATATGATAAGTATGTAAACACGGTGTGTTTGGATATGGCTTTTTGCCGACAATTTTTGGGAGAATATGTGCTTAATTTTAAGTGATACCTAATTTTGAAAATTAATTGATTAATAATTAATTAATTAGCCGGGAATGCCAATTTAAATGTAAGGCTAAACAAATCGAGAAAAATCAATCTCTGTATGTACATTTCGGCCTATTAGACCTCATCAGCAGAGCTATAGATAGGAAGACCATCCTGTGCGTGATGTACATACAGAGATTTTTCTCGATTTGTTTAGCCTTACATTTAAATAGGCATTCCCGCATAATTAATTAATTATTAATCAATTAATTTTCAAAATTAGGTATGACTTAAATTAAGCACATATTCTCCCAATACACACACACACACACACACACACACACACACACATATTATATATATATATATATATATATATATATATATATATATATATATAAAGAGAGACAGACAGACAGACAGACTGAGAGAGGGACAGAGAGACCGCGTTATATTATATCCGATACCTATTATTGTATTTTTATTTAGTGTTTTTAATCAATAATAAATTTTAGCTTATTATATTGATTAGTTTACGTTTAACAATGGCTGATACTGTCAAAATTGCGAGTAGAATTCTCTGCTATTACTACGTAAAATTTTATTTTAAATACTTTCGTGAATAAAAATGAAAAGTTCAATTTTTTTGCACAAAAGCTATTTCCGGTGATTGTGTATGTGTATATATATATTTAATTTTTCGTTGTTTTATTTTCGTACTTTTTATCGGACATACATGATGGCAGCAAACTCGTATTCAAGTATTGCCATTGCTTGATATAGTAACAATAATAATAATAACAAAAAAAAACCCAGTTCAAACAATATTTGCCGTTTTAGGCTACAGCCAACCTTAGTACACATAAAGAACATAACATGTATTGCATATCAAGCAATGTCTGTGTCTGAAGCTTTTTTAAGTGAGGAAAAGCTTTGCACAGAACCAATCCCACTCTCTAAGTGACTGCCACATTTGAGCCAAAAAGAAGAACAAGTCAACATCATTGGCTGCAGCAGCCGCCGCAGGTTAAATTTTGGAGTTTTCTTTCTCCTAGACACTTGCCTTGACAAGGCTGAGGAATGTATCTCTCCCGGTGGTTTTGCTACGCGCCTGGATACCAATCCAAGTATTTCTACGTCCCCGCGTATGTTATTTGCTAGATGGCCGTTGTGCGAAAGGCTTCATCCGCCCTTTAACAGGTTTTGTTTTTCGTCCTGCTGGATGTCTAGTCATCCTCCTCACCAGATAGGCTTGGCGGGGTAACCGGTTTAGTCGCCGATAATCCGACTATGAGACAGGTAGTACTGGGTTACATAGTACCAGTAGCGCCATATGCGACCTGACATACATACACGCATGCATACACAACAGTATGCCCTTAGTATATGCATAGATTTATTTGCAATCAATTCTGAAATATTATTATTCTCTACTAGCTAAGATTATTCGCTATACTTGTGAAGACATTTGAATTAGTCTGAATATTTCTGATGAAACGAATATGTAAATACCTTGGTACCCCCTCACTATAATCTGATTGGACAGTGTCATGTATAAATAGTCGACACTGTGTTGGTACAGGCACCTAGACCTATACCGAGACCTACGCCTAATCTTACTCGCTAGACTACACCACGCCTGTTCGGAAGACGTATGGCTATTCGACGCACCAGCTACTTCTGGGATAATATACCAAATACCAACTTCAGAATAAATCCCTTAACCCGGATATATTAATTTCCAACCTAATTTTTGCCTTAACCATTTTTATTATAATGGAGATCTTGTATTTGTCTGTCTCTAACTGAAATTACGTCACTGCTAACGTCACAATACCCTCATTAATTGCATAAGTTTATCAATGAACATTGAGTCAGCATGATTAATACATACCCACACATACACACACGTACACACACACACACACACACACACACACATATATATCGTCAAGCCCTAGCACCTATATGATATTCCCAACCCTATTGCCCTCATGGCAAGCCCCAACCTCTTTTTATCATATGGGTGCTAGAAGGCAGTGGCTGCGGGTCTACATGTCCTGGGAATGACGTTAAACTTTATCTGATAGTGAGGTTCTAGTTTTGGAGGGTTGGGGAATGTGGAGCACCCCATTCATCACCATTGCTCCCTGGTCCACTCTGACCCGGAGTGGTAGTACCTGTTAGGGTCCCATCTATGGGTTAAATAGAAAAATGTTATTATAAAAAAATTGTATTATCCATTAAGAATTTATTTATTTCAAAACTTTATCGGCATTAAATGACCCACTGAGGTTGATATGCCGTAAAATAAAACAAACCAAACCAAACACACACACATATATATATATATATATGCGTGTGTATGTGTGTGTGTGTGTGTGTGTGTGTGTGTGTAATAAATTCATGATGAGAAGTCGCTCCCGACTCCTACGAGACAATATTTCGGCGAAAGTGTCTGTTTACAATAAATTGCAAAAGGCGAGACAACATTTATCAGAAGACATAATTTCGTAAATAATAAAATAAATTGAATAAAAGAACATTCAATTTAGGAATCGGTAGGCCAAATATATCTAGAAGCTTCAAAGTATACAAACTACATATTCAAAGCTTATCTACTTTATGTGTACTTAAAACATCTAAATTCAGTCGGACCAACGCCAAAACAATGGTCGCCATATTCAGAAATAATAGCCCATCAACCAATTCACGGGAAGTGCCGGTTCATCTCCGAAACTGAAGTTAACCAGTAATTAGGTAATTTATGGGGAACTGCGTCCGGTCTCCTGCCTCAAAAATTGCTACCCGGTGGCTATTAAAATAACGACCCAGCTCAGTCTATTCAAAACTATCCATATTCATATCTATCTATCTATCTATCTATCTATCTATCTATCTATCTCAATTTGTTCATATTTATCTA
This sequence comes from Doryteuthis pealeii, assembly GCA_023376005.1. Classification (NCBI taxonomy): domain Eukaryota; kingdom Metazoa; phylum Mollusca; class Cephalopoda; order Myopsida; family Loliginidae; genus Doryteuthis; species Doryteuthis pealeii. The sequence goes on from CM042169.1 coordinate 72,288,877, forward strand.
TATTACTTTAAATACTAAGCTTTGTTTTTATTCATGTTTGTTTAATGTTTTTGTTTAAATAAACAAGAATTACGACAAAAAAAAAGATTCCCCCCCCCCCAATACATTTACTTGTCGAAAATATCTATCTATCTTCATTTGTTCATATCTATCTATATTATTTTGTTTGTTTATCTATCTATCTCAGTCTATTCCAAACTATATATCCATCTTCATATCTAAACAAGAATTACGACAAATTACGATAAATAAACAAGAATTACGACGAGCTGGGGTTGTTATTTTGATAGTCACCGAGTAGCAATTTTTGTGGCAGGAGACCGGGACGCACTTCCTCATAAATTGTCAGTAATTATTTCCGATATCACACCATGTCAGATGAACACAAAGTCCGATTTACGTTGGGGTCCACGCACAAAACAAAGCTCATGTGGTAGCCAGTGTTAAAATGTGTGTGTATCTCCTTGGCATTCATCTTTTGAAGCACTTTAGTACTGGGCAATAAATTCAACCCTGCCCATTTAAATCGAGGAGGCAGGTGATGCCTGGGTATTCACGCCGGTATTATATATCTTTTCCGGAATAGGAAGCGCGCGGTGTAACGGTTAAAGTCATGGAAAATGAACTTGTCGCCCTGAGGTCAATTCCTGGACGTGGTAATTGCATTTCATTTTGCACTAATACCTTGGGAAAGGTATTAATCCTACTCCCACACCAGCTATGGTTAAATAGTAGGGTAGACTAGGCTCTTTAACCTTCGTTAGGCAACCGGTCTAGGAGAAGGAAAACTCTGAATTCAAACCCGTTGAACTCCACTTAAGAAATTGGTAAATTGGACTCTCTAACCTTGGCAACTAACGAGTATAGGAGATGAAAACTCTGAATTCAAACCTGATAAAATCCGCTTGAGGTTAATGTCAACGGAATCAACGCATTTTTTGCACCTATTATCCCATGAGTTTCGGCTTGTGGGTGGTACCAGATTAAAATGACCTTGTGCCACACCTGCATATGTGGGATACGAGGTAAATGACTTAATAACATTGGCAGTTTATCGCCGTAAAACTTTAATAAATTAAATACTAATTAAGATTAAATAATGATTATTAAATAACTAATAGAATTGGGACATCAGTGGTGATTTAGTTTTGGTTACAGACAGACAAACACACAATCTCCCTTAATAATAAAATATCCATTCTGCTGTCCCTGTTTTTCTCAGGGTTTTTCCAAAATCCCGTACAGCCGCTGTAACCCCTGACCTCAAACCAATCCTTTCTCCAAACTGAATCATAAAAGTGTCGACATGTTTTCACGAGAAATTCGCCTCGAACATTCTGGTCAATCGCTCAATCTGAGTAAAACTTTAAGAGAGGCATCGTTAATAAATCAGATACTAATTAAGATTAAATAATGGTTATTAAATAACTAAGAGAATTGGGACATCAGTGGTGATTTAGTTTTGGTTACAGTCAGATAAACACACAATCTCCCTTTAATAATAAGATATCCATTCTGCTGTCTCTGGTTTTCTCAGCGGCTTTTCCAAAACCCCGTACAGCCGATGTAACCCCTGACCTCAAACCAATCCTTTCTCCAAACTGAATCATAAAAGTGTCGACATGTTTTCCACGAGAAATTCGCCTTGAACATTCTTGTCAGTCGCTGGAGAGCGTATTTCCGAAAAATGTTCTCCAGCTAACAAAGGAATCTACTGTTCCTCCTTTGGAACATTCGGTGATTTCTATACCTGCCTTGTTTTCCCTCTTACTGACGCCAAACACCGGCCAAAGACATTCTCATCCAAAGGCAAAGCACATCTCAAGGAGCCGACACAGAATTTCCGTTCGCCGCTGTGTTTGGCACGATGGAGACATTCTCACGGCAGGCGTCGCATCCTGTCAGGAAGAGCGTCTTTTTCATCACAACGAAAATGTTGCCAACCATCACAATCGACTAGAAAGCGCACACTGCGAGTTCGACATTTGCCCTGTTACTCACACTCTCTCTACACTCTCTCTACGCACACACACACAAACACACACACACACACAGACACAGACACACATATATATATATACACACACGCCTCTCCTCATACTCTCTCCCAATCAATAAAGACAGGTTCTTGTTCGATTACCTGACTGTGAAGGTTTTGAATATCCAACCGCTGCAACCTGACCTCAGAATGTCACACATTGTGCCGATCTGAATTTTATGGTTCCGCGTCGAGTTTCTTTGTTTACTAGCGCTCAACAACATGGCACAAGATCTGAATGGAATAATCCTACATATGTTGGGGTTTCTATTTTGTTTTTGTTTTTGTTTTGGTAGTTTTTCAGATACCAATTAATTTTTTAAAAGTCATATACAATTATCTGAAACAAAAAGACATATTTCAATTCACCAAATCAGGCAAAACTTACGTTAGAAATATTTAGATTAATTCATAGGTCTTCATAAATAGAGTGAATAATTTTAAACTAGCAGGACCTGTGGATATACCTCATTATGAGAATTCAATCATTACAACGTTTGAAATGTTTACTTAAGAGTTAGTTGAAAATAGTTCAATATGTGAAACTCTCCCTCGCACTTTTTTCTTTCTTTCCATTTCTTCATTTTTTCACTAAACATATTATAATCATCATTTCCGCGCGCTCACCCCCTTTCTCTGTATTACATTTGCTCTCTTTCTTCCTTTCTTTTTTTTCTACCTTTCCTGATTATATTTGATATTTTTCAATTTGCAATGGTCTGGCCAAAATTACGTTGGAAATATTTAGATTACTTCATAGGTCTTCATAAATATAGCGAATAATTTTAAACTAGCAGGACCTATGGATATACCTCATTATGAGAATTCAATCATTACAACGTTTGAAATGTTTACTTAAGAGTTAGTTGAAAATAGTTCAATATGTAAAACTATGCCTCGCTCTTTTTTCTTTCTTTCTTTTCTTTTCATTTTTTCACGAAATATATAATTATCATTTCTGCGCACTCATCCCCTTTCTCTATATTACTCTTTCTTTCTTTCTTTTTTCTTTCTTTCTTTCTTATATTTGATATTATTCAATTCACTAAGTTCAGGCAAAAAATTACGTTAGAAATATATAGATTAATTCATAGGCCTTCATAAATATAGCGAATAATTTTAAACTATCTGGACCTGTGGATATACCACATTATGATAAGTTAATCATTACAACTTTTTGATTTCTTTTTACTTAAGAGCTATTTGGAAATAGTTCAATATGTAAAAACTCTCCTCGCTCTTTTTTCTTTCTTTCTTTCATTTTTTCACGAAATATATAATTATCATTTCCGCGCGCTCACCCCCTTTCTCTATATTACTCCTGCTCTCTTTCTTTCTTCCTTTCTTTCTATATTTGATATTTTTAAATTCGCAATGGTCTGGACAATATTACGTTGGAAATATTAGATTAACTCATAGGTCTTCATAAATATAGCGAATAATTGTAAACTAGCAGGACCTGTGGATATACTACATTATGATCATTTAATCATTACAACGTTTGATATGTATACATAACAGCTATTTGAATTAATTCAATATGTAAAACTCTTCCTCGCTCTTTTTACTTTCTTTCCATCTTTTCATTTTTTCACGAAATATATAATTATCATTTCCGCGCGCTCACCCCCTTTCTCTTTATTACATTTGCTCTCTTTCTTCCTTTCTTTTTTTTTCTACCTTTCCTTATTATATTTGATAATTTTCAATTAGCAAAGGTCTGACCAAAATTACGTTGGAAATATGCATATCAATTCATAGATCTTCATACATATAGCGAATAATTTTAAACTAGCAGGACCTGTGGATATACCTCATTATGATATTTCAATCATTACAACGTTTGAAATGTTTATTTAAGAGATATTTGAAAATAGTTCAACACATCCAAACACATAGGCAAATCAATAATCGGTGGTTATAAGATTGCAAACCCAAGTCACAAAAGTATAACATGATACGTCTATGCATACATGTATACATTTTGTATATATATATATATATATATATATATATATATATATATATATGTACGTATGTGTATACGTATGTATATGTATGTATAGGTATACACGTATGTATGGGTGTGTATGTGTGTGTTTAGAAACATTGTTAAATAAAGTATATATTATATTTTTGCTTGAAGGCCTTTACAATGAATGTATCGCATAAAATTCGATACTTAAAAAAAAAAAATTGTTATATCTTCGCCGAGAAGCATAAGGCCTGGTTTGTTATTATTCACTCAACCTCTCCTTACCTATTATGGTAGAGGCATGTAAGTATTATTTGACAAGGTTAATTTCGCAGGTATTGTTAGCTATGTACTGTGGCCCAGGCGATATGGTGTTTGACTATGCCTGCTGAGGTCATGGTTTCGATTTCTGGCGGAGGGAAGTTGTTATTATACATCGCTGATGAGACTTAATAAAGTCGAAACAGTCTGTACGATGTTCTACACACTGAGCGATCCTTTGCCAGGATTAGACTTGTCAAGTTCCTTTTCTATAAAAAAATTTTTTTTAAGTATAGAATTTTATGCGATACATGTATTGTAATTTGCCTTCAAGCATATAATATAATATATAATATATATATATATATATATATATTATATATATGATTATATCTGGATATGCGTATATATGGATTATATGTATTTATATATTATTTTAATCTTCTTATTTTTCTAATAATTATATTCCATATGAAATACATCATATTTTTGTTAACTTTTCGTTCTCCGCCTATTCAGGTTCATGCATGCGTCATCATATGATCTTCACCTTCGATTTTTGCACATGCTTTGATCACGTCATTGGCTTTCGTAAACAGACGCGCATATAAAAATTAACGGTTAATATCATCATATTCACACAATCACTATACACTTAACATCTTTCATTTTTTCCCTCACATAAACATTACTTAACAGAGCCCTGAAGATGGTACAATATACCGAAATGCTTAAGTATTGACACATAAAAGTGTTTCCCCTGATCATAACATCCTGTGTTTGTTATATTTTGAAAATATTTTCTTCTAATATTGTCGGATTAATTTCCTCACCGTTCTTCCATATATATATATATATATATATATATATATATATATATATATATATATTAGGAAAAATGAAAAAACATAGGTTTAAATGGGTTAAGTGGTGAGTTTATTGGCCGACGCTGCAGTGTTTGATCTATTAATTAGATCATCTCCAGGGCATTTGTTGGTATATGGAAGGTGATAAGAAATTATTTATCACCGAATAACGAGAAAAGCGAGTGGTAGTTATTGTTATTCAGTCAGTTTAAACATTTTTGAGGTTTGAAAAAAGGAACGGTTTTGAAATGTGACGTCAACTATTCTATTTAACGGCGTGGGTATGGGACAGTGTAGGTGTGTGTATCGAAAGGAAACAATATATATATATATATCGAAGGAAAAAATATATATATATATATATCGAAAGGAAATATATTATATATATATATATATATATATATATATATATATATCGAAGAATATATATAATATATAATATATATATATATATATATATATATATATATATATATATACTAGCAAATATATGCACCCTCCGGGTGCAAGTATTTGAATTTTAATGTAATGAAATATTTAAATTTGAAATACTTTTGAAACTAAATAAAAATCCAAATAAAATGATTTGAAACAGAGGGGGTATAATCGAAGAATAGAACAACTTTGAAATTAAGTCTTCCATCATTTTTCATCACTCCCTCCTTTTATTGCTGAATTTTCCTAATTTAACTATTTAGTTAAATTAGGAAGTAAAGAATAAAATTACTCTGTTATTTCTTTATTAAAGAATTTCTTTTAAGATTTATCCCCGAGTTTGTTGCTCATATTCATTAAGAAAAAAAACAAACAATTAGAAATCAATAATACCAAGCGCATATTTAATAAAATTAAACTTTTAATATCAATATGCAAATTAGCTTTCCTGTTCACACTGTAACCCGCTATTTTGTTGCATATATAAATACAATTGCATGTTATTAGAATGTAGATAAAGTCAAAAGTATTAATAAGGTATAACAATTTTATCAATAACTGAGGTTTAAATAAAAATAAATTCATGGTGAATGTGACGTCAATAATTAAGGGAATTGTGACTTGAGTAGTGATTTAGTTTCGGCTTCAGACAGACAAACACACAATCTCCATTATAATAAGATATATATATATATTATAGTTTTTACTCCAATCAAGTGGTCAATAAACTCGGAACTGACCAGGTTAATTGTTGTTTAAATTCAGTTATCGGAGAGAAACCGGTGCTCCCAGCGTGAATTGGTTGGCGGTGAGGGGCTATTATTTTTGATTTTGGAGAACATTGTTATGGCGTTGTCCGATTTGAATTTCTATTTTTATTTACACATAGAATAGATAAACTTACCATTGTGCGACCCAATTTGTATATGTACTTTGGGTTTGTGCACTTTTTAGCTGCTAGATATATTTGGCCAACCAATTCCTAAATTGAATGTTCTTTTATTCAATTTATTTTCTTGTTTATGGAATTATGGCTTCTGATAAATATAATCTCGCCGTTTTTCAATGTATTATAAACAGACGTTGTCACAGAATTATTGTCTCGTAGGAGTTGAGAGTGATTCTCATAATGAGTCTATCATATACAATACTTCATATACACACACACACATAGGCTGCATCCCCAAAGACCTGCTGTACGGTGAACTAGTGGAGGGCACCCGACCGACAGGTAGACCACGCCTACGCTTCAAAGATGTCTGCAAGAGAGACATGAAGGCATACCACATCGACATAAGCACATGGGAGACTTGCCCAAAGACCGTGTGACCTGGCGCCTCCTCATCAAAAAAGGAAACAAGGGAGAGAAGAGGAGAGAGAGGAGAGAGGAGAGAGAGAGAGAGAGAGAGAGAAGAGAGGAGCAGCGCGCCACGGAAAGAGAGCTAAAAGGAATGAGAAACAGCAGCACCCCCAACACCTATAGAAAGCATCACCTTTTGTTTGCAGCCACTGCACCAGAGACTGCCGTTCAAGGATCGGTCTGTTCAGCCACCTACGTAGCTGTAGGTAAAAAAAAAACCCGGACACTACGCCATCGTCTTNAAATAAAACGGAAGTTTGCCAACAAATATATATATATATATATATATATATATATATATGGGGGGTATGTGTGTGGTGTGTGTGTGTGTGTGTTTGTGTGTGTGTGTGTTGTTGTGTTGAATTAAACAAAAGACATATCTCCTGTTTAACAATTTTATTTTTGATATTTTCAAGTATACAGATTTAAATGTCCCTTGGGATTGCAGTCTCCAGAAAATGAAAAATACTTACATCGGTTTTACCTTAACGACATTGTCCCGTCGTCTAACTCTCCATTTAACAGATAATAGCTCCATTTCAAAACACCTAAAATTACATTCATTGCCCCGCTCTAATTACCGAATATATTTAACTGGAAAATACACACATTCTGCACAAAGAAAAACATAAACAAAAACTTCCAAAACTAGAAGCTCTATACATAAAACAATACAAAACATCCTTAAACAAAATTAATTTCCAATGCAGTACACACATTTTAAAATGCATATAGTACCTTTTCCCATCAATTCTTCTCCTTCCAGCCTTCTACATTAATATTAATTTGAAAAAACTGGAACACATCACCCCTGATGAAGGCACTTCGAAGTGCAGAAAGTACTCGGGACATGAACTTTGGTGGACTAATCTCACGAATTCCACCCAAATATAAAAAGTTGGCCAGAAAACTTTAAAAAATCAAAATAAGATTTTTAAACAGGAAATGTGTCTTTTGTTTAATTCAACATGCATAAATGAAAAAATGCTGCCCAAACACACACACACACACAGACACAGACACACACACACATATATAATATAATATATATAATATATATATATATGTCTTCTACGAATTTTACTTATGTTTTCCTTGAGCTTATGTACATAATTTATGAGCAGTTATAAAGATGAACGTACTGTAGCTAAAATTTTGAATTAGGGTACATCAATTTAAAATTACGGTGTCCTATGGAAAGTTACACGTCAGTTATGGACGGTTAGTGCCCTTTTGTTTTTGACCCCTTGAAAACGCACTATTTCAGACGTGTGAGAATAAGTTTTAGTTTAGTTAATCTGAAGCAAGCCGATACCCTTTGGAGAGAGAATGTCTCTCCGGGTTCGCGCCTCACCCACGGCGAAATCTTGGGCTGGGAAATAAAACTTGGTCAATAAACAACCAAGTTTGTTGTATTAATTAAATGTTAAAATA
>CM042169.1:72302245-72337245 GCA_023376005.1 Doryteuthis pealeii
TTCGGACTACTGACCTCATCTTCAATGTTATCTTTTATAACATTTCGGCGGATGTGCCCTCAGGTTTTTTTTCACACGTGCATGGAAATACATGCACACACACGTGCATGCGAATACATACACACATATACATATTTTTTATGTACACACACACACACACACACACACACATATAATATATATATATATATATTATATATATATTTCACTTGTCAGTTTCATACGGTAGTTACATACATTTAAAATATAAGTTCATACTTGTTTACCGATGATCACTGTAATGCGTTATGTCAGATTTCGCCAGATAAGTTAAAATACACATACATGCACACACACATACATATACACACATACGCGCGTGCGCGGTTTATCCACCACGAAAATGAGAACGGTTGTCTTCTTATTCTCTGTGATGAATTTATTTTCCTCAAATTAACAAAAGCCCTGATGAAGATCTATTGAAACAGATCGAAACACTGCAGCATTGGCGAAATAAACATCACTCGTTTTCTCTTCACATAAAGTTTTATGTAAGAAGCTATCTGATGAGACTATGCTCATATTGAGTTCTGGGCGAAATAAATTTATAATAGTCAAATGAGGAATTTATTAAATTTTTGTTTTTGTTTCATTGATTCGCTTGACTTTAGAATAATCAGTTTGCAAAGTGAGTGAAATGAATTTAAAAAAATGAATTTCGTGGCAACCCGTGATGCTTAAGGATGGAGTCTTGGTGGATGAGCAGTCAATGACCTGCAACACTCCACTTAGACCCTTACTTAGGGCGGTCGGAGAGGCCTCCTCCAATCAATCGGCTGGTCAGTTCAAGCTCTAGCACCTATATGATTTTCCCAACCCTATTGCTCTTATGGCAAGCCCCAACCCTTTTTTCATCATATGGATACTAGAAGGCGGTGGCTACGGGTCTACATGTCCTGGGAATGACGCTAAACTCTATCTGATGGTGAGGTTCCAGTTTTGGAGGTCTGGGGAATGTGGAGCACCCCTTCATCACAATTGCTCCCTGGTCCACTCTGACCCGGAGTGGTAGTACCTGTTAGGGTCCCATCTATGGGATAAAAAGAAAAATGTATTTATGAAAAAAATTTTAGTATCCATTAAGAATTGATTTATTTCAAAACTTTGTTGGCATTAATGACCCACTGCCATAAGTTAAATTTACATACATAGACACATACATGCATACATATATACATAGAGACACTAACACACATACACCCATTCAACACACGCACGTTTTTTTTTGTTATGTCGCATTTCGTAGGATAAGTTAAAATACACACATATACATACGCACACAGACACACACATACATACACACACAAACACACACACACATAGACACACGCGCGCGGTTTGGTCGCCATGAAACGGAGAACGGTTGAAGAATCGATTAAACCAATGATGAAAATGTGTTACATAATCATTAGATACCTAATGATTATGACAATAGTGTAGAAATCATATTAGTGCAGCTGATGGCGTTGAGAGCGAGTGACAGCGTTTGACCTCACTCTGACCTTGCGTTCTGGGGATGATCGTGAGAAACGGAAGGCAATAGAAGGCCCTTCCGGTTTAAGGGGTAAGCAACTCAGTTAGTTAGAGTTAGAACTTAGAAGCGAAGCTAGCAAGATGTGAGTCTCACTGCGTGATTGTCTGGTCTGGGGGTCTACGAATAAAGTAACATCATCGTAAATCAAAGTCTTGTGGTTATTACTAAAAGCTAACAATGACACAAGGCTTCTGATAAGGAACGATCCCCAACAGAAACCAGACCCGGAATCCTCAATAGAAGACCAGACGAGACCTTAGAAGATATACCAGACCAAAATAGATGAAAAGACGATCAGAAGAATAGACAACAGAGTAAGAAGTAAGAGAAGTATATAAAATATAGATATTTAGTGCCGGTAAAGAAGGGCTATGCAACAAATGTATAAGGTTAAAAGATCGATGGATCGATCGATGAAATTTTATGTATATATACAACAAAATAGAGTTTACAGTGTGAATGGGAAGGCTAATTTGCATATTGATCTTAGAAATTTGATTTTAATAAATATATGCTTAGTATTATTGATTTCTAATTGTTTGGTTTTATCTTATTGAATATGAGCAAAAATCTCAGGAATAAATCTCAAAAGACTTCCATTAACAAGAAGAAATAAATGTAATATTATTATTTACTTCCTATTTTAACTAAATAGTTAAATTAGGAAAATTTACCAATGAAAGACGGGAGTAATGGAAAATGATGGAAGAGTCAGTTTCAAAGTTGTTTTATTTTTCAATCATACCCCCTCTGTTCCAAATCTTTTTATCTGCATTCTTATTCAATTTCATTAGCCTTTCTAATTTAATATGATATTTTATCATATTAAAACTTAAATACTTGCACCCGGAGGGTGCATATATTTGCTAGTACATTTAAGATATAAGTTCATACTTGTTTACCGATGATCACTGTAATGCGTTTTTTCGGTTATGTCAGATTTCGTCGGATAAGTTAAAATACACATACATGCACACACACACATACATATACACACATACGCGCGAGCGCGGGGTTTGGCCGCCACGAAACGGAGAACGGTTGAAGAATCGATTAAACCAATGATGAAAATGTATAAGGTTAAACGATCGATGGAGTTGTTCACACCTTTAAGCGGCAAAGTGTTTTGATAAAGGTGTGTAAGACAAAAATAGAAAAACGTGCTATTCAACAGAGATTAAATAACAGCGCATCTTAAGTGCAGGTATTAAGTGAATACCAGTTCAAAGCAGAAAGAAAATATCGCACAAAAGAGATTCACTACGCATCTGACTTTATATATATATGTACGATATTCTACACACCGAGTAATTCTTTGCGAGATTCACTTGTCATTATTATCTTCTATAATCATCGAATTTATGCGATATTCGCATTGTAGTTGCCTTCAAGCAAAATATAAATATTAACATATATATATACTTTATTCGGCAATGCTTCTAAAAATAAACAAACATCCCAAAAAATCTTATTTCCTTCGCCGAGGAGCATAAAGCCCCGGATGTGTCTGTTATTATCCACTCAGCGCCTCACTTGCCTCATATGGCAGTAGACGCCTCAGTATCAATGACAAGGTTAATTTCTCGGTGCTGTATCGTGGCTGAAGCAGTTTAGTGTTCAACTATCCTGCTGAGGTCCCGGTTTCGATTTCTGTCGGAGGGAAGTCATTAGTATATATCGCTGATGAGAGTTGATAAAGTTGAAACAGTCTGTACGATATTCTACATACCAAGTAATTCTTTGCGAAAGAAAATATCGCACAAAAGAGATTCACTACCTATCTGACTTTATATATACTAGCAAATATATGCACCCTCCGGGTGCAAGTATTTAAGTTTTAATGCAATAAAATATTACATTAAATTAGAAAGGCTAATGAAACTAAATAAGAATACAGATAAAAAGATTTGAAACAGAGGGAGTATAATAAAATATTTGAAACAGAGGGAGTATAATAAAAAATGGAACAACTGAAACTTACTCTTCCATCACTCTCGTCTTTCATTGTTATCTTTTCTAATTTAAGTATTTAGTTATAAGAGAAAGTAAAGAATAAAATGACAGTTATTTCATCTTGTTAATGGATTTTATTTAAGATTCATTGAAGAGATTTTTGCTTATATTCATTAAAATAAAACCAAACAGTTAGAAATCAATAATACTAAGCACATATTTATTAAATTCGATTTTTTAATATTAATATGCAAATTAGCCTTCCCGTTCACACTGTAAACCGCTATTTTGTTGTATATATAAATATAATTGCATGTTGTCGGTATGAAGACAGTATTAATAATGTAAGACAATTTTATTAATAATTGAGGTTTAGATAAAAATAAAATAATGGAGAATGTGATGTCAATAACTAAGAGAATTGTGACTTGAGTAGTAATATAGTTTCGGTTACAGACAGAAAAACACACAATCTCCATTATAATAAGATATATATATATATACATATTAATTTAACATTTTTGAAAAAAAACAAATGATGTTTATAATTACTGACAGAAATCTGTTTCGACCGCTTTAATAGATCGGTCATCATCAAGAGCAACATATGAGAGAAAGACGGGATAAATAACCGTTAGAAGAAAGGGTACAAACAAAACGCAATTATTCAATGCTGGAATTTAGAAAAATGCGTGTTCTGTGTTAAAAATAAAATAAATTTTATCTTTAAAAATCAGATGCATTATAGTTCATAATAAAACTCAAAAGAGTTTGATGTAAAATTATATAAAAGTGTATAATGAGTATCAAAATTGTTCATGATATATTCCAGCTATTAGAAAAGTAATTTATAAGGGTATGCTTAAAATTTACTCACTCCAGTTATAGCTAACACTAATGCAATTCATAAAATATAAATTATTAATTTTACTATGTATCTGGTTTATGGTTAAGTCACGTTGAAAGCACAGGTTACCACTAGATTACCAAAATTAAGCAACGATAAGCATGTTCAATTCTTAGATGAGTAACAATTTAAGCAACAACAGGTATTTGTTTGTTTTGTTTCACGTCATATTAACCTCGGTGGGTCATTTAAAGAAAATATTAAGCATACCCTTCCCAAGGGTATTAGTGCTAAGTGAAATGCAAACGTCCAGGATTTGAACTCGGCTCACCACACCGTGTACTTTTTCTACGATGATAATCATTACACCACGCGCCTCCCCAAATTGTATTGTAAACAAAAGGGTTTGGTGTTGCCATTAGGATAATAGGATTGAGACAATCATATATATATTTACCAACCACTCCGTACGAGCAGGATGTGACACAAGGTCAATTTCTTAAGCGGAGTTTAACAGGTTTGAATTCAGAGTTTTCCTTCTCCTAGAACGGTTGCCTAACCATGGTTAAATAGCTCAGTCTGCCCTACTATTTAACCATAGCTGGAGGGAGAGTAGGATTCATACCTTTCCCAAGGGTATTATAAGTCCACAGGAAGAAAGATGTAAAGTTTCAAATCACTTGTGGTGTTGATAAAATCCTTTAGAGGTGTAAAAATCCAAATATCTTATTATAATGGAGATTGTGTGCTTTTTTGTCTGTAACCGAAACTATATCACTACTCAAGTTACAATTCCCTTAGTTATTAACATCACATTCTCAATGATTTTATTTTTATTTTAACCTCTATTATTAATAAAATTGCTTTACATTATTAATACTGTTAAGCATATCTACATACTAACAACATACAATTATGTTTATATATACAACAAAATAGCAGTTTACAGTGTGAAGGGGAAGGATAATTTGCATATTGATATAAAAAAATCGAATTTAATAAATATGTGCTTAGTATTATTGATTTCTAACTGTTTGGTTTTATTTTAATGAATATAAACAAAAATTTCTTCAATGAATCTTAAATGAAATTCATTAACAAGAAAAAATAAGTGTCATTTTATTTTTTACTTCCTCTTTTAACTAAATACTTAAATTAGAAAAAATAACAATGAAAGACGAGAGTGATGGAAGAGTAAGTTTCAGTTGTTCCATTTTTTATTATACTCCCTCTGTTTCAAATCTTTTATTATACTCCCTCTGTTTCAAATCTTTTTATCTGTATTCTTATTTAGTTCCGTTAGACTTTCTAATTTAATATAATATTTTATTACATTAAAACTTAAATACTTGCACCCGAAGGGTGCATATATTTGCTAGTTTTGTTAATATATTAAAGCGGTCGAAACAGAGTTCTGTCAGCAATTATAAACATCATTTGTTTTTTCAAAAATGTTAAATTCATACTGTCGGATCAATTTCCATCTATTTTTCATATATATATATATATATATACTAGCAAATGTATGCACCCTCCGGGTGCAAGTATTTAAGTTTTAATATAATAAAATATCATATTAAATTAGAAAGGCTAATGAAACTGAATAAGAATGTAGATAAAAAGATTTGGAACAGAGGGGGTATGATTGAAAAATAGAACAACTTTGAAACTATTCCATCATTTTCCCTTACTCCCGTCTTTCATTGTTAAATTTTCCTAATTTAACTGTTTAGTTAAAATAGGAAGTAAAGAATAATATTAGTTATTTCTTCTTGTTAAGGGATTTCTTTTAAGATTTATTGAAGAGATTTTTGCTCATATTCATTAAGAAAAAAACAAACAATTAGAAATCAATAATACCAAGCGCATATTTAATAAAATTAAACTTTTATTATCAATATGCAAATTAGCTTTCCTGTTCACACTGTAAACCGCTATTTGTTGTACATATAAATACAATTGCATGTTATTAGAATGTAGATAACGTCAAACGTATTAATAAGGTATAACAATGTTACCAATAACTGAGGTTTAAATAAAAATAAATTCATGGTGAATGTGACGTCAATAACTAAGGGAATTGTGACTTGAGCAGTGATTTAGTTTCGGCTTCAGACAGACAAACACACAATCTCCATTATAATAAGATATATATATATATATATATATATATAGAGAGAGAGAGAGAGAGAAAGCCGCTTTGTGTGTGATTCGAAGCCTAACTGCCAGGCTGACAGGCGGGTATTCCAACCATTACACTAGCTGGTTAGCCGAGATTTCTCTTTTGTTTTTAAACTGATATGTCCTACATTTTTTAGAGACTTACTGCACGACAGTATCAGAGTAAACAAACAGCGATAGCCGACAATTTTTGGGAGAATGTAGGCTTAATTAAAGTCATACCTAATTTGAAAATTAATTAATTGATAATTAATGAATTAAGCGAATATATCTGTTCAAATTTAAGGCGTAAACAAATCGAGAAAAAGTCGATCTCTGTATGAGGCATAATATGCGGAAATGTACACATATATATATATATATATATATATATATATATATATATATATATTGTAACGCGTAACAGGTAATGTATGGAAAACAATTAACTTTATTGTAACGGTCACTTCTCAAGAGGCAATACATAGAGCGTGTAACGGTTATTGTCGAGTTCAAATCCTGCATGTGACTTCATGCTAATGATCTTGGGAACGGAAGGTTGGTCGGTTGGTTGGATTTTACGGCATGTCAACCCTAGTTGGGTTACTTTATGCCGAATACGTTTCAAATAAATTTCAAAGGATCCTACACTACTTTGGCCAAGGTCATTCTTGAAGTGGTTGCTTATTCTTATCTTTGCAGAGAGAGAGAGAGAGACAGACAGACAGACAGAGTTAAATCAAGATTATTATAATTTTTTACATATTGAACTATTGTAATAGCTCTAAAGTAAGTAAAAAGTAAAGTAAAGTCGTCAAGGTGGGCTAAAGTCGGTACCAACCAATCAGCGAGGGAGTCTATCTCCTTTTCATTAGCGTTGTACCAAGATTGTTTTGGCGTCTGAGGTTGTGCGCCACACCTACCATCAGCTTATTTCTTTACCACACATATCCCTATGCTACTCATACGCTTAGTTGGCGAGGGCCGGTATCGAACTAGGAACCTTGCGGTTTCTAGCCGAAAACATATCAAAAGGTGTAATAATTAAATTATCATACTGTGGTATACGCACAGGTACTGCTAGTCATCACCATCAGGATCATCATGATCATCATCAGGTCGTGGTGTCAGAACGGATTCCCCTGGCTATCTCTCACCAACCATCCCTATCAGCCAGTTCATTGATATTGCTTTTCACACCTGCGGGATCGTGCATAAAAATTCAGGGTCGTAATTAGTTGCCCCACAATTTATTTTTCAGCAACGCCTAGCCTTGAGAATGGATTCACGTTCATCCACTGTGAAGAGGAATCCTCACCATCTTCGTTCTTCTGAATCAATTAAATCTGACCGAGGGTCCCATAAGACCTCCGCACCTCCCCAACAACACGAAACAACTCTTCCGATTCACAATCTGACAAATTGCCGAAGTCATTTCCCCCATAACAAATCAGCGGCATTTCAGTTACAATAAATTTTAATGAAGGAAAGAAGAAGAAGAATTAATGGTTGCCAACTCCCAATAAACGAAAAATAAAAAAAAACACATGGCTCTACGGTAAAGGGGACTCCATGAGAGGCAGTAAATTACCATGTAGGAGTTGACCATTTAAAAGCAGAAAACAAAAAACCCAAAGCGCCTCTTTTGCCAAACACGCAACATGAATGATTATTGCTGTTCATCGCTCAAAATACACAATATGGACGGAGGTGTCTAAATCCAGTCTTTTTGCTCTTGAGTGTAAAAAGATTTTGGACGAGCATTCTCGGGGTGATCTTAAAGAAAACTAGAAAAAATATTGTAAGCCTAGGTGTTAGGTCTGAATTTCTCAAATACAACATTGAATATCCGGAAAAAGGTTTATTACTTTCTACAGGAATCTCTATTAATAATAGAGATTCGGTCTCTATTTCTCTGTAACCGAAACCACGTTACAGGTTATGTCACAATTACATCAGAATTTCTGTAAGTTTATCAATGAGTATTTGATTCATAGTCAAAAATCGGAGCGTAAAAAGATTTTGGACGAGCATTCTCGGGATGATCTTAATGAACGCGAAAAAATGCTAGTAAGCTTAAGTGTTGTGATTTAATTTCTCAAATTCAACATTGAAAATCCGAAAAAAAAAAGAATCTATTAATAATAGAGATGTCTGTAACCGAAACTACATTACAGCCTATGTCACAATTGCATCCGAAATTCTGTAAGTTTATGAATAAGTATTTAATTTATTGTAAAAAATTGGTGGTTATCAGGTATTTATTGTGAGGCAACCACTCGACAGTCTGGAGAACCAAACAAACAGTAATATAATCTTTTGTGGAGGAAGCATGTCAACTTTAGATTTCTTAACCATAGTCCCATATAGTTAACTAGAAGTGGCTACCTGGCGTTGCGTGGGTAGAGGGTGGGATAATAAAAAGTTAGGCTTGCAGATGAAAGGAAGACTTGAAATCGCAGACGTAGAAAACGCATCAAATTCCGGCCAAGGCCGTAGGATCAGCTAGGAATATTCCATGCTTGAAAGAACCCCCTCCCCTTCCCCAGACTGACCTTGTATTCCTAATAACGTCTGTATGGATATTTGTTCTTCATATAAACCGCTGTTATTTAAAACTGTTTCAACTGATTCGAAACATTAACTTCAGTCATTTGTGGTAGTTTAGTAATTAAGGAATTGGTCTCGCTAAATATTTATCGCCAATTCTTATTTTCAACTCCTTACATGATGCCAAGTAATTTACGATCTAACAAAAGCAACATGTTATTTAGTTCCTATTAAAGACTGAGGGAACCGTTGAGATATTTCACAACTATGAGAAATTATTTGATATATATATATATATATATATATATATACCAACTTTTCCGCACGAGCAGGATGTGACACAAGGTCAATTTCTTGAGCGGAGTTCAACATGTTTGAATTCAGAGTTTTCGTTCTTCTAGACCGGTTGACTAACCAAGGCTAAAGGGCCCAGTCTACCCAACTATTTACCCATAGCTGGAGGTAGAGTAGGATTCATACCTTTCCAAAGGGTATTAGAGAAGGTATAAAGTTATTAGAATAGGGTGTAATTTTTGGTCATACCTAGTATACTGCACATGCAGAGATGTTGATAGGCAAATGTCCTGCGTCCCTGATGCACAAAAATGTAAAAGAACGCAGTAAAATCATATCCATGTGTCCCAGTGTTTTTCTTTTTTCTTCCGTTGCCATTTCAAGCTAACTTTAACTAATTGCAGATCTATTGATTGTTTTATTCATACATAATTGACTTTTAATCTCGAACGCAACCAATAACTTACTATTCAAATACTAACTTATAAATATCTTCCCATATATAAATCAAATCTTAATTATTTTGGCACAATAGGAAAGCTCTGGTGATATTGAATATTGAATGTGATATATATATATATATATATATATATATATATATATATATATATATTTACATTGTCGTTAATTGTCTTATTTTCATAGTTTCTTCTGGAGATAAATATACATAACTACCCTTTATATATGTATAGATTTTCTTATAGATTCTTGGAATGGTCGCGCCCAGAAATTAGAATTCATCAGAGACGGAGCTATAAAATTAAGATTTGCATTCGGGACCTCCCCATCTCCTTGGATTTGTTCAACTATCCTACCAGAATCCATTTTTCTACCATTATTTCACCGGAAATTAGAATGTACTTACTGTAACGGCTGCAGAGGTGTAAGATGCCCCAAAATAAGATGCTCAAAAATAAGTGTTCTTAGTGTGGCACTGAATCATACCGGCAAGGTTTCAATTCTTGACCTCTAGAGAGTTAGGAGTCCCTCTTTATTGTCATTACATTTGGGTCCACATTGACTCGGATCTCATTAATAGGTCGAATAAATATAAAATAACTTTCATTTGAATATCTTATAACTAGAGTTTTTTGAGTTTAAGTTAAAAGTTTCACCCTCAATGCTCCGGTATTCTATTACCATTTAGCCAGAGATTGGAATGTCCATGTTATGGCTACAGAGGGGTAAGAATCCCCAAAATTATTGTCTTGGGTATGGTACTAAACTAAATCTGATGACGATATTCCAGCTCATGATCTTTTAGGAGTTGAGAGCTATTGCGAGATAGTTCAATATGTGAAAAGTATAATAATCTTGATTTGACTGTCTCTCTCTCTCTCTCTCTCTCTCTCTCTCTCTCTCTCTCTCTCTCTCTCTATCTATCTATCTATCTATTTATCTATCTATCTCTTCATCAGTGCACTATCCTTTCTGTCTCCAAGTTTGCTATAACCCGCTTCGGCCTTTGCTCGACTAATAGCCTATAAATATACATTACACAATATCAGATGTTCTTCTATGTCTTCATGGCGCACCCTACGTAGTTTGATGGTTTGCGAACCAGGATAGCAGACCCTCGGTGACAAGTTCGATGGGTGCTTCATACTTCAAAGTTCTAAGCTAACCTTTAACTTCCTACTAGACCCTCTCTCTTCATTGAGGCACTATCCTTTCTGAATCTGGCACTAGGTTTGCTATAACCTGCTTCGGTCTTGGCTTGATCAACAGCATATAAATATACATCACACATGTGCTTCTATGCCTTGGTGGTGCGTCCCTAAATGGTTTAATGGTTAGCGAACCAGGATAGCAGAACCTTGGTAACGAGTTCGATGGGTGCTTTATACTTCTAAGTTCTAAACTAACCTTTAACTTTCTACTAGACTCTCTCCTATCATCGGGGCACTATCCTTTCTGTATCTATCTCCAGGTTTGCAATAACCTTATTCGGCCTTTGCTCTGTCAACAGCCTATAAATATACATTACACATTATCACCCATCTATGGGTTAAATAGAAAACATGAGTTTATAAACAATTGTATTATCCATTAAAAATGAAATTATTTCAAAACTTAGTTAGCATTAAACATTTTTTTACCAATAGAAGTATTCGGCATAAAATAACCCAACCAACCAAAAAAGGGTTGACATGCCGCAAAACCCAACCAACCAAACACATTATCAGAAGATCTTCTATACATTGATCGTGTACACTACGTGGTTTAATGGTTAGCAAACCAGGATAGCAGACCCTAGGTAACGAGTTCCATGGGTGTTCCATATTTCGAAGTTCTAAGCTCACCTTTGTAAATGACCAAGCTATAAAATTATGATTTGCATTCCGGACCTTCCCATGTCCTTGGTTTTCTTCAGCTATTCTTCTAGACCTTTCATCTCCATCGGGGTACTATCCTTTTTTATCTGTATCCTTATTTGCTATGACCCGCTTCGGCCTTTACTCTGTCAGCAGCACATGAATATACATGACACCTTATATTCTTGATGGTGCACCCTACGTTGTTTGATGGTTAGCGGACCACGATAGCAGACCCTCAGTGACGAGTTCGATGGGTGGTCCCTACTTCTAAGTTTTAACCTAACCTTTGTAAATGACTTCCTACTAGACCCTCTCCCTTCACCAGGGCACTATCCTTTCTGTATCTGTCTCCAGGTTTGCTATAACCCGCTTCGTCCTTTATTCGGTCAACAGCCTAAAAATATACATTACAAATTTTCCGAAGATCATCTTCTATACATTGATGGTGCTCCCTACGCGGTTTACTGGTTAGCGATCTAGGATAGCAGACCCTCGGTAACACGTTCGATGGGTGCTTCATACTTCTAAGTTCTAAGCTAAACTTTAACTTTCTACTAGACCCTCTCCCTTCATTGAGGCACCAACCTTTCAGTATCTGTCTCCAGGTTTGCTATAACCCGATACGGCCTTTGCTCGGTCAACAGCATATAAATATACATTACAGCTTATCATAGATATTCTTCTATGCCTCGATGGAGCACCTTAAGTGGTGTAATGGTTAGTGAACCAGGATAGCAGACCCTCGGTAACGAGTTCGATGGGTGCTTCATACTTCTAAGTTCTAAGCTCACCTTTGTATAGGACGAAGCTAAAACATTATGATTTGCTGTCGGGACCTCCCCATCTCCTTGGTTTTCTTCAACCATTCTTCTAGACCTTTCTCTTCATAGGGGCACTATTCTTTCTGTATCTGTTTCCAGGTTTGATATAACTCGTTTCGGCCTTTACTCTGTCAGCAGCATATTAATATACATGACAATATATTCTTCTATGCCTTGTTAGTGTTTCCAAAATTGTTTAAATGTTAGCAAACCAGGATAGCACACTCGGTAACGAGTTTGATGGGTACTCCATACTTCTAAGATTTAAGCTCACCTTTGTAAATGAATTTCTACTAAACCCTCTCCCTTCACCAGGGCACTATCCTTGTTGTATCTGTCTCCAGGCTTGCTATAACTCGATTCGTCCTTTACTCGGTCAACAGCTTATAAATATACATTAAACATTATCAGAAGATCTACTATACATTGTGGGTGCACCCTACGCGGTTTACTGGTTAGCGAACCAGGATAGAAGACCCTCGGTAACGAGTTCGATGGGTGCTTCATACTTCTAACTTCTAAGCGAACCTTTGTAAATGACTTCGTATTAGACCTTCTCCATTTATTGGGGCACTATCATTTCAGTAAGGTTTTCTATAACCCGCTTCGGCCTTTGCTTAGTCAACAGCGTATAAATAAACATTACAGCTTATCAGATATTCTTTTATGCCTTGATGGAGCACTCTAAGTGGTGGAATGGTTACTTCTAAGTTCTAAGCTCACCTTTGTAAATGACGAAGCTATAAAATTATTATTTGCATAAGGGACCTCCCCATGTCTTTGGTTTTCTTCAATACTTCTTCTAGACCTTTCTCTTCATCGGGGCACTATCCTTTCTGTATCTGTCTCCAGGTTTGATATAACCCGCTTCGACCTTTGCTCTGTCAGCAGCATATAAATATACATTGCACATTATATTCTTCTGTGCCTTGATGGGGCACCCTAAGTGGTTTAATGTTTAGCGAACCAGGATAGCAGCCCCTCGGTAACGAGTTCGATGGGTGCTCCATACTTCTAAGATTTACGCTAACCTTTGTAAACGACTTCCTACAATACCCTTTCCCTTCATCGGGGTACTCTCTTTTCTGTATCTGTCTCCAGGTTTGATATAACTCGTTTAGGCCTTTGCTCGGCCAACAGCATATAAATATAAATTAGACATTATCAGAAGATGTTCTTCTATGTCGTTGATGAGTGCACCCTACGTGGTTTAATGTTTAGCGAACCAGGATAGGCAGCCCTCGGCTAACGAGTTCGATGGGTGTTCCCAATTCTATGTTTCTAAGCTAACCTTTGTAAATGACTTTCTTTAGTCCGTGATGAGATGTCAGTTTGATTTTCGGCTGCCTTAATGTTAGATTTGCATTTCTTGGAGAAGTTGAGGAATTCTGTCATTACCTTAATCGAAACAGGAAATGGCTTTTCGGATGTTGGATGAGTCACACGGAAAAGATGTTCAGGTATTTTGGAAGGGACGGGTTGGAACACTGCCGATGTCCGTCCAACTCTGTACGTCAAGCAATCAGAAATGCATTAATATCGACCCTCCGAAAAAAAAAATGGTGTTGGCAAGGTAGGAAGAATATAGAACTGAAGCACTTTGTTATGGTAACAGCGTTTGCGTTGTCGAAGAAAAAAAAACGGAATCTGTAAAATGGTGGGGGTAGAGTTCGGAAGGGGATGAAATCATGCATGTAGAATGATGGAGCAAAGATTTTTGGTAAGAAGGAAGGAAGGAAGGAAGGAAGGAGGAAGGGAATAATGGAAATTGGGGGTAGATGGACGAATAGGGAGTAAAGCTAAAAAAATAAGGTAACTGTATTTAAAGAAACTATCAGGAACTGTGGATATACACAGTATGATAATCTAATTTATTTAACGTTTGATATGTTATTAAAGAGTTATTACAATAGTTCAATTTGTAAAAGTATAATATCTTGATTTAGCTACCTCTCGCTGTTTTTTTATTTCCTTCTTTCCATCTTTTATATATGTTCGAGTGAAGATAGGCGTCATCGCTTCGAGAGCTCATCCCTCTCTGTATCTTTCTCCTACTCTCTTTTTTTTCTTTTCTTTCTTTCTTTCTCTTTTCTTTATATATATATATATATATATATATATATATATATATATATAGGAAGAGTTAGTGTGTATGCGTGGATTTGAGATAGATAGATAGATAGATAGATAGAGAGAGAGAGAGAGAGAGAGTGAGAGAGAGAGAGAGAGAGAGAGAGGGAGAGTGAGAGAGAGAGAAAGCAATGTCGGAACTGGTGTTGAAGACGATAGTAATTTCGTGATGTGAGTAAAAGTTGAAAATGAAAAGAAAACCAATAACATCATCACAGCTGAAGATACGATCCTCGTGGTTCCATCAACATTCTAACTCTCTCCGTCTCTCTCTCTCTCTTCTCTCTCTATATATTATATATAATATATATTATATATATATATATATATATATCACTCTCTCGTTCTCTCTGTCTCTCTCTCTCTCTTTCTCTCTCTCCCTCCCTGCCTTCTCTCTCTCTTCTATTTCGTTCTTCTCTCTCTATATATATATATATATATATATCTCACTCTCATTCTCTCTCTCCCTCCCTGCCCTCTCTCTCCCTCCCCTCTCTCTCGCCCCTTTCTCTCCCTCCCTCTCTTCTGTCGATCTCTCTCTATATATATCTCACTCTCGTTTGTTTCTGTCTCTCTCTCTCTCTCTCTCTATATATATATATATTATATATATATATATATATATATATATATGACTCTCTCGTTCTGTCTGTCTGACTGTCTCTCTCGCTCTCTCTCTCTCTCTCTATAATATATATATATATATATATATATATATATCCCTCTCTCGTTCTCTCTCTCTCTCTCTTTTCTCCTCTCTCCCCTCCTGCCTTCTCTCTCTCTCTATCTCGTTCTTCTCTCTATATATATATATCTCTCTCATTCTCTCTCCTCCCTCCCTCTCTCTCCTCCCCCTCTCTCTCTCTGTGGATCTCTCTCTATATATCTCTCACTCTCGTTGTTTCTGTCTCTCTCTATCTCTATCTCTCTCTCTCTCTCTCTCTCTCTCTCTCTCTATATATATATATATATATATATTTATATATATATATATACAGAGAGAACGAGAGAGTGATATATATATAATATTATATATCATTCTCGTTGTGTGATATATATTATATATATATCATACTCGTTATCATTCTCACTCTCTCGTTCTCTCTGTCTCTCTCTCTCTTTCTCTCCTCTCGCCCCTCCCTGTCTTCTCTCACTCTCTATCTCGTTCTCTCTCTCTATATATATATATATTCACTCTCATTCTCTCTCTCCCTCCCTCCCCTCTCTCCTCCCCTCTCTCTGTCGATTCTCTTATATATATATCTCACTCTCTCGTTGTTTCTGTCTCTCTCTCTATCTCTCTCTCTCTCTCTCTCTCTCTTCTCTCTTCTCTATATATATATATATATATATATATATATATATATATATATATATATCACTCTCTCGTTCTGTTTGTCTGACTGTCTCTCTCGCTCTCTCTTTCTCTCCTCTCTCCCCCTCCCTGCCTTCTCTCTCTCTATCTCGTTCTCTCTCTATATATATATATATCTCACTCTCATTCTCTCTCTCTCTCCCTCCCTCTCTCTCCCTCCTTTCTCTCCCTCCCCTCTCTATCTGTCGATCTCTCTCTATCTCTCTCTCTCTCTCTCTATATATATATATATATATATATATATATATATCACTCTCTCGTTCTCTCTGTCTCTCTCCCCCTCCCTGCCTTCTCTCTCTCTCTATCTCGTTCTCTCTCTATATATATATTCTCACTCTCATTCTCTCTCTCCTCCTCCCCTCTCTCTCCTCCCTCTCTCTTCCTCCTTTCTCTCCTCCCCTCTCTCTCTGTCGATCTCTCTCTATATATATAATCACTCTCTCGTTGTTTCTGTCTCTCTCTCTCTATATATATATATATATTATATATCTCTTTCTCTCTCCTCCTCCCTTCCTCTCTCTCTCTCTCTCTCTCTCTCTCTCTCTCTCTCCCTTGAGTGAAGGCCTTTTACATGTCCTGGAACATTGACGGACCCGGCAGCATCTTCCAGTGGCAAAAGGGGGTGGGATGGGGTCGGGGTGCAGGCCGAGTAAATATCTCATCCATTTACTCCAACGGCGACACAGATGAAATAAAAAGTAAATTGAATCGTTGTTGGATATTTCTCAATTTAATCAGCTCCATCAGCCGGTGCCGGCCATTTCTTGCGATTAAGTGGTCTCCTGGAGATGGAAAAGCTGAAAATATAAGTAAAAACGAAGTATTCATATATATGCATATATATATATATATATATATATATAATATATACACTACGCACTGTATCTGACAAACACCAATTCATATATACATATATATATATATTTATATATATACATATATTATACATATATGTGTGTATATATATTTATATATATATATATACATATGTGTGTGAGTGTGTGTGTAGGGGGGAGTGTGTGTGTGTGTATGTGTATGTTTACGTATAAACATGAATATATACAACGGCACCTGTGAAATAAAACCAATATATATTGACGGGGGTATCATGACATATGTATGAATATTTTTGTGTATGCATATATGTATATATATGTGTGTGTATAGGTGTGTGTCCACAAAAAAACACATATATATATATTTAAGCTCTTGTATATATATGGATATACACACATAGATGCAAACATCCTCATACATACATATAGTATATGTATAATATATATATATATATATATATATATATATATATATATTATAATATGTATATAATATATATATATATATATATATATATATATATATATATATATATATATATATATAATATATAAAGATATATATCAAAAATTTATTTTAGTCTTATATGACTAGTAGTTCAATACAATGCTCAAAAGCAACCGGCATCTACAGACACAGGCACACACACATACACAAACAACACACACACACACACACACACACACATATATATATATATATATATATATATATAGAGAGAGAGAGAGAGAGAGATAGATATATAGAGAGTAAGGTTAGTGAGGCATCAATATGTAAATATATATACATGCATACATACATATATATATATACATATATACATGTATATATATATATATATACACACACACATATATATATATATATATATATATATATATATATATACATACATAGGTATATGTTATGGTATATTTTTAAAGAAATTATGTTCAAGGTCAGTGATACAATATTTACTCACTAAGTTTTGAATATATTATATATAATATATATATATATATATATATATATATATATATATATATATATACAAGGTTTGGAATCATATATATATATATATATAATATATAATATTGTGTGTGTGTGTGTGTGTGTGTGTGTGTGTGTAGGGGGTTGTGTCTTAGTTATCTATTTCTGGATGTGTTTGTGCATCTCAAATTTTAGATTATTTACACTGCGTGTCCAAAATTTAGTACGTTCCTTGTCAGTTCAATGTCCTCCCAAGTTTCACACGCCGAGTTCGAATCCATTTAAATGTCACGGTTATTGATTCAATATTTATTGAAAGCCCGCGGAAAAAGAAATGAAAATCTAAAGTCAACAAAAAAGAAACCCTACATCAAATGAAATATACAAACATGGTCCTAAAATCTGAAACTGTTTTATTTGTACAATGAACTCCATGCTTTCACAAGGTAAACACTGTTTTTAAGGATCCTTCAGTTTTATTAATTTCTTATATATACTAGCAAATATATGCACCCTCCGGGTTCAAGTATTTAAGTTTAAATGTAATAAAATATTATATTAAATCAGAAAGGTTAATGAAACTAATTAAAAATTCAGATAAAAAGATTTGAAACAGAGGGAGTATAATCGGAAAATAGAACAACTGAAACTTACTCTTTCATCACTTCCGTTTTTCAATGCTAAATTTTCCTAATTTAACTATTTTGTTAAAATAGGAAGTAAAGAATAAAATTACAACTATTTCTTCTTGTTAATGAATTTCTTTTAGAATTTATTGAAGAGACTTTTACTCATATTCATTAAGATAAAACCAAACAATTAGAAATCAATAATACCAATCACATTTTTATTAAAATCAGTTTTTTTTAATATCAATATGCAAATTAGCTTTAGGTTTACATTGAAAACTGGTATTTTGTTGTATATATAAATACAATTGCATGTTATTAGGATTTAGGTAAGGCCAACAGTATTAATAATGTCAAACAGTTTTATTATTAATTGAGGTTTAAATAGAAATAGAATTATGGAGAATGTGACGTTAATAACTAAGGGAATTGTGACTTGAGTAATAATATAGTTTCGGTTACAGACAGAAAAACACACAATCTCCATTATAATAAGATATAAACATATATGGAAAAAGTGAATGGAAGTGAATCCGACAGTATGAAATAAATGTGTTAGAAAAAACCAACACATGATGTTATACTTTCGCTGACAGAAATCTGTTTCGACCCTTTATTGAAGTGATCTTCATCAAGAGCGAGGTGTGTATGATAGAGAGACGGCATGAGTGAACCGTTATAAGACGAAAGTGGTACAAACACCAAACTCTTTTGAGTTTTCTTTGTGGACTATAATGCTTCTGATTTAATAAAATGAAATAACATTTATTTTATTTTATTTTCAAAACAGAATATGCATTTTCAAAATTTTTTTTTTTTTTTTTAATTCCGGCTCCGAAATTGAACGTTTCGTTTGTACCACTTTCGTCTTATAATGGTTCACTCATACCGTCTCTCTATCATACACACCTCGTTCTTGATGAAGACCACTTCAATAGAGGGTCAAAACAGATTTCTGTCAGCGAATTTTAACATCATGTGTTTGTTTTTTCTAAGATATTTATTCATATATATATATATATATATATATATATATATATATATTATATATATATATGTGTGTGTGTGTGTGCGTGTGTGTTGAATTAAACAAAAGACAGATCTCCTGTTTAAACATTTTATTTGTGATTTTATCAAGTTTTCTGGACAACTTTTTAATATTTGGGTGGAATTTGTGGATTAGTCCACCAAAGTTCATGTCCCGAGCACTTTCGGCACTTCGAAGTGCCATTATCATGGGTTATGTGTTCCAGTTTTTCAAATTATATTAATGGATGTGGAGGCTGGAAGGAAGAGAATTGATAGGAAAAGTGTTATAGGCATTTTAAAATGTTAGTACTGCATTGGAAATTAATTTTTGTTTGAGGATGGTTTATGCATATATATATATATATATATATATCGATTCGATTCGAGTTCAATTCCAAGATGAAGCTGTTGGCATTTCACATAGCGCTAATACCCTTGGGAAAGGTATGAATCCATATATTCCCCCTCCAGCTATGGGATAAATAGTAGGGCAGACTGGGCCCTTCAGCCTTGGGTAGGTAACCAGTCTAGGAGAGGGATAACTCTGAATTAAAATTCCCTCCATCTATGGGTTGAATAGTTGGGCAGACTGGGCCCTTCAGCTTTGGGTAGGTAACCAGTCTAGGAGAGGGATAACTCTGAATTCAAAATTCCTGAGGTCGGTCGTTGTTAGGGTCCCATCTATGGGTTAAATAGAAAAATGTATTTATGAAAAAATTGATTATCCATTTAATAATGTAAAAATTTCTTTAACATGAGAGAATTTTTGTGTCACCTGTCAGAAATTGTCTGCATCAAATTTCATTTCCCCTGTATGTCACAATATGTCAACCTTGAACATCTAAAGAATTTACTTTCTTTGCCCCAAAGAAAAATTAATTTTATTTATTTATTTATTTATTTATTGGATCCTTTCCGTCCACTAAGGACGATGACGTAGTGTCCAAAATAAAAAGTAAACATTTTTTCTGCATCTGCGCAAGTGACTCTGCAGGCCAATTCTTGAATGACAGTCTTTGGTGCACTGAATGCACACAAACTAGGATGCTTTCTGGGGGTGCTGACTTTTCTCTCTCTTTCTGGCTCTCTTTTCTGTAGAGGCTACTCTCCTCTCTGTTTTACCCCTCTCTCTCACCCCTCTCCGTGCCTTGCTTAATGTTCAGGCGCCAGACCACTATTTTATTTATTTTATTTTATTTAAAGAAAAAATATTCATATTTCAAAATTTTATCGACATTAACTAACCCACTGAGGATGATATGCCGTAAAACAAACCAAAATAAACCAAAGGCATACAGGGCTAGCTTGCTAACCATTAGGCTACATAAAATGCATGAAATGTTTTGTTTGTTTTTTGGGGGTTTTTTTTGTGGTGTTGTAACTTTGCATGTCAGCCTGATGCAATCATAATGTCAAATCTTTTTTGGGATGTCCTTAGCGTAATGGCAAGAAACTTCTTTAACTAAACCAATTTATAACTTACGGTCATTTTTTTCCTTTTTTTGAGCCGCATTCCTCAAGTCAAATTTGTGATCAAAGGTGTTCCGGTCGTCGACCCTGAGATTAAGTAAGGAATTTACAAAATAACCTGCAAGCTATGCTGCGAAAAATACATCGGCGAAACATCAAGGATCTTCTAGAAAAAGAGAGGATGAATATCGTATAGACCTTGAAATAAAGAACACGTATAATGCATGATACACAACTGAAATAGTCAAAAGTATATATATATATATATATATATTATGACACAAATAGATATATGAAGAAATATGACGGCTACATTTTAAAAATATAAATTCGGCCAATTATTATGCAATGTATATATATTATATATATATATATATATATATATATATGATAAGTATGTAAACACGGTGTGTTTGGATATGGCTTTTTGCCGACAATTTTTGGGAGAATATGTGCTTAATTTTAAGTCGTACCTAATTTTGAAAATTAATTGATTAATAATTAATTAATTAGCCGGGAATGACAATTTAAATGTAAGGCTAAACAAATCGAGAAAAATCAATCTCTGTATGTACATTTCGGCCTATTAGACCTCATCAGCAGAGCTATAGATAGGAAGACCATCCTGTGCGTGATGTACATACATAGATTTTTCTCGATTTGTTTAGCCTTACATTTAAATAGGCATTCCCGCATAATTAATTAATTATTAATCAATTAATTTTCAAAATTAGGTATGACTTAAATTAAGCACATATTCTCCCAATACACACACACACACACACACACACACACATATATATATATATATATATATATATATATAAAGAGAGACAGACAGACAGACAGACTGAGAGAGGGACAGAGAGACCGCGTTATATTATATCCGATACCTATTATTGTATTTTTATTTAGTGTTTTTAATCAATAATACATTTTAGCTTATTATATTGATTATTTTACGTTTAACAATGGCTGATACTGTCAAAATTGCGAGTAGAATTCTCTGCTATTACTACGTAAAATTTTATTTTAAATACTTTCATGAATAAAAATGAAAAGTTCAATTTTTTTGCACAAAAACTATTTCCGGTGATTGTGTATGTGTATATATATATTTAATTTTTCGTTGTTTTATTTTCGTACTTTTTATCGGACATATATGATGGCAGCAAACTCGTATTCAAGTATTGCCATTGCTCGATATCTTCTTATTATAATGGAGATTGTGGGTTTGTCTATCTGTAACCGAAACTATATCACTACTCAAGTCACAATTCCCTTTGTTATTTACAACACATTCTCCATTATTTTATTTAAACCTCAATTATGAATAAAATTGTTTTCCATCATTAAGATTGTTGACCATATCTACATACTAATAACATGCAATTGTATTAATATATACAAAAAAATAGCGGATTACAGTTTGAATGGGAAGGCTAATTTGCATATTGATCTTAAAAAATTGATTTTAATAAATATTTGCTTAGTATTATTGATTTCTAATTGTTTGGTTTTATCTTATTGAATATGAGCAAAAATCTCGGGGGTGAATCTTAAAATAAATCTATTAACAAGAAGAAATAACTGTAATATTATTCTTTACTTCCTATTTTAACTAAATAGTTAAATTAGGAAAATTTACCAATGAAAGACGGGAGTAATCGAAAATGATGGAAGAGTTAGTTTCAAAGTTGTTCTATCTTTCAATCATACCCCCTCTGTTCCAAATCTTTTTATCTGCATTCTTATTCAGTTTCATTAGCCTTTCTAATTTAATATGATATTTTATTATATTAAAACTTAAATACTTACACCCGGAGGGTGCATATATTTGCTAGTAGTAACAATAATAATAATAACAAAAAAAACCCCAAAAAACAGTTCAAACAATATTTGCCGTTTTAGGCTACAACCAGCCTCAGTACATATAAAGGACAAGACATGTATTGCATATCAAGCAATGCCTGAAGCTTTTTTAAGTGAGGAAAAGCTTTGCACAGAACCAATCCCACTCTCTAAGTGACTGCCGCATTTGAGCCAAAAAGAAGAACAAGTCAACATCATTGGCTGCAGCAACCGCCGTAGGTTAAATTTTGGAGTTTTCCTTCTCCTAAACACTTGCCTTGACAAGGCTGAGGAATCTATCTCTCTCGGTGGTTTTGCTACGCGCCTGGATACCAATCCAAGTATTTCTACGTCCCCGCGTATGTTATTTGCTAGATGGCCGTTGAGCGAAAGGCTTCATCCTCCCTTTGACAGGTTTTGTTTTTCGTACTGCTGGATGTCTAGTCATCCTCCTCACCAGATAGGCTTGGTGGGGTAACCGGTTTAGTGGCCAATAATCCGACTATGAGACAGGTAGTACTGGGTTACATAGTACCAGTAGCGCCATATGCGATCTGACATACATACACACATGCATACACAACAGTATGCCCTTAGTATATGCATAGATTTATTTGCAATTATTTCTTAAATATCATTATTCTCAATTAGCTAAGATTATTCGCCATACTTGTGAAGACATTTGAATTAGTCTGAATATTACTGATGTAATCAATATGTAAATACCTTGGTATCCTCTCACTATAATCTGATTGGACAGTGTCATGTATAAATAGTCGACACTGTTGGTACAGGCACCTAGACCTATACCGAGACCTACACCTAATCTTACTCGCTAGACTACACCACGACTGCTCGGAAGACGTATTGCTATTCGACGCACCAGCTACTACTGCGATAATATACCAAATACCAACTTCAGAATATATCCCTTAGCCCGGATATATCAATTTCCAACGTAATTTTGGCTTAACCATTTTTTATTGTAATGAAGATTCGGTGTTTGTCTGTCTCTAACTGAAATTACGTCACTGCTAACGTCACAATACCCTCATTAATTACATAAGTTTATCAATGAACATTGAGTCAGTATGATTAATACATACCCACACATACACACACGTACACACACACACACACACACATATATATCATCAAGCCCTAGCACCTATATGATATTCCCAACCCTATTGCCCTTATGGCAAGCCCCAACCCCTTTTTATCATATGGCTGCTAGAAGGCAGTGGCTGCGGGTCTACATGTCCTGGGAATGACGTTAAACTTTATCTGATAGTGAGGTTCTAGTTTTGGAGGGTTGGGGAATGTGGATCACCCCTTCATCACCATTGCTCCCTGGTCCACTCTGACCCGGAGTGGTAGTACCTGTTAGGGTCCCATCTATGGGTTAAATAGAAAAATGTTATTATAAAAAAAATTGTATTATCCATTAAGAATTTATTTATTT
The DNA here is from genome assembly GCA_023376005.1 of Doryteuthis pealeii. NCBI lineage: Eukaryota > Metazoa > Mollusca > Cephalopoda > Myopsida > Loliginidae > Doryteuthis > Doryteuthis pealeii. The sequence continues at coordinate 72,326,517 of CM042169.1, forward strand.
CAAAACTTTATCGGCATTAAATGACCCACTGAGATTGATATGCCGTAAAATAAAACAAACCAAACCAAACACACACACACATATATATATATATGCGTGTGTATGTGTGTGTGTGTGTGTGTGTGTGTGTAATAAATTCATGATGAGAAGTCGCTCCCGACTCCTACGAGACAATATTTCGGCGAAAGTGTCTGTTTACAATAAATTGCAAAAGGCGAGACAACATTTATCAGAAGACATAATTTCGTGAATAACCAAATAAATTGAATAAAAGAACATTCAATTTAGGAATCGGTAGGCCAAATATATCTAGAAGCTTCAAAGTATACAAAGTACATATTCAAAGCTTATCTACTTTATGTGTACTTAAAACATCTAAATTCAGTCGGACCAACGCCAAAACAATGGTCGCCATATTCAGAAATAATAGCCCATCAACCAATTCACGTGGGAAGTGCGGTTCATCTCCGATGACTGAAGTTAACCAATAATTTAGGTAATTTATGAGGAAGCGCGTCTGGTCTCCTGCCTCAAAAATTGCTACCCGGTGGCTATTAAAAATAAAGAACCCAGCTCAGTCTATTCAAAACTATCCATACTTCATATCTATCTATCTATCTTCAATTTGTTCATATTTTCAATATTACTTTTAAATACTAAGCTTTTGTTTTTATTCATGTTTGTTTAATGTCTTGTTTTTTAGTTTAAATAAAGCAAGATATAACGAACAAATAAAGATGCGATCCCCCCCCCGCCATCAATTTACTTGTTGTCGAAATATCTATCTATCCTTCAAATTTGTTCATATCTATCTATATTATTTTGTTTTTTATTTATCTATCTATCTCAGTCTTATTCCAAACTATATATCTATCTTCATATCTAAACAAGAATTACGAAAATTTACGATAATAAAAAGAAAATTACGAACGGCGGGGTTGTTATTTTTGATAGTCACGCGAGTAGAATTTTTTTAGGCAGGAAACCGGGACGCACTAACCTCATAAATTACGCCAGTAATTATTTTCCGATATCATATCATGTCAGATAAACAAAAGTCCGATTTACGTTGGGGTCCACGCACAAACCAAAAGTCAATAGTGGTAGCCAGTGGTTAAAAAGAGTGTTATCTCCTTGGCATTCATCTTTGAGGCGCCAAAGTACTAGGCATAAACTCAACGCCTGCCCATTTAAATCGAGGAAGCAGGTGTTGCCTGGTATCACGCCGGTATTATATTATCTTTTTCCGGGGAAATAATAGCGCTGGTGTGATTGTTAAAGTCAATGGAAAATGAACCGTCGTCGCCCTGGTTTCCAATCCGGAACCGTGGTAATTGCATTTTCACTTTGGCAACTAATACTCTTGGGAAAGGTATGAATCCTACTCCCGCCACAGCTATGGTTAAATAGTAGGGCATAACGAGGGCTCTTTAACCTTGGTTAGGCAACCGGTCTAGGAGAAGGAAAACTCTGAATTCAAACCTGTTGAACTCCGCTTAAGAATTGGCAAATTGGTTCTCTAAACCTTGGCAACTAAAGAGTAATAGGAAGATGAAAACTCTGAATCAATCTGATAAAATCCGCCTTGTAGGTAAATGTAAACGGAATCAACGCTTTTTTGCACGTATTATCCATGAGTTTCGGCTTGTGGGTGGTACGCAGATTAAAATGACCTTGTGTCACACTGCATACGTGGGATACAGGTAAATGAAACTTTTATTAAGTCATTTAAACCTCGTATCCCCGGCAAGTTTTGAGGCAAATCATCGCAGTAAAACTTTAATAAATTAGATACTAATATAAGATTAAATAAAGATTATTAAATAACTAAGAGAAATTGGGAGACATCAGTGGTGATTTAGTTTGGTTACAAAGTCAGATAACACACAATTCTTAATAATAAAATATCCATTCTGGCTGTCCCTTTTTTTCTCCCAGGCGTTTTTTTCCAAAAATCCTAACAGCTGTGTAACCACCCAAGACCTCAAACCAATCCTTTCTCCAAAACTGAATCATAAAAGTGTCCGACATGTTTTCACGAGAAATTCCGCCTCGACATTCTGGTCAATCGCTTAAATCTCAGTAAAACTTAAGAGAGGCATCGTTTAATAAAATAGATACTAATTAAGATTAAATAATGGTTATTAAATAACTAAGAGAATTGGGGGACCAATCAGTGGGAGATTTAAGTTTTGGTACAGACAGATAAACACACAATCTCCTTAATAATAGATATCCATCTGGCTGTCTCTGTTTTCTCAGCGCTTTTCCAACCCGTACGCCGCTGTAACCCCTGACCTCACCAATCCTTTCTCACAAACTGAATCATAAAAGTGTCGACATGTTTTTCACGAGAAATTCGCCTGAACATTCTTGTCAGTCGCTGGAGAGCGTATTTTCCGAAAAAAATGTTCTCCAGCTAAAAAGGAATCTACTGTTCCTCCTTTGGAACATTCGGTGATTTTCTATACCTCCTTGTTTTCCCTCTTACTGAACGCCAAACACCGGCAAAGACATTCTCATCCAAAGGCAAGCACATCTCAAGGAGCGACAGCAGAATTTCCGTTCGCCGCTGTGTTTGGCACGTGGAGACATTCTCAACGGGCAAGGCGTCGCATCTGTCAGGAAGAGCGTCTTTTCATCAGACGAAAATGGTTGCCAACCAATCACATCGATGAACGCACACTGCGCGTTCGAATTTGCCCTGTAACTTCACCTCTCTCTACAACTCTCTCTACACACACACCACACACACAACACAGACACACACAATATATATATATAACAAGCCCACGCCTCTCTCATACTCTCTCCAATCAATAAAGACAGGGTTCTTGTTCGATTACCTGACTGTTGAAGGTTTTGAATATCCAGACCCGCTGCAACCTGACCTCAGAATGTCACACATTGTGCCCGATCTGAATTTATGGTTCCGCGTCGAGTTTCTTTGTTTACTAGCGCTCAACAACATGGCACAAGATCCTGAATGGGATAATTCTACATACTGTTGGGGGTCTTCTATTTTGTTTTTTGTTTTTGTTTTGGTAGTTTTTTCTGTTACCAATTAATTTTTTTAAAAAGCTTATACAATTATCTGAAACAAAAAGGACATTTTCAATCACCAAGAATTCAGGCAAAACTTACGTTAGAAAATATTTAGATTTAATTCCATAGGTCTTCATAAATATAGCGAATAATTTTAACTAGCAGGACCTATGGATATACCTCATTATGAGAATTCAATTATTACATACGTTTGAAATGTTCATTAAGAGTTAGTTGAAAAGTAGTTCAATATGAAAACTATTGCCTCGCTCTTTTTTCTTTCTTTCTTTCTTTCTCTTTTCATTTTTCACGGAAAATATATAATTATCCATTTCTGCGCGCTCACCCCTTCTCTAATATTATCTCTTTCTTTCTTTCTTTCTTTCTCTCTTTCTTATATTTGATATTATCAATTCACTAAGTCAGGCAAAAAATTGACGTTAGAAATATATAGATACATTCATAGCCTTCATAAATATAGCGAATAATTTTAACTATCTGGACCTGTGATTATACACATTATGATAAAGTTAATCATTACAACTTGGTTTAACTTAAAGGTTAATTTCAGAATAGTTCACTTTGATATATTTACTTAAGAGCTATTTGGAATAGTTTATGTGTAAAAAGGTCTCCTCGCTCTTTTTTCTTTTTCTTTCTTTGCATTTTTTCACAAATATATAATTATCATTTCCCCGCGCGCTAATACCAAATTTAATCATGCAACTTTCATATGTTTACTTTAAAGAGCTATTTTGAAAATAGTTCAATAAATAAACTCTCTCTCACATATTTTTCTTTTGCTTCCTTTCTTTCATTTTTTCACTAAACATAATTATTATAATTATACATTCGCACGCTACTCCTTTCTCTATATTACTCTTTGCTCTCTTTCTTTCTTTCTTTTCTAACCTTTCTTTCTATATTTGATAATTTTCAATTAGCAATGGTCTGGCCAAATTACGTTGGAAATATAATATATATTAATTCATAGATCTTCATACATAATAGCGAATCATTTTTAAACTAGCAGGACCTGTGGATATACTACAAATTATGATCATTTAATCATTATAACTTTTGATATGTTTACATAAGAGCTATTTTGAAAATAGTTCCAATAAATAAAAATCTCTCTCACACATTCTTTTGTTTCCCATTTTTTCATTTTTTTTCACTAAACATATTAAATTATCATTTCGCGCGCTCCCCCTCTCTCTTTGTTACAATTTGCTCTCCTTTCTTCCTTTCTTTCTTTCTACCTTACTGATTTATAATTTGATAATTTTCAAATTAGAAAGGTCCTGACAAAAATACGTTGGAAATATATATATAATTCATAGATCTTCATACTATAGCGACTAATTTAAACTAGCAGGTCTGTGGATATACCGCATTATGATTTTTCAATCATTAAACGGTTTGAAATGTTTTTAACTTTAAGAATATTTGGAATATTCACATATCCAAACACATAGGCAAATCAATAATCGGTGGTTTAAGATTTGCAAACCCAAGTCACAACAGTAAATAACATGATACGTCCTATGCATAGATGTATAATTTTGTATATATACTATATATATAATACATATATATATATATATATAATATGTTACGTATGTGTATACGTATGTATATGTTGTATATGTAATCACGATGTATAATATATATATATATATTTGTATGATTATATTGGATAATGCGTATATATTGAATATATGTATTTTAATATATTATTTAATCTATTTTTCTAAACATTAATATTCCATATGAAATACTTCATATCTTTGTTAACTTTTTGTTCTCCGCCTATTCAGCGTTCATGCACGCGTCATCATAATGATCTTCAATGTGTGGTATGTATATATATAATATATATATATATATATATATTATGTTGTGTGTGTGGTGTGTGTGTGTGTGTGTGTGTGTGTGTGTATGATTATATCTGGAATAATGCGTAATATAATGGATTATATGTATTTATATATTATTTAAATCTTCTATTTTTCTAACAATTATATTACCATATGAATACGTCATATTTTTGTTAACATTTTCGTTCTCCGCCTATTTTCAGGTTCAATGCATGCGTCTCATATGATTCTTCACCTTCGATTTTTGCACATGCTTTGATCAACGTCATTAAAGCTTTCGTAAATCAGACGCGCATATAAAAAATTAACGGTAATACACATATTCACACATTCACTATACACTTACATCTTTCATTTTTTCCCCCTCACATAAACATTAACTTACAGTGTCCGAAGATTGGTAACAATATACGAAATGTTAAGTAATTGAGACACATAAAAGTGTTCCCCTGATCATAATATCCTGTGTTTGTTATATTTTTAAAAAATTATTTTCTTCTCATATTGTCCGGATTAATTCCTCACCGTTTTTCATATATATATAATATATATATATATATATATATATATATATATATATATATATATATTAGGAAAAATGAAAAAACACAGGTTTAAAATGGGTTAGTGGTGAGTTTATTAGCCCGACGCCTGGGCAGTGTTTTGATCTATTAATTAGATATCTTCAGGGCATTTGTTGGTATATGGAAAGGTGATAAAGAAATTATTTACCACCGAATAACGAAAAAGCGAGTGTAGTTATTGTTATTCAGTCAGTTTTACATTTTTGAGGTTTGAAAAAAGGAAAACGGTTTTGAAATGTGACGTCAACTATTCTATTTAACGGCGTGGGTATGGAACAGTGTAGGTGTGTGTATCGAAAGGAAAGAATATATATATATATATAATCGAAAGGAAAAAAAAATATATATATATATATATATATATATATATATATATCGAAAGGAATATATATATAATATATATAATATATTATATATATATATATACTAGCAAATATATGCACCCTCCGGGGCAAGTATTTGAATTTTAATGTAATGAAATATTTTAAATTTGAAATACTTTTGAAACTAAATAAAATCCAAAATAAAATGATTTGAAACAGAGGGGGTAAATCGAAGAATAGAACAACTTTGAAAATTAAAGTCTTCCATCATTTTTCATCACTCCCTCCTTTTATTGTGCTGAATTTTCCTAATTTAACCTATTTAGTTAAATTAGGAAGTAAAGAATAAAATTACTGTTATTTCTTTATATTAAAGATTTCATTTTAAGATTTATCCCGATGTGTTCTCATATCCATTTAGAAAAACAACAATTAGAAATCAATAATACCAAGGCATATTTAATAAAATTAAACTTTTAAATATCAAAAATGGCAAATTAGCTTTCGTTCACACTGTAACCCGCTATTTTTGTTGCATATATAAAATACAATTGTGTTTATAGAATGTAGATAAAGTCAAAAGTATTAATAAGGTATAACAATTTTAAATCAATAACTGAGGTTTAAATAAAAATAATTCATGGTGATTGTGAACGTCAATAATTAAGGGGAATTTGGTGACTTTAGTAGGTGATAGTTTCGGGCTTCAGACAGACAAAACACACAATCCTCCATTATAAATAAGATATAATATATTTATATATAGTTTTTTACTCCAATCAAGTGGTCAATAAACTCGGAACTGACCGGTTAATTGTTGTTTAAATTCAGTTATCGGAGAAGAAACCGGTGTTCCAGCGGAATTGTTGGCGGTGAGGGGCTTTATTTTGATTTTGTTGAATCATTGTTATGGGCGTTTTGTCTCCGATTTGAATTTCTATTTTTATTTACACCATAGATAGATAAACTTACCATTGTGTGTCCCAATTTGTAATATGTACTTTGGGTTTGGTTCACTTTTTAGCTGCTAGATATATTTGGCCAACCAATTCCTAAATTGAATGGTTCATTTATTCAATTTATTTCTTGTTTATGGAATTATGGCTTCTGATAATATAGTCTCGCCGTTTTCAATTATTATAAACAGACGTTGTTCACAGAATTATTGTCTCGTAGGAGTTGAGAGTGATTCTCATAATGAGTCTATCATATACAATACCTTCATATACACACACACACATAGCTGCTCCCAAAGACTGTTTGTAGGTGAACTTAAGTGAGGGCACCCGACCGACAGGTAGACCACGCCTATGCTTCAAAGATATCTGCAAGAGAGACATAAGGCATACCACATCGACATAAAGCCACATGGGAGACTTGCGCCAAAGACCGGTGTGACTGGCGCCTCCTCGTAAAAAAGGAACGAAGGGGGGGAGAGGGGGAAGCAGCGCGCCACGGGAAAGAGAGCTAAAAGGAATGAGAAACAGGCAGCACCCCAACACCTATAGAAAGCAATCCACCTTTTGTTGCGCCAACTGCACCAGAGACTGCCGTTCAAGGATCGTCCTGTTCAGCCACCTAGTAGCTGTAGGTAAAAAAAACCCGGCACTACGCCATCGTCTTAAATAACGGAAAAAGGTTGCCAAACAAAATATATATATAATATATATATATAATATAATATGGGGGTATGTGTGTGTGTTAGTGTGTGTGTTGTGTGTGTGGTGTGTGTTGTGTGTGTGTGTTGTGTGTTGAATTAACCAAAGACATATCTCCTGTATTAACAATTTTAATTTTTGAATCTTTTCAAGTATACAGATTTTAAATGTCCCTTAGTCCCAGAAAAATGAAAATAACCTACATCGGGTTTTACATCAACGACATTGTCATTGTCGTCTACTTCCATTTAACAGATAATAGTTCCATTCACAACACCTAAAATACATTCATGGCCCAAACTCTAATTATCGAAATATCTTAACGGAAAATACGCACATTCTGCACAAACAAAAACTCCAAATACTAGAAGCTCTATAACCATAAAACTATAAAAACCATCCTTAAACAAAATAATTTCCAATGGCATACAAACACATTTAAAATGACCTAATAAGACACATAGGTACTCATTTACCCGTCAAATCTTCTCCTTCCAGTCTCTACAACATTACATATAGTAGAAGACAATTATATATGAGATAAAAACCTGGATACAGACATCACTATATAAAAATATATGCACTATATAAATGTCGTGTGTCTGCCCCCTGATGAAGTCGAGTGTGTGCGTAGATGCCCGTGTGTGTTTGTGTGAATTAGTTGGAACTGCGGCAGGAATTTTTTCATTTATGAACATGAACTTTGGTGGACATGTTGAAAATAATCCACGAAATTATTACCCACCAGTTATATCCATCCATCAGCTGTTTAAAAAATCCACCCTACCCACCTACCACAAATATTAAAAAAGATTGCCAGAAAACTTGAAAAAATTTAAAATAAGATTTTTAACAGGAGATGTGTTTTTAATTCAACATGCATAAATGAAAAATTCTGCCCAAACACACACACATCTTTAATTTTAAGAATTTTTTCAAGTTTTCTGGCCACTTACACACACACACACACACATTTAATATTTGGGTGGAATCGTTGGGATAGTCCACCAAAGTTTCATGTCCCGAAGTATTTTCGGGCAACTTCGAAGGGGGTTTTTGGGAAAAAAACTGTCATCAGGGGTGAGTGTTCAGTTTTTTCAATATTAATATTAATGTAGGAACTGAGGGAAGAATTGGACGGGAAAGTGTTAGGCATTTTAAAAATGTGTGTACTGCATTGGTAAAATTATTTGTTTTAGGATGGGGTTGTAAGTTTTATTATAAGCTTCTAGTATGGAGTTTTTTGTTTGTGCAGAATGTCGTATTTTCCGTTTAAGTATATTTCGATAATTAAGTGGGGCATATTGTAATTTTTAGGTGTTGTGAAATGGAACTATTATCTGTTAATGGGAGAGTAAGACGACATGACAAATGTCGTTGATGTGTTTTTTTTTTTGAATTTAGGTTTTTCATATTTCTGGGAGACTAAGGGAATTTTAAACTGTATACTTTGAAAAGATCAAATAAATTGTTAAACACAGGAGATATGTCTTTTTTTGGTTAATTCACCACACACACACACACACACACACACACCACCACCACACACACACACTACAAAACACACATACCCCATATATATATAATTATAATATATTTATATATTTGTTGGCAACCTTTCCGTTTTTTTATTTTTTATTTAAGACGATGGCGAGTTGTCCGGGTTTTTTTTTACCTTACAGCTACGGTAGGTTGGCTGAACAGACCGATCCTTGAACGGCAGTCTCTGGTGGCCAGGGGGGGTTTGTTTGTTTTGTTTGGCTGCAACCAAAGGTGAGCTTTCTATAGGTGTTTGGGGGGTGCTGCTGTTCTCATTCCTTTTAGCGCTCTTGGGATTTTTGCTCTCTTTTCCTTCCGTGGCGCGCTGCTTCCCCCCTCTCCCCCTCCTTCGTTCCTTTTTGAACGAGGAGCGCCAAGGTCACAACGGGGTCTTTTGGCGCAAGTCTCCCCATGTGGCTTATGTCGATGTTGGTATGCCTTCATGTCCTTCCTTCCCCCCCTCTTGCAGATATCTTTGAAGCATAGGCCGTGGTCTACCTGTCGGTTCGGGTGCCCTCCCGCTCACTTAGTTTTCATTCACCCGTAACCAACAAGGTTCTTTGGGATGCAAGCTATTGTGTGTGTGTATTTTATAAATTGGAAGTATTGGGGTATATGATAGCTCATTATGAGAATCCCAAAACCCTCTCAACTCCCTACGGAGACAATAATTCTGTACAGTCTTTTAATAATTGAAAAACGGCGAGACTTATTTATCAGAAGCAATAATTCCTAAACAAGAATAATTGAATAAAAGAACATTAATTAGAATTGGTTGGCCAAATAATATCTAGCAGCTCTAAAAAAAGTGAAAACCAAAAGTACATATAAATTGGGACACACCAATGGTAAGTTTATCTATTCTAATGTGTAAATAAAATAGAAATCAAACGGCAACGCAATACAAATGTNCAAATGCCCCGGGAAAATTAAATGTTGTGATGTTTTGGAGTATACGATTTGGTTATAATAATTATTTTTGAACACATTTTACTGACGGATGCCGTGGAAATGAAAAAAAAGGTGCCCTAACAAAAAAAAAAAAAAAAAAAAACGCAGAAAAAAAACAAAAACAACACAATACACTTGTACGTAAATACATGTAGAAACGAAATGAATTCATCAAAAACAACTATCATTAATTATACCTGACAGATATTCTTCTAAATTGCCAGGCCGTAAAAAAAGAATTCTTATCATAATCTGTAGAATGTATTAAAATATTATTTAAGCAATTATTTCCCTTTGTTTATAGAACAGGGTCCTAGTGACTTAGCCATAAAACTGATGAGAAAAACTCATGCGATTGGCTAAAGGCCTTTTTCGGCGACCAATCAGAGCACACGTTACGAGGCTCAGTTTGGACCGCCAATTTTGATAGTTGGAAACTGCTATCACCCTCTTGCCACTGGACTCTCGTCAAGCACGACGTGTTTTTTACAGCAGACGTCGGGAAGATTGAGTCAATGGAACAGAAAAGGCAGGGCCGCTGCCGCGTAAAAAGCGACTAACGAACTAGCAAGAACATTCTACTGGAATTTCAGATAAGTCCGCGATAAGTAATAAAATCGCAAACAATTCACATTTTTGAACATTTGGAAACATTACACATTGTAAACTTACACAAACATTTGTACCAACTTACATTGTATTGGTATTGTATTGTATAACTTTGTCTTGCTACGAATAAAAAAGCCTCT
>CM042169.1:72344745-72364745 GCA_023376005.1 Doryteuthis pealeii
ATCAGCCGGACAGCAAGGAAGTCTATCCCCTTTGGATCAACGAAAAATGTTACATCTGCAAATATTTTTCTTAAAAATAATCGTATCGTTTAATATTGTCTTTAAGCTGAAATAAATGAGTTAAAGATTATTCATTAATAATCGATAATTTTTTAATTTAAATGTCAGAACTTCATTTTATAAATACAGACAGATAGATAGATAGATAGATAGATAGATAGATACACACCGAACTTATTTCTGCAATTTTCATATTCTTAGTTATAAATATGCATATATTATGTACAATCCTGCCCCCTTGTTTAAATAGAATTATCGATACTAGCAAGACCTGTATGATATAACACTGTATGATAATTTAATTATTACAATGTTTGATTTGTTCACTTAAGAGCTATTGCTAATAGCTCAATATGTACAAAGTACAATAATCTGGGTTGAACTCTCTCTCTCTCTCTCTCTCTCTCTCTCTCTCTCTCTCTCTCTCTCTCTCTCATTCTTTTTTCTTTCTTTCCTTCTTTTCATCATCGACTCAAACAGATTAGTGTTATTATTTTGGCTTTCTCACCCCTCTCTTAATCGGTATTATATTATCTTTCTTTGTTTCTCATTTAAAGAAAAATGATCTATAATTAATGAATAATCCTTTGGCTGGTAACGTCAAGCCCTAGAACCTATATGCTTTTCCCAACCCCATTGCCCTTATGGCAATCCCCAACCCTTTTTATCATATGGGTGCTAGAAGGCAGTGACTGAGGGTCTACATGTCCCGGGAATGGCGTTAAACTCTATCTGATGGTGAGGTTCCAGTTTTGGAGGCATGGGGAATGTGGAGCACCCCTTCATCACCATTGCTTCCTGGTCCACTCTGACCCGGAGTGGTAGTACCTGTTAAGGTCCCATCTATGGGTTAAATAGAAAAACATGAGTTGATAAACAAAATTGTATTATTCATTAAGATTTGATTTATTTCAAAATGTTATCGGCATTAAATGACCCAGTGAGGTTGATATGCCGTAAAACAAAACAAACCAAACCAAACAAACCATGAATAATCCTGTAACTCATTTATTTCAGCTTAACACCCATAGATGGGACCTTAACAGGTACTACCACTCCGGGTCAGAGTGGACCAGGAAGCAATGGTGATGAAGGGTGCTCCCACATTCCCATGCCTCCAAAACTGGAACCTCACCATCAAGATAGAGTTTAACGCCATTCCGGGACATGTAGACCCTCAGTCACTGCCTTCTAGCACCCATATGATAAAAAGGGTTGGGATTGCCATAAGGGCAATGGGGTTTGGAAAAGCATATAGGTTCTAGGCTTGACGTTACCAGCAAAGGATTATTCATTAATTATAGATCATTTTTTCTTTAAATGAGAAACAAAGAAAGATAATATAATACCGATTAAGAGAGGGGTGAGAAAGCCAAAATAATAACACCTAATCTGTTTTGAGTCGATGATGAAAAGAAAGGAAGAAAGAAAAAAGAATGAGAGAGAGAGAGAAGAGGAGAGAGAGAGAGAGAGAGAGAGAGAGAGAGAGTTCAACCCAGATTATTGTACTTTGTACATATTGAGCTATTAGCAATAGCTCTTAAGTGAACAAATCAAACATTGTAATAATTAAATTATCATACAGTGTTATATCATACAGGTCTTGCTAGTATCGATAATTCTATTTAAACAAGGGCAGGATGTACATAATATATGCATATTATAACTAAGAATATGAAATTGCAGAAAATAAGTTCGGTGTGTATCTATCTATCTATCTATCTATCTATTATCTGTCTGTATTTATAAAATGAAGTTCTGACATTTAAATTAAAAAATTATCGATTATTAATGAATAATCTTTAACTCATTTATTTCAGCTTAAAGACAATATTAAACGATACGATTATTTTTAAGAAAATATTTTGCAGATGTAACATTTCGTTGATCCAAAGGGGATAGACTTCCTTGCTGTCCGGCTGATACCGAAACATGTCACTCCATCGCTTTAAAAAACCACTTGAGTTTTAAAAATGTTTTTAAAGAATTGTGCTTAAATAATCTGAATGTCTATCAAGAATGAAAAAAAAATGTCTTCGACATTAAATAACCCAACAGGCGTTGACATGCCGTAAAATGTAATCAACCAACCAACCAACCACCAATTAGAATATAATAAATAATAATAATATTAATAATAAATAAATATAATATATTTTCTATGTTTATTTTTCTATACTTTGAAAAATAGTATATTTCTCAGAGAGAAACTTTTGATTCAAGCTTTAGAAAAGTGTTTTTTTTTTTTTACATTAAATCATATTACATTACGTAAATAACTAGGGAATTGTGATTTGGTCGCGACGTAGTTTTGGTTACAGAGAGACGCATAATTGCCATTATAATAACTAGCAAATATATGCACCCTCCGCGTGCAAGTATTTAAGTTTTAAATGTAATAAAAATATTGTATTAAATTAGAAAGGCTAATGAAACTAAAAAGAATACAGATAAAAGATTTGAAACAGAGGGAGTATAATAAAAGATTTGAAACAGAGGGAGTATAATAAAAAATGGAACAACTGAAACTTACTCTTCCATCACTCTCATCTTTCATTGTTATTTCTTCTAATTTATGTATTTAGTTAAAAGAGGAAGTAAAAGAATAAAATGACTGTTATTTTATCTTGTTAATGGATTTCATTTAAGATTCATTGATGAGATTTTTGCTTATATTGATTAAAAAACCAAACAGTTAGAAATCAATAATACTAAGCACATATTTATTAAATTCGATTTTTAATATTAATATGCAAATTAGCTTTCCCGTTCACACTGTAAACCACTATTTTGTTGTATATATAAATATAATTGTATGTTGTCAGTATGTAGACATAGTTAACAGTATTAATAATGTAAGACAATTTTATTAATAATTGAGGTTTAGATAAAAATAAAAATCATGGAATGTGATGTCAATAACTAAGACAATTGTGACTTGAGTAGGAATATAGTTTCGGTTACAGACAGAAAACACACAATCTCCATTATAATAAGATATTCCATCACTCCTATCAATATGAGACTTTTCTATCTCGTTGCTCAATTCTGAGAAAAAATTTTTTAAAGTTTGAAAAAAAACTTTCTGTTTTTTCATTCAACAATTTATTTGATTTTTTTAAAGAATAATATCCAAATACTTAGTGCGCATGCGTGCTTGTGTCCGTATGTGTCAATGTCTTCCGTGGTGTGTTTAGGTGAAAAGAATCGCCTCCATTTTTTTTCTCGGTACTAAGTAGTAGAGTGATAGGTATACGTGCAATTTCGACGATATACGTCAAATAAGGATACATTTCTAGCAACTCTGATATGAATTTTAAACAGGTTTACAATTGAATTCCTCCTTTCTTTGATTTTCTCTGGTTAACCATTCCATACGTCTAAGACAGCCTAAGTAGATTTCTATCTCATTACGCTCAGCACATTTTCAGTGTGGAACGAATCGAATCTTCCTTCTTCCTAATTCTTGTTGTTTTTTTTTCTTTCCTTATCGTTTTCGAATTAAGAAGCTCTGCTGAGAAAGAAGCGTAATTTTTGTGGGCGAGATTCCAGTGAAAAAAAAATGGTCTCTGAAGATTCAGGATTTACGTGTTGGGGGGGGGGTGAGGTAGTACGTAGAAAGGAATCGCCAAAGACGGATACATTTTTGTTCGTAGAAGCGAGAAATGATGATGATGAATGATGATGATGATGATGATGATGATGATTGATTTTTGATGGTTGGAAATATGAAGTGCTGAAGAAAACGAAGAATATAAAGAAAATTATATACAAAAAAGGAAGAAAAGTGAATTATATATATATATATATATATATATATATATATATATATATATATATATTACGGACAGTGGAAAATTAATGATAACTAGTATTTGACAATTGAAAAAAATATATATGCCTTATGTGAAACAAAATAAAAACTGATAGACTAAGCTGTTTAACAAAGAAGAAGAAGAACAAGAACAAGAACAAGAACAAGAACAAGAAGAACAAGAAGAAGAACAGGAACAAGAACAAGAACAAGAAGAACAAGAAAAAAAGAAGATGGTTTGATGATGAAGAAGAAGAAGAAGAAGAAGAAGAAGAAGACAGCAAACAACAACAACAACAACAACAACAACAAGAACAAGAACAAGAATACGAATAAGAACAAGATCAAGAAGAACAAGAACGAGAACAAGAACAAGAACGAGAATAATAATAAGAAGGATTTACGTGATAAGGAGGAAGTACGTAGAAATGAATCAAGAAGAAGAAGAAGGATTTACGTGATAGGGAAGAAGAAGAAGAAGAACAAGAAGAACAAGAAGAACAAGAACCAGAACAAGAACAAGAAGAACAAGAAGAAGAAGAATGGTTTGATGATGATGAATGAAGAAGAAGAAGAAGAAGAAGAAAGAAGAAGAAGAAGAAGAAGAAGAAAGAAGAAGAAGAAGAAGAACAGCAACAACAACAACAACAACAACAAAAAGAAGAACAAGAACAGAATAAGAATAAGAACAAGATCAAGAGAAGCAGAACGAGAACAAGAACAAGAAGGATTTACGTGATAAGGAGGAAGTACGTAAAATGAATCAAGAAGAAGAAGAAGAGGAAGAACAAGAACAAGAACAAGAAGAGAAAAGAACGAGAAGAAGAAAGAAGGATTTAAGTGAAGAAGAAGAAGAAGAAGAAGAAGAAGAAGAAGAAGAGAAGAAGAAGAAGAAGGTTTGATGAAGAAGAAGTAGAAGAACAAGAAGAACAAGAACGAGAAGAAGAAGAAGGATTTACGTGATAGGAAGAAGAAGAAGAAGAAGAAGAAGAAGAAGAAGAAGAAGAAGAAGAAGAAGAAGCCGTTCGGAAGATGCAGAGGAGGAGGGATGAAGATGACAAGAAGAAGAGCAAAGAGGAAGAGCATTAAAGGAATAGAGAAAAGTGGATAAGAACATATATGAAGAAATGAAAATTTAAAAAAAATATATATAAGAAGAAAATTGATATAACAAAAAAGGAAAAGACAAAAAAACAAAAAACATTGCAGTAATTAAAACTTAGGAATAAAATTACAGGGTTACGGATCCGGATTCGGCCAGAATTATTTTTTTATTTGCTCACAGAATCAGACATTTTTCAAAATGGTATGATATGTTGAGTAACGGCCTCAAGGAGTAAATTTGAAAAAAATGACACACTGACTTTCGCGTAAGGAATAAGAAATGGGTCCGAAGCATATTACAAGTAGCCTGGATAATCACCGCTTCATCTTCACTAGAATGGTGTGCCAAATTGCAGTAGTATTAGGACAGTGCTCGATAGAAAGAATAGAGCTTTTATATAATATAATAAAATAAATATATAAAGGGGATAGATTCCCTGGCTGTCTGGCTTATACCGAGATTAGACCGGCCGACTTATATATATATATATATATATATATATATATATATATATATATATATAAAATGAAATAATTAGATAAAGATATTACATATCTATTTATTTGATGGCAATAGAACAGTCACAACCTTATTTCATACATGCAAAAGACGCATGCATTCATCAGGTGACGTTGATACGTATCAACGTCAACGTAAATAGATATGTAATACATTTATATATTATATTATATATATATTAATATTATATATATATATATATATATATATATATATATATATATATATATATATATATAGTGTGAACAAAAAGTATTAAGACAATCAGGAATATTTCTTGTATGTTGTTTATTCTCAACTAGTTTCGACCTTAGGTCATCGTCAGGAGAAAATTTCTTATTTGAAGAAATTGTTGATAGATTATTAGAAGGTAGCATTATAGAAGAACTATAAAAGTTGAAGTGTTGTTGTGGGTTTGACATGCTGTTAAAATCCGGGTAGGCGAATGTGTTTAATAGTAGTATGTTCATTTGTTCCGTGAAGAACCTCTATGAGGTTGGTTTATTTTTTAGATGCTCTTATATATGTGAGGGAGGGGTTCATGGAGTTGTCTGTATGACTGTATGTGTATACATATATATGTATGTGTGTGTTAACATATACGTGTGTGAATGTGACCGTGTGCCTGTATTACGGTACTGTGCGCGCATATATATATAAATATATATACATATATATATATTAGTCGGGCGGTCTAATGTCGTATCAGCGAGGGAATCTATCCCCTTTTAACTAGCGCTAACCAAGGATATCGTGTTTGCGTCTGAGGGCTACCACCAGCTCCTCACTTTACCGCATACATCCCTGTACTACTCACACGTAGAGTTGGCGAGGGCTGGTATCGAACGCGGAACTTTGTGGTTCCTAATCGTATTGTCGCAGTCTAATGCATTAGCCACTAGGCGAAGGGGACGCCCTGTTGTTTATTTGTATGTTCCAACAGAATTTGGTCTTCATATTTCTCGACACACTAGTGGATGACGCAACACCGGTATGAGATGTAAATTCCCTGAAGCTAAGATCAAATTACTGCAACCAACCAAAGAGAAGGTGAGAGAAAAGAAGGAAATGGAATTGATTTAGAAGTGGTTACTATGGCAACGTTCGGTCCATATTTTTGTTATTTCCAGGTAGTTGTTTTTGCCAACAGATTTTCTAGGGTTCAACGAATGGAAATCATTCAAGCGGAAATATATGATGTCCTTTTTTTTCTGTTTCTTCTCTTCATCTCAGGAAATGTCAACGTGATGCCAATGCGAGGAGATGCTGAGGCAAAAAATTCTTTGAAAAAAAAAACCTTATTCTTTCTTCCTGTTTTCTTTTCTTCTTTCATTTATGTTTACCACCTCCGCTTCTTCTTCTTCTTCTTCTTCTTCTTCTTCTTCTTCTTCTTCTTCTTCTTCTTCTTCTTCTTCTTCTTCTTCTTCTTCTTCTTCTTCTTCTTCTTCTTCTTCAAACTCTTCTTCTTCTTCTTCTTCTTCTTTCTTCTTCTTCTTCTTCTTATTGTTATTCTTGTTCTTATTCTTATTCTTCTTCTTCAAACCATTCTCCTTCTTCTTTTTCTTGTTGTTGTGTTGTTTGTTGTTGTTGTTTTGTTGTTCTTCTTCTTCTTCTTCTTCTTCTTCTTCTTCTTCTTCTTCTTCTTCTTCTTCAAACCCTCTTCTTCTTCTTCTTTGTTTAAGTGCTTAGTCTATCAGTTTTTATTTTTGTTTCACATATTTTTTCAATTGTCATATACTAGTTATCATTAATTTTCTACTATATATATATATATATATATATATATATATATATATGTGTGTGTGTGTGTGTGTGTGTGTGTGTGTGTGTGTGTGTGTGTGTGTGTGTGTGTGTGTGTGTGTGTGTAGATATCATTAGATAGGAACAACGTAAATGATAACTAGTATATATATATATATATATATATATATATATATATATATATATATAATATAGAGAGAGAGAGAGAAGAGAGAGAATGAATAGTAATGAGAAGTATTGTCATAAAAGGTACCCAATGCTAAAATAGCAGAGCAATTTTACAACAATAATATATTATATTATGGATATTAATTTTGTAACTATTAGTTTCATGCTTACGCAATCCTCAGACAAGAGTCAAATGGTTGAGATAAAAAAAAACAGTAGTTTTTTAGCGTGTGAATCGTGTTCTCGCGATGGAATGTTATAACGCTAAATCATGCCACAGATTTTTTTTAGATTTAGTGTTATAACATTCCGTCGCGTGAACACGATTCACGTTTATATACACGCTAAAAACTACTGGTTTTTAAAATCTCAAACATTTAACTCTTGCTGAGTATTGCGTAAACATGAAACTAATAGTTACAAGATTAATATCAATAATTTAATATATATTGATATATATATATATATATATATATATATATATATATATATATATATATATATATATATATATATAAATGGATATGAAAACAAACAATTCTGTTAAAATGTAAATATTTTATATCATATTCATAGCTAATATTGAACAATATATCGATTTATAAAAATCATCTTCAGGGTTTGTTTTTTAATCCGGACTCATCGAGAGAGAAGCTGAAAATGATTTAAATTCAAAACGAAAAACATTTATGTTCCAAAAAGAGTGCAAGTCATGCGATCGTTTCGTCATTAACACTTCCGCTACGCGTTTCTTAGCCAACGACATAATTGTATATCTTTAGTGTAACAGTCAAGTCTTCG
Organism: Doryteuthis pealeii; assembly: GCA_023376005.1. Classification (NCBI taxonomy): domain Eukaryota; kingdom Metazoa; phylum Mollusca; class Cephalopoda; order Myopsida; family Loliginidae; genus Doryteuthis; species Doryteuthis pealeii. The sequence continues at coordinate 72,352,974 of CM042169.1, forward strand.
GGGCAGATACCTCTTAATCTCGGTATCAGCCAGACAGCGAGGGAAACTATCCCCTTTTCAGTAGTGCTAGACCAAGGAGATTTTTACCTTCTGAGGTGGAGTGCCACACCTACCATCAGGTCCTCACTTTACCACACAGATTCCAGTGCTACTCATACCCTGAGTTGGCCGGTATGTAAATTATATATGCGAAGAGTTAGAATTTGATAACTCACAGTGTTGATATGCCAGCATACCAAACCAAATCCATTCAAAAGTTATCATGAAAAGCCCTTCTGTTTCACCATTTTATGTAATCAGGGGCCGGGTTAGCTCAGTCGGTAGAGCGTTCGGCTAGAAACCACAAGGTTCCTGGTTCGATACGTCAACTCAGCGTATGAATAGCACAGGTATGTGTACGGTAAAGTAATGAGCTGGTGGTAGGTGTGGCGCCCACCTTAGACGCAAAAACAATCTTCTTGGACTAGCGCTAGTAAAACGGGGATAGACTCCCTCGCTGTTGGGTTGATACCGACATTAGACCGCCCCCGACGACGACGACCATGTTGTATACCTCTTTCTTTACTTACTTACTTCTATTCTTCTTTTGGCGTCTTTGAAATCTTAACTTCTTCTTGGCCTCTTCTAACATCTCTTCTAACATCTGGACTTCGTCTTGGTGGTCGGTCGCACTTAACCGTATTTCTTCTTCTAGATCAGTCTTGTTACCAAGACATTCACCAACCACAAAACCGTGTTATTTTCATAAGCTTTTATTTACTTAACTAAACATTTAATGTAACTAAACATAGCGCGCGTATGCAGTGAGTTCCAGTTAAGGCAGGACATCTTCTCTGCCTGACGTCCAAAACTGAAAACTGAGGACCCAACCAGGTACCACGTGACTTCACGTATTTCGTGGGCTTTCTGTACTATTCCATGGAAAGTCCCGCCGTGATATGAAAAGGGCCATCTCTTTAGAAATACAGGGGATTGACAATAATCTTATGCAACCGCATAGATTATGTAACACATGTAAGCAGAAAAGCACATTTTACCAAACCAAATCAAAAGTTATCATGAAAATGGATTCTGTAATTTTTAGCATTTTATGTAAACAGGAAAGCACATGTATAAGAAAGCAGTATCAGATTTTGTAAAGAATAGATAACGACACACAACAAGGCTTATAACAAAACAGAGGCTTTTATCGTAGCAAGACAAAGTTATACAATACAATACAAATACAATGTAAGTTGGTACAAATGTTTGTGTAAGTTTACAATGTGTAATGTTTGCAAATGTTCAAATTGTGAATTGTTTGCGATTTGATACTTATCGCGGACTTATCTGAAATCCAGGTAGAATGTCTTGCTAGTTCTTTAGTCGCTTTTTACGCGGCAGCGGCCCTGCCTTTTCAGTCCCATTGACTCAATCTTCCCGACGTCTGCTGTATAAAAACACGTCTTGCTTGACGAGAGTCCCAGTGGCAAGAGGGTGATAGCAGTTTCCAACTATCAAAATTGGCGGTCCAAACTGAGCCTCGTAACGTGTGCTCTGATTGGTCGCCGAAAAAGACCTTTAGACAATCGCATGAGTTTTCTCATCAGTTTATGGCTAAGTCACTAGGGCCCTGTTGCTATAAACAAAGGGAAATAATTGCTTAAATAATATTTTTAATACATTCTACAGATTATGATAAGAATTCTTTTTACAGCCTGGCAATTTAGAAGAATATCTGTCAGCATAATTAATGATAGTGTTTTGATGAATTCATTTCGTTTCTACATGTATTTACGTACAAGTGTCTTGTGTTGTTTTTTTTTCTGCGTTTTTTTTTTTTTTTTTTTTTTTTTTTGTTAAGGGCACCTTTTTTTCTATTTCTACGGCATCCGTCAGTAAAATGTGTTCAAAAATAATTATTATAACCAATCGTATACTCCAAAACATTCACAACATTTATTTTCCCGGGCATTTGTAATATAATGGATATCGTGAAAATTTTGCTTAAATTCATATACTTTAAAAACGTACCTCTAAAATCCTTGAAAAACACGTCCAGATTGACTTTTTGCACGTATAGATAATTTTGACTATGAATTAAATACTCATTGAAAAACTTACGCGATTCCGAAGCTCCATTATAATAAGATTTAAAGCATCAGCTTTATTTGATTATTTCTTTTAGGAACACCTTGTATGATGTTTTCCATTATTCTGAAGCTAGGGAAAAGTTAAGAATAACTAGGAAAAACAGTTAGACAGAGCGCAAAAATATTATTCTGATTTGACGCAATTTAAAAAAAAAACAACAACACATAAACCCTTGTAGAATTCCTTAAAACTATAGAATTACCTTTCCAACTATTGTTTATAGCAAGGGTCCATGCCGGCACACCTTACCTGATAGTTGGTATGGTCGAAACCTTTGAAAAAATTTCAGAAATCGAGCTTTAAAATCGTTTTTTGTACGGATTTGTTACAGTAGTTAACTTTCTATTGGCTAAACGCAACACCTAATTTTAATCCTAAAATGGATCCATCCAAATTGGGATTATTCATATTTGAAAGGACACCTTATTCCAATATCAGATTTGTATCTATGTGCTTTTCGAGGTATTAAAGTGTCCCCACGTGGTCCTATACACGAGATCAGTGTATTATCTCTGTGCTTTTGCCTAGGGGTAAACAGTTGTTGCTTGGCCTTTAGGCTAGAATCAGTGGAGTAACTTTGCGCCCTGTCTAACTGTATTTCCTAGTTATTCTTAACTTTGCTCAAGCTGCAGAATGCTGGAAAACAACACACAAGGTGTTCTTAAAAGAAATAATCAAATAAAGTTGATGCTTTAAATCTTGTCATAATGGAGCTTCGGAATCGTTTAAGTTTTTCAATGCGTATTTAATTCATAGTCAAACTTATCTATACGTGCATAAATGTATTTCCTAGTTATTCTTAACTTTGCTCAAGCTGCAGAATGCTGAAAACAACATACAAGGTGTTCTTAAAAGAAATAATCAAATAAAGTTGATACTTTAAATCTTGTTATAATGGAGCTTCGGAATCGTTAAGTTTTTCAATGCGTATTAATTCATAGTCAAAATTATCTATACGTGCATAAATGTATTTCCTAGTTATTCTTAACTTTGCTCAAGCTGCAGAATGCTGAAAAACAACACAAGTGTTCTTAAAAGAAATAATCAAATAAAGCTGATGCTTTAAATCTTGTTATAATGGAGCTTCGGAACGGGTAAATTTTTCAATGAGTATTTAATTCATAGTCAAAATTATCTATACGTGCATAAATGTATTTCCTAGTTATTCTTAACTTTGCTCAAGCTGCAGAATGCTGGAAAACAACATTCAAGGTGTTCCTAAAAGAAATAATCAAATAAAGCTGATGCTTTAAATCTTATTATAATGGAGCTTCGGAACCGGGTAAATTTTTCAATGCGTATTTAATTCATAGTCAAAATTATCTATACGTGCATAAATGTATTTCCTAGTTATTCTTAACTTTGCTCAAGCTGCAGAATGCTGAAAAACAACACACAAGGTGTTCTTAAAAGAAATAATCAAATAAAGATGATACTTTAAATCTTGTTATAATGGAGCTTCGGAACCGGGTAAATTTTTCAATGAGTATTTAATTCATAGTCAAAATTATCTATACGTGCATAAATGAATTTCCTAGTTATTCTTAACTTTGCTCAAGCTGCAGAATGCTGGAAAACAACATACAAGGTGTTCCTAAAAGAAATAATCAAATAAAGCTGATGCTTTAAATCTTATTATAATGGAGCTTCGGAATCGCGTAAGTTTTTCAATGAGTATTTAATTCATAGTCAAGATTATGAATACGTGCACAAATCTATACTTGGGGATTCTGTATTCTCAATATTTTTCAGGAACAGCAGTAGTTTTAACGGGTTAAGTAGGGCTCATTAGCCTTGGTCTGCAAGCTATCTAAGACAAGTATAATACTTTGCTGGGCACGGTTTCAGTTTATGGAACGATGCTCCGGCTCAGTATCACAATCGTTGGGTTGGATGATACCAAATATAATACTATAGTGTCCGAGGATTATTCTATGCTGGTCGTAGCACAGATAATAGTATTATAGTGTCCTGAAGGAGAGCTGGTTCTATGCTTTCTCACCAACTCGGTTGGGTTAAATGATAACTAGATTACCTAAAGCTGTCAACGGGTCAATCAAACAAAACAAACAGCAACGCTTTCTGATGATTATGTACAAAATATATACATTTAATTTTTCTACAATGATTAGTATTTTGTATGATGTCAAAGGAGCGTTGATGTTGAAAGTAATTTCTTTGTCAGTTGACTGGCGATCTACAGTTAGTTGTCTTTGGTTAAATTATCAATTTAGTACCGAGTGGCAAGATGGCGGAATGTATTGGCAAGTTGTGAAAAGGGCCACGAGCTAGGGTGAGCTCTTGATCTCTGATTTCGGTGTGCCTGATTCCGGCGGATGTTCTCTGCTTGACTCTACTGTTATTTATGGGGTCTAGACCCCCCCCTCCCGAACATTTGGCCAGCCACTTGATAACATTGACTACCTGTTTAAATGGCCTTGTGTCAGCCTTAGTTGTAGTTTTCCATTGTTTTTTTCCAACTGCCACAACTGAAGGCCAACCATTGTTTTATTTATGTATTTAAAAAAAATTTTTGACCAACTTTCCAAACCTGGAATCTTATTTGGTAAATTATTGTTTTATTTTGTCAAAATTTAAGATTCCTGTGATATCAGTCAAATTCCATAATTTAAGGAATTTATAGGCCTACGTGGCACCGCCCTATGTTTGGATGAATTGAAATTTTTAATATAATCATTATTATTTTTTTGTTTTTTTTATTTTTACATTTTCTTTTCTTAAAGTATCTTTTAACTCATAACAAATTACCCTAATTAATAATTAGGGTAGTGTTTTAATTAATTAGTAATTAATTAAAAGATCGCCAATCAACCCATAACTCTTGTAGTGTTATAAAGTAAAATTCCGATACAAAACCTCCGCTGCCTATCGGCTTACCTCAACCTATGGGAGGAAACACCGAAACCAAATCAGGATCTGATGTCCCTAAGGTGCTGTGATGCTGAAATCCAATGCTACCCAGCAACTCCTTGGTTCCGTTACCTTTTATTTGGATCACAGTGGCAGTGAGGAGAGGGGAGTTGCTGGAGCTCATCCCCCATATGAACACGCCAAGTCCGCGTTGTTAAAAAAATGGACACTACTCAATCGTCTCTCGTAGACGGATGGATACCAACACACTCTGAATTGAGAGAGGAGTCGGTTGACCAAAACTCAAGTACATAGACAACATAAAGAGAAATCTGGAGGATTTGAACATGCCCAGAGGCAGTTGGCGCGAAACACCCAGACATAGAATCAAATGGAGAAAACTGATTTGCATAGAGTCATCCTCGTCCAGGATTTCAACTCTAAAGACTGTATCCATTTTATATGACGATAAGTGTGTGCGAGTGTGTACGTGTAACATTAGCTTATTTTAAAACTTTTTCTTTACTAAATATAATTCATTGAAGGTTGAGCTAACAATTGGGACTAGACCAAGATTTGGCTCCCGTTCATGAAAAAAGTCAACTGTAGAATCATACTAACACCAACTAATCAGAAGATTTACCTACACACACACCACACACACACACGCATACACACACACACACACATATATATATACACATATATATATATATATGTTGACTAAATACACACACAGACACACATGCATACACACATATATATATATATATGTATATCTTGACAATATATATACACACACACACACATGCACAAACCTGCACACACACACACACATATATATATATGTTGACAAAATATACACACACACACACACATGCACATACACAACCACACACATATATATATGTTGACAAAATACATACATACACACACACACACATATATATATCTATGTTGACAAAATATATTTACACACACACGTGCACACACTCACGCACACACACACACACACACAACATATATATACATATATATGTTGACAAAATATATATATATATATACACACACACATGCACACACACACCTGCATACACACACACGCATATATATATATGTGTGTGTGTGTATGTGTTGACAAAATATATATATATACACACACACACACACACACATGCACAAACATGCACAAACACACACACATATATATATGTTGATAAAATATATACACACATGTATATATTGACAAAATATATGCACACACACATGCGCACGCGCACACACACACACACACACACACACACATATATATATATATATATGTTGACAAAATAGGTAGACATGTAGACCCTCAGTCACCGCCTTCTAGCACTCATATGATAAAAAGGGGTTGGGGATTGCCATAAGGGCAATAGTGTTGGAAAATCATATAGGTGCTAGGGCTTGACGTGATCAGCCGATTGACCGGAGGGGGCCTCTACGGCCGCCCGTCTAGTCCAAGATAGGGCTAAAGTGGAGTATTACAAGTCATGAACTTGGGTTCTATCCTTAAGCATCACGGGTCGCCACCCGCGGCCAACAGGTGGCCCCAATTGGGTGAGTCTTACTCCCTCTGCTGAGGTGCAGTCGGTCCATTCTAACGCACCCCGACAGGGCAGGATTTATATTGTTAATTTAATTCTCTCCGCTCTTAACTCATTTTTCTTGTATATCTTATCCATTTTCTTGATTTTTCGGTTGTTTTGTTTTACGGCATATCAACTTCTGTGGGTCATTTAATGCCGCCAAAGTTTTAAAAAGATTCGTAGCGTTATTTTTGCAGAAAATACCTCAAACTCAATTATGTGGATGCTGTGCAGAGAATTTCCCGGGGACAATGAACGATAGAGGAAAAGATACAGTTCATGCAAAGACAATGATTCGCCAAGGAACCCATTGCTTAACTCTGTCCATCAATCAGAAATGTATCTCATCTAGCGCAAGTGAATTTAAGTCAAGAGTTTAGTTTGTCACTAAGCAACGGAAGATAAATATGCACGAATTGACGAATACCGTTCTTCAGCCCCCGGGATACTGTCTGGGGCCAAGGTCACATTGCTCACTGTCAGCAGTCGAAATTAGCGGGTCAGATGCCATGGTTATTCACTGTATCGGATCGGACGTCGTTATTCGAAATCTATTACTCAACATACTCACACCGGTTCCATACTTATCCGCCCTCCACCAGTCAGAGACCCGTAATCTAGTGGAAACTCATTTACATCTTCACGCTTTCACCTAATCATCTCTCTCTTTCTCAGTCTCTGTCTCTGTCTCAGTCTCTGTCTCTGTCTGTCTCTCTCAGTCTCTCTCTCTCTCTTCACTCTATTCTCTCACTCATTATGTCGGACCAATCCCTCATTTTATCGAACCTCTCTCTCTCTCTCTTTCTATATATATATGTGTGTCTATTATCGTCTCCCCTCTCCCTCCCCTCTCCTCTCTCTTCTCTCTCTCTCTATATATATATATATATATATAATATATAATATATATAAATTAAACAGAGCAATTTCTCACTCTATCCAATCTATCTATATATATATGTACATCTATCTCTCTCTTCCAGTTACCGTCCCTTGTCTCTATCTCCTCTCTCTCTCTCTCTCTCTCTCTCTCTCTCTCTCTCTCTCTCTCATTATGTCGCACCAATCCCTCATTTGATGCAATCTCACTCTCTCTCTTTATATATATATATATATATATATATATATATATATATATGCATAACATATATATATATATATATATATATATATATATATAATATAATATATATCTATCTATATCTGACTATTTCCGTCTGTCTTTTTCTATCCCTCTCTATCGCTATCTCAGTTATATATATATATATATATATATATATATATATATATATCGTTCTCTATTTTCTCTGTATAAATAATATGTTTATTTCTGTCTCTCTGTCTCTCTGTCTCTTTCTCTCTCAGTACATCTGTACATCTGTCTGTATATCTCTCTCTCCTGGATGTCTGCTTCATGTTCCTCTCTCTCTCTTTTCTCTCTCTCTCTCTTTCTCTCTCCTTTTCTCTCTGTATATATATGTCTGTAACTCAACCTCTCTCTATATATATGCATTCCTGCCCTCTTCCCTCTCTCTCTCTCTCTCTCTATTTATCTATATATCTATCTATCTATCTAATTATATGTATGTATGCCTCTCTCTCTCCTCTGTGCATCTGTCATTGTTTCTCTCTGACTCTCCCTATATCCATCTATATCTCACAATCTGTCTGTCTGTCTGTCTGTCTCAATCACCCTTCTCCCCCCTCTCCTCTCTCTCTCTCTCTCTCTCTCTATATATATATAATATATATATATATATATATATATTATATATATATATATACGTTTCTCAGTCGATAGTTCCATGAATTTGCAATGTCTCAATTGGCTTTAAATAATAATTAAGTAAATCTGCTAAAGTCATCAAAATTAATTGTCCTCATCAAAGGTCAAATTGCCAATATATCATTACAACATTCAAGACACCCACTTTTTAATCAGAACTGTTAATTCTCATTAGAATAAAGTCGCGTTACAAATTAGCGCTCTCGGCTCGGTCATCACTAACCATCGATCGAAGTATGTATCTATTTATGTATGTATATATGTATGTATGTATGTATGTGTGTATAAATATCTATCTACATCTCAATATATTTATATATCTATTACAAGCAATTCGATATCAATCTACCTATCTATCTATATATCTATCTGGAACTGTTAATTTCTATCAATCTTTCTAATTGAAACTGTTAATATCTACCTATCTATCTATATATCTATCTATCTATCTGGAACTGTTCACATCTATCTTTCTATCTTTCTATCTATCTGCATCTGTTCACATCTATCTATATATCCATTTATCTATATATATCTATATCAGAAACTGTTCATATCTATTAATACATCTTTCTTTCTCCTTCCTTTCTTTCTTTCTATCTTTCTTTCTTTGTATTTGAATCTGATCTATCTATCTATCAGAAAGTGTTCATATCTACTATCTATCTATCTATCTATCTATCTATCTTTCTTTCTTTCTTTGTATTTGAATCTGATCAAATCTATCTATCTATCCATCTACCTATCAGAAACTGTTCATATCTGTCAATCCATCTATCGTTCTTCCTTTCTTTCTTTCTTTCTTTCTTCTTTGTATTTGAACCTGATCAAATCTATCTATGTATCTACCTATCTATCTATCTATCTATCTATCTATCTATCTATCAATCTGTTATTATCTATCTATCCATCTTTTCTTTCTTTCTTTCTTTCTTTCTTTCTTACTTTCTTTCTTTTTTTCTTTCTGTCTTTGTAATTCTCATTAGAATAAAGTCGCATTACAAATTAGCGCTCTCGGCTCGGTCATCACTAACCAACGATCTAAGTATGTATCTATTATGTATGTATGTATATGTTATAATGTATGTATAATAAATATCTATCTACATCTCAATATATCTATATATCTATTTCAAGCAATTCGATATCAATCTACCTATCTATCTATATATCTATATGGAACTGTTAATTTCTATCAATCTTTCTAATTGAAACTGTTAGTATCTATCTATCTATTTATTAATCTGGAACTGTTCACATCTATCTATCTATCTATCTATCTATCTATCTATCTGTCTGTCTGTCTGTCTATATATCTGCATCTTCTTCCATCTATCTATATATCCATCTATCGATATATCTATCTATCAGAAACTGTTCATATCTATCAATCCATCTATCTTTCTTCCTTCCTTTCTTTCTTTCTTTCTTTCTTTCTTTCTTTCTTTTTTTCTTTCTTTCTTTGGATTTGAATCTGATCAAATCTATTTATCTATCTATCAGAAACTGTTCATATCTATCAATCCATCTATCTTTCTTCCTTTCTTTCTTTCTTTCTTTCTTTCTTTCTTTCTTTCTTTGTATTTGAATCTGATCAAATCTATATCTATCTATATATATATATATATATATATATATATATATATATATATATATATTATATATATATATATATATATATCTGATATAAACTGTTCATACTGTCAAATCCATCTATCTTTCTTCCTTTCTTTCTTTTTTCTTTGTTTTTGAATCTGATCAAATCTATCTACTATCTATGTATTATCTATCAGAAACTGTTCATATCTATCTATCTATCTTTCTTTCTTCCTTTCTTTCGTTTTCGTATAATCTATCAAATCTATCTATCTATCTATCTATCTACTGTTAATATCTATCTATCTTTTCTTTCTTTCTTTCTTTCTTTCTTTCTCTTTCTTTCCGTCTTTGTAATTCTCATTAAAATAAAGTCACATTACAAATTATGGCTCTCAGCTCGATATCACTACCTATCGATCTAAGTGTGTATGTATGTATGTATGTATGTATTTATAAATATATGGTTATTTCCTATAACTCCAAACTAAAAAGGGGAACCACTCTGAATGGATTTTATCTGTGAATTAATCTACCCATTATTTTCCAATTAAACTAACCCTAACCCTTAACCCTAACACTAACCCCGTCTTCTTTTTTCCTAGGAGATGAATAAATAAATAAATAATTTATCAGTCAAACAGAGTGGTTCCCCTTTTTTAGGTTGGTGTTATAGGAAATAACCAAATATATGTATGTATCTATGTGTATATCAGTTCATGTATTTATTTCAAGTCTTATCTTATCTATCTATGTATCTATTCCAAGTCCATATCTATATATCTATTTAGTCGGGCCGTGACTATCTATCTATCTATCTATCAATCTAATGTCTACTATTATATATGTATCTATATACACCTATTTATATCTTAATCTATCTAAATAACTATATACCTATTTAGTCCATACTATCTACCTATATCAGTTAATCATGAGAATTTTGATAATCCTATGTTGTTTTCATATATGTACACCTCTATCTGTATCTCAATATATCTATATATGTATTTCAAGCAAATCGATATCTATCTATCTATCTATCTATCTGGAACTGTTCACTTCTATCTATCTTATTATAATGGAGATAGTGTGTTTTTCTGTCTGTAACCGAAACTATATTCCTACTCAAGTCACAATTCCCTTTGTTATTTACATCACATTCTCCATGATTTTATTTTTATCTAAATCTCAATATTAATAAAATTGTCTTACATTATTAATACTGTTAACTATGTCTACGTACTGATAATATGCAATTATATTTATATATAACAACAAAATAGCAGTTTACAGTGTGAACGGGAAGGCTAATTTGCATATTAATATTAAAAAATCGAATTTAATAAATATGTGCTTAGTATATTGATTTCTAACTGTTTGGTTTTTATTTAATGAATATAAGCAAAAATCTCTTCAATGAATCTTAAATGAAATCCATTACAAGATAAATAACTGTCCATTTTATTCTTTTTACTTCCTCTTATAACTAAATACTTAAATTAGAGAAAAAAATACAATGAAAGACGAGAGTGATGGAGTAAGTTTCAGTTGTTCCATTTTTTATTATACTCCCCTGTTTCAAATCTTTTATTATACTCCCTCTGTTTCAATTTTTATCTGTATTCTTATTTAGTTTCATTTTTCTAATTTTATATTTATTATTAAAACTTAAATGCGGCGGAGGGTGCATATATTTCTAGTATGTCTAATTGAAATTGTTAATATCTATATATTTATCTATCTATCTATATCTATCTT
>CM042169.1:72372245-72379745 GCA_023376005.1 Doryteuthis pealeii
ATAATATCTATTGCGTTTTGAATCTTATCTATGAAGATTATGCTCACTATACTGACTCCTGTAGGAAGCACGTGGTGTAATGGTTAAAATCATGGGAAATTGACTCGTCGCCCCGAGTTCAAATCCTGGACGTGGTAATTGCATTTCACTTAGCGCTAATATCCTTGGGAAAGGTATGAATCCTACTCTCCCTCCAGCTATGGTTAAATAGCAGGGCAGACTGGGTTCTTTAACCATGGCTAGGTAACCAGTATAGGTGAAGGAAAACTCTGAATTCAAACCTGTTGAACTCCGCTAAGAAATTGACCTTGTGTCGTATCCTGCTCGTGCGGATGGGATTGGTAAATATGTATACTGACTCCTGAGATCAATCGGCGGGTCATGTCAAGCCCTAGCATCTATATGATTGTTCCAACTTTATTGCCCTCGTGGCAAGCCTCAACCCTTTTTATCATATAGCGGTGGCTCAGAGCCTTAGTGTCCTAGGTATTACGTTAAATTCTATATGATGGTGAAGTTTCAGTTCTGGAGCTCAGGGGAATGTGGAGTACCCCTTCATCCCCATTACTTTCAAGTCCACTCTGACCCGGAGTGGTAGTACTTGTTATTGTACCATCTACGGGTTAAATAGAACAAAATTAGTTCTAAATATGTGTTTAAAAATCAGTTAAAAAAAACATTGAGTACCCATGAAGAATGGATTAAACAAAAGGTCAATTGGACACATGGCGTTGTGGATATAGGCGTTGTATTAAGATAGTCCTAAGTAACAGTTATCTCTTCAACCTACAATTTTAATTTTGGTGAGGGGCGACAGCAACATAGAATAATTAACACAGCTTAACACTTGTACCCAGTCATTGTTAATGGAATGAGAACAGTCTACCTCTGTGGATTGAATAAAGGGTTAGGTTCGATGCTCCCGATAACGACAAGAATCTTCCCGAATTCGAGGAGGGGGTCGGCGAGTTGGAGAAGGTTCCCGAGTCCGACAAAAATATCTGAAGAAGGCCGGAGCACACATCAGCTGAAACGTTGTGCAGGTAAGAATAAAAATGAAGGAATTGACCGAACAATCCAAATAATACAAATAATCAAGCCTCATCTCAAAAATTCAGAGAAATAAATATAAAAGTTTTCCGTGTGAAATGAACCAATGGGTGCCGTAAATACAACCAACTAATTAACCAACAATCTATATTGTCTCGTTATGGAGGCGCGTGGTCTTATGGTTAGAGTAGTAGGAAATGGGCTCGCCGACCCCAGTTTAATTCCTGTTAAACAGAAGCTGTTTGCATTCACATGGCACTAATGCCCTTGGGAAATGTATGAATACAATTCTTCCTTCAGCTATGGGTAAATAGCAGGGCAGACTAAAATATAAAAAATATATAAATAAATATATATTTCAATACACAAAATATAAACACTGAATGAACACCTACTGGGCAAATAATACACAAATTATTTTCAGATTCAGGAGTGGCAATTTTTTAAAAATCATCTTTTCCCTCTCTTTTACAGAATGTTATAGCCGTATACTAGTGTTGTATAGCCTTCTCATTACTTACTTCTTACTTCTATTATTTTTCTGTTCTTCTGATATCTTAAGTTCTTCTAGGTCTCTTCTATCGTCTGGACTTCTGTTGGGGACTTCGTGTCTGGTTTTCCATTGGGGATTTCTCATTATCAGAAGCCCTGTGTCATTGTTAGTTTTTAGATAACAACACAAGACTTTGATTTACTTAGATCACATCTTATTTCGAAACCCCCACCAGACTACCTGCGCAGATCGAGTCGGAGCGTGTATAACACGTTTCACCGCCGTCGTGACTAAAATCTATTTCTAATCTAAACCGGAAGAGGGTCTTCTCCACCAATTCTCACGGTATCCACTGGAAGGAAGGATCAGGACAGGTCAAGCCTTGTCACTCAATCCTTCAAGGCCATGGGCTGCAGCTTATAACGGCCATTTTGATTTCTACACTATTGCACATAAATATTAGGTTTCTAATAATTATGTAACACCAGTACAACTATCAAGAGATTTTTTTTCTTTAAATTGTAAGGAAAAAGTATTTAAACAAATAATAGCACTCAACCTTGTGGAAGTTTTGTTTTTCCCAACTCGGTACCCAACCCCCATTTTATATCCCTAGATATAAAGCAAATGAAATTACTCAAAATGTAAGTTAAAAATTACAGAATAAATCATTTAAAATGTTTATGCTTTACATTATAAAAGGGAAAATAATTTACTTCCAATATCAAAAGGTCATGTAAGGATATTTGCCTGCTCATCCCACTTATGAGGGCTGGGCATAAGGTCTCGTTTTTACGTGGGCGCATAAAAAGTGCGTCGATCTGGGGGGAATGGCCCCCTGGGATCGACGCTATTAATTGTACTCTACCGGTCCAGTGACCGAAGCACACTGGACCCCCAGCCGAGGCCGGGTGGATTAGGTAAGAATCAGAGCAGAGTAACTGGAACAGATACTACACTTTGATCCTCCCTTCTAAGCCAGGGAAGTAGGGGTATTTGCCTCATACCGCGCTTGTATAGGCTGGGCACAAGGCCTCGTTTTAACGTGGGGCCCACCCATGAACAAAAATTGCGTCGATCCCTTCGGCATTCCCCTCAAGGGGGCACCTCAGGCGCTGGGAAATAAACCCAGCCCTGCCCCTTTAAATCAAGGGGGCAGGTATTGCCTGGTTGAAAGGCCCCTGGGATCAACGCTATTAATTGTACTTTACCGGTCCAGTGGCCGAAGCACACTGGACCAACGAGGGGAAGGGAAGCAAATGTAAGATTATAAAAAAAACTATTTTTTAGTATAGTGGTTTTGTTTTTTTTAACACCTAACATAATGATTTAATTTTAAATTCCTAAAAGACATTACTTAAGTCCTATGATAATCTTATCATCTGGCTTTCTTATTATATGAAATATGTAAATAATTTTTAATATTAAAAACTCCTTTCAAATTACACTTGTTTACAAAAAAATATTTTTTGTCTGTGGCAAGAATGTGAATAGGTGTTTTTTTACTAATTTGGGTGTGCTGAATTCAAATTTATAAACAGTTTTACTCTATCACCTCTAGTTTTCTGTCTTTTAAATAGTCTCATTTTAGTATATACAGAGTAAATACGTGCTTATTTCAACAGTTGCAGCAGCTTATTACAGATAAAACAGGATAGATAAAGAATATTGACGGAATATATATACTTGGATGATACAATGTACACAATTCATAGTACCGCAGACAGTTAGAAGTGTGTTTTCTTAGATGATCTGCTGTATTTTGCCTCCGGGATTTCACGCAGGAGCATCCAGCAGAAGTCTCCCATCATGCGGGGTTCCACTTGCCTTGGTAGTTGCCCTCCATCTTCCTAATATCTTGGTGGAATCTTTCTCCGTGCTCATCACTCACTGTTCCAAGGTTTGGAGGGAAGAAGTTGAGGTGAGAATGGAGAAAATGAATTTTGAGTGACATTCGGCATCCCATATCATCATAAGTCTTTAGCAACTTCTCAATACAGGCTTGGTAATTTGGTACGCGTGTGTTACCAAGGAAGGCACTACAGACTGACTTAAATGCTCCCCATGCTCTCAATTTACTGCATAATAACTAAAAAAGAAGACATAAGTCACACAATATTAGAAATTAACCCTGAATGCATATACCCCTTTATTGAAGTAAGTCAGTTAGACAGTCAACAATTGGTTTGAGCAATGTGACTGGCCAAGCCTAACCATGCAGTTACTAGTTCTCCAATGAACCCACTATAACAGCTTAAATAATTACTGCCACTGCTGCCAGGAAGAGTCCATTAAGCTGAGGAGGTGTTTGACTGTTCCACTGTCCAATAGTTAACAATCTGTAACAGTCATTTCCAGACTGCAGGTTCAATCCTGGCTAAGGGTGAAAGTAACACAGAATAACAATTAACAGTATTCTACACCCTTTATGTACAGTATATGTACAAAATGTACAGTATGCATGAATAAAAACGGATTTCAAATCTGAATTCAGCTGCATCCCCAAATTAGGTTAAAACAGCTATTTTTGTGCTTGCCTCAATTTCTTTGTAAACCAGTGTCATCAACATTTTCTTCAATAAAAGTTTCTCTAATAGTAAACATTTTCTTCCAATGTTACAGACGATAAACACATGTTTATTCAGCAGGTTAAAGAGAACAAATGTCTCTTATAGGATTTGTAATACATTTGAAAATGTCATGTTAGAATATTTTCTGTCCGTCTACCATGATAAAAAACAAGATTTTTTAAAGATTGACTGATGGGAGTAGAGTAACAAAGAAAAGATGTTGACAAGCGAAATTACTAAAAACAGTAAAAGCATATCTGATAAAAAAAAAATTATAAAAAAAAATTTGCGGGGGCATGAGAAGTAGGAAGCAGAATAATCGAAAAAAATCTTAGCCAAGACTCAAGAGACGCTGGCACGGAGTGCAGAAAACTAGACAAGATGGAAGAGTCCATCACAACGAAAGAAGAATGTAGAGACAGATGAAAAGATAAATAAGAGTTGGGTGGGGTGAATTGAACGACTTGGATAGAAAAGAAACAAAACATAGTCGAAGTAAATTATGAAAAATAAAAATAAAAATAAAAAATATGCTGAGGAGCTGTGCGGTAACGTAAGGAGCTGTTGGTTGGCGTGGCGCTTCGTCCCAGACGCAAAAACAATCTACTTGCTCTAGCGCTAGTAAGGAGCTGATGGTAGGTGTGGTGCTCCACCTCAGACGCTAAGATAAACTCCTTGCTCTAGAACTAGTGAAAAGAGAGAATAGACTCCCTTGCTATTTCTCTGAATGTTTGAGATGTGGCTTGAAGATTAGTATTATCTGCGTATCCAATTGGACACATGGCCTAGTGGATAAGGTAGTTAGGTTAAGACAGTTCTAAGTGACAGTTATCTCTGGATACCGAGTTCAATCCTGAGTAGAGTAGTTAGAAAAATAATTAACACTACTCCTACCCCAGCTTTGGTTAGCGGAATGAGAACAGGATACCCCGTGGAATAAATAAAGGGTTAGGTTCAAAGTTCCGTGATGGCTCCCGATTACGACAAGAAAGTTCTCGTGTTCGAAAAGAAGGTTCCCGAGTTTGAAAAGAAGGTTCCCGAGTCCGAGATGGTTCTCGAGTCCGACAAGAAATACCTGTAGAAGGCCGGAGGGATATCGGCCGAAACGTTGTACAAAGAACAATGAAGATGGGACAATAGTCGGAATAACGCAGATAATACTAGACACCCTTGCTGTTTGACTGATACCGACATTAGGCCACCCGCCGATTTTACGTATTTATTGATAAATCCTACGGAAGAAAAAGTCTGAAGTCTCAGTTCTAGAAAGTCAAATTGTACTCATTGAATGTAAATGTAAAAGCATATCCGATAAAAAAGAAAAGTTACCAAAAAATTGCGGTGGCATCATAAGTAGGAAACAGAATAAACGAAAAAAAAAACTTAGTCAAGACTCAAGAGTCTATCACAACGAAAGAAGAATGTAGAGACAGATGAATAGATACATAAGGGTTGGGTGGGTGAATTGAACGACTGGATAGAAAAGAAACAAAACATATCTATTCATAATGGAGATTCGCTTCCGGTTTTTTTCTGTAACAAAAACTACGTCACTGCTTACGTCGCATTACCCGAAATCATCGTAACACAGAATAAATACACTCAAAATTGAACTTGCAACATTAGATAGCCCTCATTGTTTTTTTAAAACAAGTTTTAATAAATACATGACTGGTATTATATATCTATATATAGTTTGTTTTATTCTAATACATATTTAAAGTTTACATTTCAAATTGTTTTATTTTTTAATCCTTTAATGTATTTGATGATTTTACGTACAAACTGGCTGACATTGAATTTTTAACTCGCACCCCTCAGGGAATATGTTCCAAAAATCTATTTTTACATCGCCCGGGGGGCGTTTTTTATTTTGCTAGTTCGAAGTAAATTATGAACAACCCCAAAAAAATATGCAGAACGATATGACAGAGCTTGATGAGGAAAAGTAAATGACAAGAAATCTGAATCAATAACGAAGAAAAATAATACCATTATTTGAAACTAGCAGCGGCTAACCGACGTCCCCTGGGTAGAGGTTTTTTTTAATTAGTCCCGCAGATCCATAATTACTGAATCGGCAGTTGAATCCCCGTATAATGCCACATTGCATGTAAAAAAATAGAATTGAAGCTACTCTGAAAAGAAATGTTAATGTCTACTATCTAAAATATTAAATGAAAACAAAATCCATGCTGTTATCATCACATTTTATTTTTTAATTATCTTCACGAATATAAATCAAATCTCTATTATTTTGCTCAAAAACCAAGCCCTAGTGATATTTTATGTGTATATATATTTACTTTGTCGTTAATTGATTTGTTTTAGAAGTTCCCTCCGGACATACAGATTCACACAAGTGCCTTTATATATGTATAGTATTGATGATGCCTATTATTACGACTTTTCTCACAATTTTATGACTCCTATAGCTCAGTCGGTAGAGCATCTGCCTAGGAATCATAAGGTTCTGTGTTCGATACCGGCCTCGTATGAGTAACACATGGATCTGTACGGTAAAGTAAGGAGCTGATGGTAGGAGTGGATATCCACTTCAGACGCTAAGGTAACCTCATTGGTCTAGCGCTAATGAAAGGAGAATAGACTCCCTCACTGTTTGACTGATACCGACATTAAGCCGCCACGCCGACTTTACGTACTTATTAATAAACCCTATGGTAGAAAAAGCCTGAAGTCTCAGTACTAGAAAGTTTAGCTGTAGTCCTTGAAATCACAGAACAATAGTGTACTTGTAGCAGAGAATCCAGTCGTACTCCTCGAGATTCTGGCCATAACAAGAGTGCACTTGGAGCAGAGAATCCAGTCGTAGTCCGTCTGATATTAAGTCCAGTTAACAACAGACTTTAGAACAATTAATAACGACCTTAAATACATTCTATATCGTTTTTGATTGGTCAATGCCTGTTCCTAATATTGGTCCATAAAGTTCATAAAGTCCATAAATATACAGTGACTTATCGTACAGGTTATTCCTCCAGATAACACTATAATTCCAAAAATAGATTCACAAAAAATCGCCATTTTTCGTGGTCCCCCTCAAATTTGAAAGCTAAAAATCGACATAACTCCACCAATGCTTGCATTGGAAGCTCACATTTTGGGGAATGTCTAACTTTAAGTTTGTCCACACCTGTACAAAATTTCAGAATAATTGAAAGGGATGGGTTACATGGCCTGGATGATTTCACATGGAATTACCCATATGTTAACTTTAATTATCCGTTTAAAGAAACAAAAGCAATGCGTTCTATACTAATATTCCATGACTCAATGTCTTTAAAGACACCTGTCTAAAAGATTAGATCAACTTAATATATAACACTATGCCTACCAAATTGTTAGATATCGTACATGGCATACCAA
>CM042169.1:72384745-72397245 GCA_023376005.1 Doryteuthis pealeii
TTTCAAAATTAGGTACGACTTCAATTAAGCACATATTCTCCCAAAAATTGTCGGTTAAAAAAAGCCATATCAAAACACATCGCTTGTGTATTTACTTCTTATACTGTCATGTAGAAAAAATCACTATAAGAGGAATTTAACCTACTTCTAAACAAAAACGAAAAATCTAAGAAAGCCCGGTTGGTGTGGGAGGTTACGGTCCTCGCCTGTCAGCTTGACAGTCAGGGTTCGAATCACGCACAAGGCGGTCTTCTTATCTATAGCTCTGCTGATGAGGCCTAATAGGCCGAAATTTACATACAGAGATTGATTTTTCTCGATCTGTTTAGCCTTATATTTGAATAGGTATGCCCGCCTAATTAATTAATTATTAATTAATTAACTTTTAAAATTTGGTACGACTTCAATTAAGCACATATTCTCCCATATATATATATATATATATATATATATATATATATATATATATATGTGTGTGTGTGTGTGTGTGTGTGTGTGTGTGTGTGTGTGTGTTTATTCGTCTTTGTGTTCGCTGTATATATTCATTGACATTTTATAGAACGTGTAGATTCTGGCAACCTTTGCCACCATTAAACGATTATCAGAAAAGCTGGGTTTTATGAAAAATTTACAGTTAAAATATTAATGTTTGCTTTGGCATCAATCTATTTTGAAGTCGATTTCTTCCCCTTTATTTCTGCCCTTACATCCGATTTGAAGCCGGAATCTTCCATCTTCGCTTAGATTAATATTTTGATTCCAGCTTTTTTTCTCCACTCGCATTTCCGTATATAATCATGTGGATCGCCTGAATAATTGCTGGATCGGAGTTATGCAATATTTGATGGATCGTTCTCCCTGATATAATGAAGAATAAATATTTTAATATTCACATTTTTTTTATGTCATATTCATATCTTGTATATGTTATTTTCATATCTATTTTCTAGAGGTGCATTGTTTCAAGCATTTAGCAGCGTGTAGAATTAGCCCAGCAGACAGGGTTCAAACCCCAACGAGAACAATTTTTATTCACTTTAATACGTCTTTGAAAGGCATGAACCGACATTTCCCTACGTATTATTTTAATATTCATATCTTGTATATGTTATTTTCATATCTATTTTCTAGAGGTGCATTGTTTCAAGCGGTTAGCAGCGGGTAGAATTGGCCCAGCATACAGGGTTCAAACCCCAACGGGAACAGTTTTTATTCCCTGTATTGCCTCTTCGGAAGGCATGAATCGAATTCTCCCAACTTATTATTTCAATAGTTGATGTCAATTTTCTAGACGTAGTTTATCTAGCGGTTAGCAGATTTTAGAATAGACACAGCAATCTCCAACTAGAACAGTGTTCTTTCCCTTTAATACCTCTTCGGGAGGCATGAATCGACATCTCCCTACTTATTAATTTGATATTCACATTTTTTATATATGAATATCATTTTTTTTCTTGTGTTTAGCAGCGTGTAGAATTAGCCCAGCAAACAGGGTTCAAACTCCAACTGGGACAGTCTTCATTCTCTTTAATGCCTCTTCAGAAGGCATGAACCCACATTTCCCTACTTATTATTTTAATATTCATATCTTGTATATGTCATTTTCATATCTATTACCTAGAGGTGCATTTTTCTCGTGATTAGCAGCGTGTAGAATTGAACCAGCAAACAGGGTTCAAACCCCAACGAGAACAGTTTTTATTGACTTTAATGCCTCCTTGTAAGGCATGAATCGACATCTCCCTACTTATTATTTCAATATTTGATTTAAAATTCACATTTTGTACATGTTATTTTCATATCTATTTTCTAGATGTGCATTGTTTCAAGCGGTTAGCAACGTGTAGAATTGACCCAGCAAACAGGGTTCAAACCCCAACAGGAACAGTTTTTTATTCACTTTAATGCCTTTTAAAAGGCATGAACCGACTTCTCCCTACTTATTATTTTAATATTCACATTTTTTTATATGTCATTTTCATATCTATTTTCTAGAGGTGCATTGTTTCAAGCGGTTAGCAGCGGGTCCCAGCATACGGGGTTCAAACCCCAACGGGAACAGTTTTTATTGACTTTAATGCCTCTTTGGAAGGCATGAATCAACATCTCCCTACTTATCAATTTAATATTCACATTTTTTTTATCTTATTTTTATATCTATATTTTATATCTATATTTTAGAGGTGCATTGTTGCAAACAGAGTTCAAACTCCAAATGGGACAGTCTTCATTCTCTATAATGCCTCTTCGAAAGGCATGAATTGACTTTTCCCTACGTTTTAATATTTTAATATTCACATTTTTTATATGTTATTTTCATATCTATTTTCTAGAGGTGCATTCTTTCAAGAGGTTAGCAAACAGGGTTCAAGCCCCAACGGCAACAGTTTTTATTCACTTTATTGCCTCTTCGGAAGGCATGAATCGAATTCTCCCTACTTATTATTTCAACATTTTGATTTTCTATGTCATTACGATGTGTATTTTCTAGACGTAGTTTATCTAGCGGTTAGCAGATTTTAGAATAGACACAGCAATCTCCAACTAGAACAGTGTTCTTTCCCTTTAATACCTCTTCGGCAGGCATGAATCGACATCTCCCTACTTATTAATTTGATATTCACATTTTTTATATGTCATTTTCATTTTTTTTTGTGTTTAGCAGCGTGTTGAATTGAGCCTGCAAACAGAGTTCAAAATCCAACTGGGATAGTCTTCATTCTCTTTAATGCCTCTTCAAAAGGCATGAACCGACATTTCCCTACTTATTAGTAATATTCATATCTTGTATATGCCATTTTCATATCTATTACCTAGAGGTGCATTTTTCTCGTGATTAGCAGCGTGTTGAATTGAGCCAGAAAACAGGGCTCAAACTATAACTGGAACAGTTTTTATTCACTTTATTGCCTCTTTGGAAGGCATGAATCGACATCTCCCTACTTATTAATTTAATATTCACATTTTTTATATCTTATTTTCATATCTATATTCTAGAGATGCATTGTTTCTTGTCTTTAAGCAGCGTGTTGATTTGAGCCAGAAAACAGGGTTCAAACACTAACTGAAACAGTTTTTATTCACTTAAATGCCTCTTCGAAAGGCATGAACCAACGTAACCCTACTTATAATTTTAATGTTCACATTTTTATATGTCATTTTCATATCTATATTCTAGGGATGTAGTTTATCTAGCAGTTAGCAGCGTGTTAAATTAACCCAGCAAACAGGGTTCAAACTCCAACTGGGACAGTCTTCATTCTCTTTAATACCTCTTCGGGAGGCATGAATTGACACCTCCCTACTTATTATTTTAATATTCACATTTTTTATATCTTATTTTCATATCTATATTCTAGGTGTGCATTGTTTATTGTGTGTAAGCAGCGTGTTGAATTGAGCCAGAAAACAGGGTTCAAACTCCAACTGGAACTGTTTTTATTCATTTTGATTCCTCTTCGAAAGGCATGAATCGACATCTCCCTATTTATTTATTTAATATTCACATTTTTCATATGTCATTTTCATGCCTATTTTCCAAATATGTAGTTTATCTAGCAGTTAGCAGCGTGTTAAATTGAGGTGCATTTTTCTTGTGTTTAGCAGCGTGTTGAATTGAGGTGCATTTTTCTTGTGTTTAGCAGCGTGTTGAATTGAGGTGCATTTTTCTTGTGTTTAGCAGCGTGTTGAATTGAGCCTGCAAACAGAGTTCAATCTCCAACAAAGGTCTGTAACACAAACTACGTCACTGTTTACGTCACATTACCCAAAATCGTCATAACATAGAATAAATACACTCAAAATTTGAACATGCAACATTAGACAGTCCTCATTGATTTTTAAAACAAGTTTTAATAAATACATGACTGGTATTTTATATCTATATACAGTTTGTTTTATTTTAACACATATTTAAAGTTTACATTTCAAATTGTTTTATTTTTAAATCTTTTAATGAATTTGATGATTTTTCTTACTTAGGGTACAAACTCGCTGACATTGAATTTTTTACTCCCACCCCTCAGGCTATATGTTTCAAAAATCTATTTTAACATCGCCCGGAGGATGCTTTTATTTTGCTAGTTATACTAAAGCTGTGTGAATCAATGATTTTTGTTAAGTTTTTTTTTCTATTTAGTTTAATGTCACAAAATACATCACAAAATATTCCTTAGTTTTGGGATTAAGTTATGTTTGAAAAAAAAACTATGTTTTATTTGGTTCTAATTAGTCGTAATTTGCAATTAAATCAAGAACTCACCCGTCTCTTACACACATTCTGCTTGTCAATTTTCCCTCTCTATATATATCTTGATTAACTTCTTATAAATGTTAGTTTTCCCTGTGAAGGTAAAAAGAGACATAGAAGAGTGTGAGCGGTAAGGCTGGCTTATATAAAAGACGTGTCAGTTTTTGACCTAATTGCAAATTTTAGCAAAGTGATTTTAATGTTTTTTTTAATGAATTTGATGATTTTACTTACTTAGGGTACAAACTCGCTAACATTGAATTTTTTACTTCCAACACTCAGGCAATATGTTTCAAAAATCTATTTTCACATCGCCCGGGGGGGGGTACTAGTAAGAATAAAGACGATCATAAGAAGAAGAATATAAGTAAAGAGAGTATACATTATTTCTT
Organism: Doryteuthis pealeii; assembly: GCA_023376005.1. Lineage (NCBI taxonomy): Eukaryota > Metazoa > Mollusca > Cephalopoda > Myopsida > Loliginidae > Doryteuthis > Doryteuthis pealeii. The sequence goes on from CM042169.1 coordinate 72,389,387, forward strand.
CTTTTTTTTTTTTACTGAGAGAAAGTATATTTAAATATTACCAATTTCTTATGTTTATCATTTTGATAATATGACAGGTCAATGGAGAAAAAATCGAAATACACTCTTCAAAATCTTGGTAATTACTGAGCGCTGACAGCCATATTTTCGCCCATGATTTGAAATGTGGGTAATTTGGACACATAGAATTATTCTGCTGGCATATATCGTCTACTCTCCAAAGAATCTGGGGTGGGGATAAAGTACATGCATATATAAGAAGCGGTAATGAATAATAATCGGAGACGAGAAAAGAAAAGGAAATGAAAATAATTTTCCCAAGGAAAGCAATAATCTTATTATAATAGAGAATCGGTGTCTTTCCGTCTCTAACTGAACCAACGTCACTGCGTACACCATATTCATTCATTGGCATTGTAGTCTCGGTTTGAAAATCACATCGGCGAGAAACTGTCTGTAACCAAGTACCGTTGACTTAATGTCCAGGATACACTACCTTAAATATGCATGTTCTGTTCATGATATTGAGCACTATTTAACTATTGATATAGCATTCTATATAATTAATATATAACATATATATATATATATATATATATATATATATATATATATATTCATTATATCTTATTCATACTGTCGGATCAATTTCCATTTTATTTTCACACATATATATATATATATATATATATGTGTGTGTGTGTGTGTGTGTGTGTGTGTGTGTGTGTGTGTGTGTGTGTGTGTTATTAGAATTTAAGCTGTGATTCCGTCCCTGCCAGGTGATTTACCGCAGGTTAGTCTGTCAAGTGCTATGCAAAGTTCTTTAGTTGTAGGTTCTGAATCTAGCTCTTCTGCTACTGGTTGTTGCTCTACATGACGTAGGGCTGCATTAGAAATAGTGTTGTCGCTGGCGTAGAGTTCTAAGTATATATATATATCTTTTTTATAAAATAGCATTCAATATATTTTTTATGTAAACCTGTTTACAATGCATGTATATAGTAAACTTATTTCCAATAAAGTTTAATGTAAACTCATATCAAATTCATTTTGTAAAGAGACATCTTTTCTAATGCATTTTTATAATAGAATAAGGTCCAATATCTCTTATAATGATCACATTTCTAATGCATTTTTATAATAGAATAAGGTCCAATATCTCTTATAATGATCACATTTATAATGCTTTTTATAATAGATAAGGTCCAATACTCTTATAATGATCACATTTATAATGCATTTTATAATAGAATAAGGTCCAATATCTCTTATAATGATCACATTTATAATGCATTTTTATAATAGAATAAGGTCCAATATCTTATAATGATCACATTTCTAATGCATTTTTATAATAGAATAAGGTCCAATATCTCTTATAATGATCACATTTATAATGCATTTTTATAATAGAATGAGGTCCAATATCTTTTTAATGATCACATTTCTAATGCATTTTTATAATAGAATAAGGTCCAATATCTCTTATAATGATCACATTTATAATGAATTTTTATAATAGAATGAGGTCCAATATCTCTTTTAATGATCACATTTCTAATGCATTTTTATAATAGAATAAGGTCCAATATCTCTTATAATGAACACATTTCTAATGTATTTTTGTAATAGAATAAGGTCCAATATCTATTATAATGATCACATTTATAATGCATTTTTATAATAGAATAAGTTCCAATATCTCTTATAATGATCACATTTCTAATGCATTTTTATAATAGAATAAGGTCCAATATCTCTTATAATGATCACATTTCTAATGCATTTTTATAATAGAATAAGGTCCAATATCTCTTATAATGAACACATTTCTAATGCATTTATAATAGAATAAGGTCTAATATCTCTTATAAATGAACACATTTCTATTGCATTTTATAATAGAATAAGGTCCAATATCTCTTATAATGAACACATTTCTAATGCATTTTATAATAGAATAAGGTCCAATATCTCTTATAATGAACACATTTCTAATGCATTTTTATAATAGAATAAGGTCCAATATCTCTTATAATGATCACATTTCTAATGTATTTTTATAATAGAATGAGGTCCAATATCTCTTATAAGATCACATTTCTAATGCATTTTTATTATAGAATAAGGTCCAAATATCTCTATAATGCATCACATTCTAATGCATTTTTATAATAGAATAAGTCCAATATCTCTTATATGATCACATTTCTAATGCATTATAATAGAATATCCAAATCTCTTATAATGAACACATTTCTAATGTATTTTTATAATAGAATAAGGTCCAATATCTCTTATAATGAACACATTTCTAATGCATTTTTATAATAGAATAAGGTCCAATATCTCTTATAATTACACATTTCTAATGCATTTTTATAATAGAACTCTTATAATGAAACATTTCTAATGCATTTTATAATAGAATAAGGTCCAATATCTCTTATAATGATCACATTCTAATGCATTTTATAATAGAATAAGGTTCTCTTATAATGAATCACATTTCTAATGCATTTTTATAATAGAATAAGGTCCAATATCTCTTATAATGATCACATTTCTAATGCATTTTATAATAGAATAAGGTCCAATATCTCTATATAATGATCACATTTCTAATGCATTTTATATAATAGAATAAGGTCCAATATCTCTTATAATGATCACATTTCTAATGCATTTTTATAATAGAATAAGGTCCAATATCTCTTATAATGAACACATTTCTAATGCATTTTTAATAGAATAAGGTCCAATATCTCTTATAATGAAAAATTTCTGATGCATTTTCATAGGAATCTTTTCTGTATCCATCGATTATTGTCATTCCTCTAGAGAATATCAGTAGTGTTTATAAGCAAGAACTTCAGCATACACAACTGCTGTTTTTTCTTTTCTTTTTTCTTTTTGTTTATACAATCTTGTTCGCAAGTGAGCCAAAATCCAATAGCAGATTTATTGTCTTATGATATTAACTTATACCATCAAGACACGACAACCATATTAGATATTCCAAATCTATGCTCTAAATGAGACATTTGACATTTTTTATATATCTATCCATTCAAAAGGAATATCATCATCATCATCATCATCATCATCATCTCATGATAGACAGAACGGGTTTCTATGAATCTCTCTGTCTGTCTGTCTGTCTGTCTGTCTCTCTCTCCCCCTCACACACACACACACACACACACACACACATAGATAGTTTTTATTGTATTATATCATTTTAATCAGTAAAATCAAAAATAAATTTCGTGGTAGACAGAACGGATTCCTGTGAATCTCTCTCTCTCTCTCTCTCTCTCTCTCTCTCTCTCTCTCTCTCACACACACACACACACACACTCTCTCTCTCTCTTCTCTCTATCTTTCTATCTATCTATCTATCTATCTATCTCCCACACACACACAAACACACACTATCTCTCTATTTCTCCCTCTCACACACTCACTATCTATCTCTTTATCTCCCCCTCTCTCTCTCTCTCTCTCTCTCTATCTATCTTACACACACACACACAAAACACACACACACGCAGAAATGGATAGTTTTTATTGAATTATGTCTGTAAAATCAAAAATAACTTTTGTACTTTTTCTTATTATAAACATATCAAAGTGTATGTGCGATTTTAATGCTCATGCCTACAGATACGTACCAAAACAAACAGGATTTATATATATATATATATATATATATATATATATATATATATATATATATACATATGAATATTGAAAAAACAAAGGATGTTTACAAATGCATGGGCTCATCAGGAGAGAATGTGCAAACCGTTTCGGGGCCTTCCTCTCTACGGTTTAAAAAGCAACACCGTCCCTCCTCACTGATGATATGAGGACCATCGCAATATCTGCATCGACCGCACGTGGATCGGTCTTCAACAAAAATAAGACGGGAAGAAATGACCGTAGGTAAAACAGAACGCTGCTAGTCAAAAGTTGGAATTATTCAAAAGAAAAAGTGCACTGTCTGTATTAAAAATAAAATGAATTTTATTTAAAAATAAAATGAATTTTATTTTTAATTTAAAAAAAATCAGAAGCATTATGGTATATAATAAGACTCAAAAGAGCCTGATGTAGAATCATTTAAAAAAAGTTGAATAATTACATAAAAAGTTGTATAATAAAATATAAAAAATTGTTCGTAATACAATCCAACTGTTAAATAAGTAGCCTATAAGTATAGGTAACTCCGTGGTGTTTATGGATAAATATTTTCAGAGGAGTAAACATTCATATGCGTAGTTTTTTCATAGACAAGTATGTGAAATAAAATTGGAACTTAATCCGACAGTGTAAATATGATATATTGAAAAAACAAAGGATGTTTACAAATGCATGGGCTCATCAGGAGAGAATGTGCAAACCGTTTCAGGGCCTTCCTCTCTACGAAATATTTTGGAAGGGAATTTACTCTAAAAATGCATTGGAAATTAGTTTCTAATAAAAATGCATTGGCAATTTATTTTTTTGAAATGCAATGGAAAAGAAATTATTATAAAACTTTATCGGAAATAAGTTTATTATAGTAGTCAGATTATTTGTAAAATGAGATGGAATAAAACGTCGTGTAGTCGAGTAGTCCTAGGGAGTCCTGTCGTGGAGTAATCGTTAGCAAACTAGTCTCGGTGGTTCGTTACTACTAAATAGCGAGTTTGATTTTCGTTGGCTGCCTAATATTTTTCCGTATATATATATATATATATATATATATATATATATATATATATATATATATATATATAATATACCAAGCGTGTTGGTAGATCCTTGCGGAGAGAAAAAACCCGGCAGAGAGTTTGATTGTAAAAATATACTACCAAACATCAACCAGGAAGAAAAACATTTTTGAAAAAAAGAAAAGACCAAGTTATTCGTACCAACAAAAAATAATCTATTGGTATAGTATTTGGACAAAAGAAAAAACAATTTATATGTATATATATGTATATAAGATATATATATATATTCATATAACCGCTAGGAGAAGCTAATTTGTAAAAAGTGCTCGATACCTAAGTAGAGCCAAGTAATAAGGATAATCTACTGAGTCAGACGAACCTACTACTAGTTTCGCATAAAGCTCTTCAGGGCTAAAATCTGACTCTATTTTTTTTTACTCAGATTTTAGCCCTGAAGAGCTTTATGCGAAACTAATAGTAGGTTCGTCTGACTCAGTAGATTATCCTTATTATATATATATATATATATATATATATATATATATATATAGGTTTTCCTTCTGCTGGTTACCAAGCTGAAAATTAACTATAGAAAGGGAAAAGATAAAGACGAAAGATACTTCCAAGGTTCAGACTTTATTTCTAGATTCATAGCTATTCCTGGAGATGAAAATTATTCCTGTGCCAGTTGTAGCGTCTGTCCCCCAGGAAGGTTCTGCATTAGAATGGTCGAGTGATCTTCTTGGCGAAAGGAAATTTCCTTCTGCGCATGCCCATAGGGGTCTTTCTTCCTGGGGGCTCCTGGGAGATTGTTAAATCTTTTATATTTTTTAGAGTCGCATGGTTGAATAGAAAAACGAGTTTGAAAAAATGTGTTCCAAAAATTGGGTTTTTAAAAATTGGGTTTTTAAAAATTGGGTTTTTAAAAAATGGGTTTGAAAAAATGTGTTTACAAAATTGGGATTTAAAAAATTTGCTTACCCATTAAGAATGAAAAAACAATACGTGTTCAGCATGAAATAAACCAACAAGGGTTGACATGCCCCATAAATCCAACCAACTGTGCTACTCATATGCTGAGTTGGCGAGGGTCGGTATCGAACTAGGAACCTTGTGGTTCCTAGCCGAACGCTATATAATATTCCGTTATTACAAATATTTTACAGACACTACCGCTGTCAATAACAACAAAGACAAAGGATCCGTTGAACAGGAGCAACATTCATTTGAAAAAGGGAATCTAACGATCCCGAAAATTTATGATAACAAATAATAAAAAATAAGTGAATCCAGTACTCCATAACATCGAGTTCCTTCATTTATTTTAAATGCTTCATAATAGCGCCCAACTTCAACATATATATATATATATATATATATATATATATATATATATATATATATATATATATATATATATATATAGTCATTGGAATTCTCAAAATCTATTCAGAAAATTGATCAGCATTTTATTCTTTTGTTATGACAATCAGGATCGATGTCTAAAGAAAAAATATATCTAAATGCAAATAGAAGTATCTAGAATGAACGGTATCTTGAAGATGAAATAATCTAAATAGCCAATGGGATGTGAGGAAAGGTACAAGAATTAGAGATAATTGATTAAGTGTGAACAAATTGAATGTAGGTGCGTGCATTGCTGATCGGAAGTCAGTATAAGTCAATGCAACTTGGATGTCTTTGTTGACTGGAATTGGTGTTGGTAAGACCGTATTCAAGAAAAAAATGAGAAACCACCCAAGAAATGTGTTGTGTTGTTAATCACAAGAAAAAAAACAACAGGACGTTTCAACTCACTAGTTTGCATTATATAAAATCCTATAGATTAGACTTATGATATTAAATTGTGGCTGAGATAGATTTGCCTTAAATCAATCCATGTAATTAGTTCTGCAATGTGTGTTATATATCGTTAAGAAATATCTGTTTGCATAGTATATAGTGGGAATAATTTGCATACTGGTTTTAACAAAACCATGTCCAATAAATAATTATTCGGTGTTATTTATTTCTAATATTGTTTTATTTTCAATCCTGTACGAACAGGATGTGATACAATGTAAGTTCTAAATCAGAGTTCAATAGCTTTGATTTGAATTGAATGTGTATGAGTATCAGTCTCCTGGGTATTACTGTAAACAGCATGTAGTGATGAAATAGACACGGTGATACGAAAAGAAACATCATATATATATATATATATATATATATATATATATATATATATATATATATATATAAATATGGGGGTGTAAAAGGAATGATTTACCGGTAAAAATATTGGGTTGGTCTCAATATTTGGTTGGTACAAATGTTATTCGGATAAGTCAGCGTTATAAGAAATATAAAGTGCTCAATACGTAAGTTGAGCTGATTTATTATTATAGTGCGTACAGAGATAACCTACTCGAGTTTCAACATAAGGATCTCCAGGGTTAAATCCACTGAATTAATCAAGATATTGATTAATTACAGCTAACCCTGAAGATCCTTATGTTGAAACTTGATTAGATTATTTCTGTACACACTATAATATTTATTTATTTATTTATTTTATTACACTAGAACACATAATTCGTAGGCAACCCATGAATTACGTAACACAATCTGAGTCAAAATCTATCCCGAATATTGATCAAAATTTCATTCTTTTTGTCATGACAATCAAGATCGATGTGTAAAGAAAAAATATATCTAAATGTAAATAGAAGAATCTTGAATTAACCTATTTTGAAGATGAAAAAGACTCAATCCACTCTGGGAGTGGGAAAAGGTGCAACAGTTAGATATAATCGATTGAGAGTGAGTAATTTGGGACTAGGTGCGTACTATGCCTAACAGAATTCCTTTGAAGTCAACGTAGAGTGGATGTCTTTTGTTGCATATATTCAAACAATTAACGCCTTTTGGGCCAAGAATTATGAGATTTGATTCATATTCGAAGATACATGAAATTCAAAATATACATAGAAATAGCAGTGAAATTCTACTCACAATGTCCAGCATTTGTAAATCTCGAAAGTAAACAAATCAATACACCAGGTTTTTTTTAATCCCCTCCCGCTACCTAGACGACGTTGGATAGCCGCTTCTAGTATAATATATTATAAGAATATT
>CM042169.1:72402245-72427245 GCA_023376005.1 Doryteuthis pealeii
AACAACGCTGAGGTAAAAATGTGTATAACTGAATCACAACGCAACAATCTTAATCTATATAACATCAATTAATATTGTTCTTTAATTTTTTAAGATCTTCTAAATGAAACGTATTAAATTACCGTATTTGACGGCATATAGGACGCACTTTTTTCCTAATATTTTGGCTAAAAATGTGCCCTGCGTCTTATACACCGTAGTTGAAGTTTTTATTAATATCATTATGAATAATTTTATTATTATTATTATTATTATTATTATTATTTCCTGCTATTGAGATGTCTTGTGTATGCTTATTGCTTGCATGTACTGTCAAATTGTTTTCATACAGCTATGTTTCTGCTTGTGTAATGCACAGCTAGATTGTTTTCAACAATATATGCTTAAATACACTAAAAAATTTTTTTCCTGAATCTGACCTATTTCAGTAGGTCAGATTCAGGAAAAATTTTCTTATATGCCCGTGCGTCTTATATGTCGTCAAATACGGTATATTTTCCTTAGAGAATGATTTTTATTAAAAGTATTAATTCAAGTAGAGAAATTTAAAAAATATACAGTGGAATTTAGTTCGTCTCCCACTAACCTATGTCCGGTAGACTATGGTAAAAAAATTACGCTGCTCAATTCACAGTCTACCGTAAATAATAATTTGGTTCAAGGGCTGGGTTAGCTCAGTCGGTAGAGTGTTTGGCTAGAAACCACAAGGTTCCTAGTTCGATACCGGTCCTCACCAACTCAACGTATGAGTAGCACAGGAATCTGTGCGGTAAAGCAAGGAGCTGATAGTAGGTGTGGTGTTCCGCCTCAGACGCAAAAATAATCTCCTTGGTATACTGCTAGTGAAAAGGCGATAGACTCCCTCGCTAATTGGCTGATACCGACTTTAGGCCCCCAACGACTTTACTTTTAGAAATACACATGGCGGAACTAGTCTAGCCGAACGGGTTATGTAATAAACTATATTATTGCCATAAAAAATGAATATAAACAAAGTGTGGTACTTGTTTTAAACTAATTGTTTTTGGTTATCTTCAAGATACACCTGCTCATGCTGAATTTCTGCTGTGTAGCCTTGAGCAAGCAGCTACAGGCATTGGTGTCTATGTGAACTCAGATTAAATAGAGTTTGTTGGATTTAATCAAGATGATGATAACTCTTCATTAAATAGCAAGCCTTTGTAATTAATAGACCAGTTCATATAGCTTGGTAGCAATATCTCATCTACTGAAAGTGATGTCAACCTACGGCTTCCCACTAAAAAAGGCAAGAGGATGATATCTTACAGAAACTATTACTGATGCAGACTAGACAGATGATCTAGTACTTCTTGCAAATACACCTGCTCAAGCTGAATCTCTGCAGCACAATCTGGAACTGGGAGCAAGAGGCATTGGTCTCTACTTGAACTCAGATAAAACAGTTTATGTGCTTTAATCAGGATGGTGCCATCTCCTCATTAAATGGTAGGCCTCTGAAATAAGCATATCAGTTAGCATACCTCGGTAGCTAAGAACCTTTTAAATGCATTCCTATAGTAAAATAATGTCCAATGCATTTATATACTAAAACTCTTTCTGTGTTAGTTAGTTTGGTTTGTTTTGTTTTACGGCATATCAACATCAGTGGGTCATTTAATGCGATAAAGTTTTGAAATGAATCAATTCTTAATGGATAATACAATTTTGTTTATAAACTCATATTTTTCTATTCAACCCATAGATGGGACCCTAACAGGTACTACCACTCCGGGTCAGAGTGGACCAGGGAGCAATGGCGTTGAATGGGATGCTCCACATTCCCCAAACCTCCAAAACTGGAACCTAACCATCAGAAATAGTTTAACGTCATTCCCAGGACATGTAGACCCGCAGCCACCGCCTTCTAGCATACATATGATAAAAAGGGGTTGGGCTTGCCATAATACGTTGGGGAATAAAACAAATATTACTGATCAATAATACAATAAGTGATTATTTATTAGACCCGCAAATGCAGATTAATGTTACATAATTATTAGATACCTAATATTTATAGGTGCTAGGGCTGGACGTGACCAGCCGATTGATCGGAGGGGGCTTCTCCGACCGCCCGTCTAGCCCATGATAGGGCCAAAGTGGAGTATTGCATGTCATGAACTGCTTATCCACCTGGGCTCTACCCTTAAGCATCACGGGTCGCCAGGCACGGCCAACAGTGGCCCCATTGGGGGAGTCTTACCCCTCTGCAGAGGTGCAGTCTGTGCATTCTAACGCCCCAGCCGATAGGGTGGTAAAACTCTTTGCAATGGATTCCAATAATAAGATATGGCTAATCAAGATATTATTATCAATCGAAATTATCATCAATGAAGCTCATTGATGATAATTTCGATTTAAGTTATTAGCTGAATAAACTCATTGGACAGTGATGAGAATGCAAATATTTCAGCCAAGGGGGAGGATAAACATTTGGATGGTCTTTTTTTTTGCATTCACAGAAACAATGACAACCGAAATAGAAATTCTAAAATGACTATTTTTGATTAAAGTCCTTTTTAATTTTATTTTTCAAAATGGCGTCGCTTTGTTTTAAGTAAACTTTGGTTTGATTTCGCTCAATTCTTTTGGTTCATTTTTTTTTACCGGAAGGTTAATATCTTTTGATCATTCATATATTTCTTTAGAATACTTCACAATGAACTATGTATGTATGTATGAATACACAACATACACACACATACACACACACACACATATATATATATATGTATAACATATACATACATATATTTATATATATATATATATATATTATATATATATATATAAATATATGTATGTATGTACTTATACATATATATATATATGTGTGTGTGTATGTGTAAGGGTATGTATGCATTCAAGAAATGTATATATATATATATATATATACATTTCTTGAATGCATACATACCCTTACGCATCCTCACAAGGACGCACCCATACACACATACATAACCACAGACACATACACATATATATATATATATACATACATAACTTGTATACTATATACACGTGAACATCAACACATACACAAACATACATACACGCACACACACAAATATATATATATATATATATATATATATATATATATGCATAAAATTCTTGTATTAACGTATATGCATACTGTACCACACCGAACTCCCCATATATATATATATATATATATGTATATATATATATATATAGAGAGAGAGAGAGTGAGAGAGAGGGAGAGAGAGATTTCATGTATGCGCACCTACACTTATGCATACACGCAAATACTCACACACACACACACACACACACACACATATATATATATATATATATATAGTATGACACATATATACCCATACACATGCACATAGAAGCACTGACACAATATTTATTTATGTACATATACGCACTTCTACAACCACCTAATGTACCCTACACACACACACACACACACACACACACACATATATATATATATATATATATGTATATATATATATTTGTGTGTGTGTGTAAACATTTTTTGTATCTCAATTGTCCTAAGAATGTATTTCTTTTGTTTAACGTTTACATTGTTTTAAAAAATTCCATTTTCGTTTCACTGTTCCATTCTTAGAAACTCAATGAAAAAAAAAAAAAAAAAAAAAAAAACTCTTTTGGATCCATGTAATTTCACCTTGGGTTTCATTGTTTTTCACAATTTCAAATAATTAGTACCACCCTTGAGCAAGTCTCTCGATTTTTGTTCTCTATATTTCTTTCTCAATAGCAATACAATTCCTTTGTTTTCTTTTCTATTGTCTTCATCAATCCATATTTTTTTCATCGTATGTTTTTTTTTGTTTTTTTTTTACATTTTTTGTTTTTTTTAAATAATTTGTTTGTTTTCTTCTTCTGCAATTCATTTTTCCCGCGTATTTTTCTCTTTAGCGATCACGTAAGTTATATTTAGTTTTGGTTTTTGTTTTGAGTAGAAGAAAAAATGAAATAAAGAAAAGATACACATTTTAAAGAAATCGAGGGATATCTTTTAGTTTTTTGATTTTTTTTTTGTGTGTGTGTTTGTTTTAATTCTTAACGGCACTCAGGTGAGAAAAATGTTCCGTCATGATCTTTTGTCGAACAATGAATTTTCAAGTAATCTTTTTTTTATCGATACTTTATAAATAGAATAGACATTATTAGAGCAAACAGGGAAATAAAATTGCTGTAGGGTCATCCGTTTGTGTTCTTTGAAATAGACTCTTGTATTCTCACAGTATGTCAAACAGAGAAAAGCGAAGGAGGTAAAAAAAGGAAATATTTTTTATTCTTATTTCTTTAAAAAAAACAAAAACATATTCAATTTTCAAGTGCTAAAAGAGTTTAATTCCTGACATTTTAAATGAATCGAAAATTAAACAGGAGGAGGTGATTGTGTAATTCCATAAAAAAGGAACGTACAAATGCACAATAGTGCGAAAGAAATATTATCATTAGAATCGCATTTAATATATGGATAGCATTAAAAGTCTGAAACTCCCGAAGTAGCTTAATACTACCCCTAACCCTAACATTAACCATAGCGTCTAAAGAGCTTCGGACATTTCCGTGAAATGTAATGAATGTTATACGTCAACTAAATATACTAGCAAATATATGCACCCTCCGGGTGCAAGTATTTTAGTTAAATTTTATAATAAAATATGATATTAAATTAGAAAGGCTAATGAAACTGAATAAGAATGTAGATAAAAAGATTTTGAACAGAGGGGGTATGATTGAAAAATAGAACAACTTTGAAACTAACTCTTCCATGATTTTCCGTTACTCCCGTATTTTATTAATTTAACTGTTTAGTTAGAATAGGAAGTAAAGAATAATATTACAGTTATTTCTTCTTTTTAAGGGATTTCTTTTAAGATTTATTGAAGAGATTTTTGCTTATATTCAATAAGATAAAACCAAACAATTAGAAATCGATAATACTAAGCATATATTTATTAAAATCAATTTTTTAAGATCAATATGCAAATTAGCATTCCCATTCATACTGTAAACCTCGATTTTGTTGTATATATAAATACAATTGCATGTTATTAGTATGTATATATGGTCAACAGTGTAAGTAATTTAAAACAATTTTATTAATAATTGAGGTTTAAATAAAAATAAAATCATGGAGAATATGATGTAAATAACTAAAGGAATTGTAACTTGTATAGTAATATAGTTTCGGTTACAGACAGACAAACCCACAATCTCCATTATAATAAGATTATATATTGCGTACTATTGTGCGTTAGTACATTTTTAAGTCAAATCTTTAACAGAACTAAAAGAAGAGAGTCTTCTAATAGGTCCATGTTATTGGTAAAGAACCGAAATTCGGTTAAATCGAACTTAACGCACCTAAATTCCACCATGGTATGTCACCGCGTCGAAATAAAAAAAATACCAAAAATCAGGGAATTAACGGAATGTAATGCAATTTTTAGTATTGATATATTAATGAATAAAAGATTGTGTAATTCCATAAAAAGGAACGTGCAAATGCACAATAGTGTGAAAGATTTGTTTGGTTTGTTTTACGGCATATCAGCATCAGTGGGTCATTTAATGCCGATAAAATTTTGAAATAAATCAATTCTTAATGGATAATACAAATTTTTTATAAATACATTTTTCTATTTAACACATAGATGGGACTCTAACAGGTACTACCACTCCGGGTCAGAGTGGACCAGGGAGCAATGGGGATGAAGGGGTGCTCCACATTCCCCAAACCTCCAAAACTGGAACCTCACCATCAGATAGAGTTTAACGTCATTCCCAGGACATGTAGACCCGCAGCCACCACCTTCTAGCACCCATATGATAAAAAGGGGGTTGGGGCTTGCCATAAAGGCAATAGGGTTGGGAAAATCATATAGGTGCTAGGGCTTGGCGTGACCAGCCAATTGATCGGAGAGGGCCTCTCCGACCGCCCGTCTAGCCCAAGATAGGACCAAAGTGGAGTATTGCATGTCATCAACTGCTCATCCACCTGGGTTCTATCCTTAAGCATCATGGGTCGCCACCCACGGCCAACACGTGGCCTTATTGGGGGAGTCTTATCCATCTGCAGAGGTGCAGTCTGTGCATTCAAACGCCCCAGCCGACAGGGTGGTAGTGTGAAAGAGATAGTATCATTAGAATCGCATTCAATATATGGATAGCATTAAATGTCTGACACTCAGGAAGTAGCTTAGTCATGGTTAGGGGTAGTCCCTAACCATGACACAAACCCTAACAATAACCCAAGCGTCTAAAGAGCTTCGGACATTTCCGTGAATGTAATTATTTTTATACGTCATCTAAATATATTATTTCTTTCGCGCTATTATGCATTAGTACCAAAACGAATTTCGGGTTATATCGAACTTAACGGACTTAAATCCCACCATCGTATGTCACCCCGCCGAAAGAAAAAGAATACCAAAAATCAGGGAATTAACGGAATTTAATGCAATTTTTAGTGTTGATATATTAATGAATAAAAGTTATAATGCACCAGTTATTTTATTTAAAAACTTTTACATTTTTTCTGGCCTTTTTAAAAATTCAGATCAATTAACTTTGAAACCAGGTATCTTTGAGAATCTGTGTTACGTCTCAAAGATACTGACTTAAATATTATGTTCTAAGTTTAATTTAATTATGGCTAGATAAAATCATTAATCGCCTCTGCCTGTCAACATAGATTTGACTTAGCACTAACTTCAAAGGAACAAGCTTTCGGGACTAAATTTAATTGACTTTGAGGGGATATAGAATAAAAATAAGCTTAAATCAGGCGAATATATATTAGCCACATAGATTTACTTATTTCCCCTGAAGACGGTGTACTAAGACCACCGAAACCGCGGTAGGGAAATAACTTTTCTACATATATATATATATATATATATATATATATATATATATATATATATATATATATATATGTGTGTGTGTGTGTGTGTGTGTGTGTGTGTGTGTGTGTGTGTGTGTTGTCTTAAACAAACCCTAGATGAAGAGGAATATAGTTTCTCGAAATATTGGTAAATAAATTGAACTTAGAACATAATTTTAAGTCAGTTCTTATTTATTTCACTCATTTCCTTCATGCTTCTAAAACAGATTATTTTACTATAATATAATATAGATATACACCCCCACACACCCAACACACACACACACATATATATATATATATATATATATATATAATATATATATGTAATATTCACATATCAATAGACTCATTACACACACCCACACACACACACACACACACACACACATATATATATATATGTATATATATATATAAGATTTATCCAAACTGGTAGTAAGGGATGATTCTATATGTGATTTCTAAAACACACTGTATTAATATTGTATGATCCAGTATGTATAAATACAGCGAATCTTTAAATCACTAAAGAGAGCTCAATGTATAATAAACTTTTTAGATTATATACAGAGCAATATTTATCAATAAAGGAAGGAAGAACTCAACACCGTAATTCCATAATAAATGTATTTCGACCAAAATTGGGGCCTATATAAATCTAAGTTGATTTAATATAGCTCTTCAATAAATTGATACCCATCTGATGAGACTGAATTTTGGGGAGCTATATCAAATCAACTTAGATTTATATAGGTCCCAATTTTGGTCGAAATACATTTATTATGGTGTTGAGTTCTTCCTACCTTTCTATGATATATATATATATATCTTATTATAATGGAGATTGTGTGTTTTTTCTGTCTGTAACCGAAACTATTTTACTATTCAAGTTACAATTCCCTTAGTTATTGACATCACATTCTCCATGATTTTATTTTTATTTAAACCTCAATTATTAATAAAATTATTTTACATTATTAATGCTGTTGACCATGTCTACATACTGACGACATGCTATTATATTTATATATACAACAGAATAGCGGTTTACAGTGTGAACGCGAAGGCTAATTTGCATATTAATATTAAAAAATCGAATTTAATAAATATGTGCTTAGTATTATTAATTTCTAACTGTTTGGTTTTATTTTAATGAATATAAGCAAAGATCTCTTCAATGAATCTTAAATGAAATCCATTAACAAGATAAAATAACTGTCATTTTATTATTTACTTCCTCTTTTAACTAAATACTTAAATTAGAAAAAAATGACAATGAAAGACGAGAGTGATGGAAGAGTGAGTTTCAGCTGTTCTATTTTTCGATTATACGCCCTCTGTTCCAAATCGTTTTATCTGCATTTTTATTCAGTTTTACTAGCCTTTCTAATTTAATATGATATTTTATTATATTAAAACTTAAATACTTCCACCCGGAGGGTGCATATATTTGCTAGTATATATAAGGGAATTTTATATGTCTATAATCAGTAAGAAATAAAACAATACTCTACGCACATCGGCGATCGCACACCACTTCAGTTACGCACTTGACGTCAACCCCAGTCCTGTATATTCCACTGTATTTAGAAATGCAATTTTATCGGCCAAACATCTTCATGATAGGTAAATGTATATACGGTAATTTTGAGATATGTCATCTTTGCCCTAATTTTTTTTTTCTGCTGACTATTGATATCTTCATCCTGGTTGCCATGGCAGTCGAACATGATAAGCACGGGAAACTCATATCGAACATACAAATATATAAAACCTAGCAGAATATATATGGAAGCGGAACGGATCACCGTTCTCACCTCTGGGGTAAGTTACAAGAATTAGGTGTGAATCTTTATTTGAAGCCGAAAGAACTCAAAGATGAGCTGCGTTTCATCGCCTGGCGAGAAACCATACAAGACAAACGAGGCTTGGATTATGTGGCTCGGCAAGAAAAAGACGGTGACGATAATTAAGTACAGAAAATATACATTTCCTTGTGTGTCAAGAGTTGCTTGGATGTTTGATCAAGTAGGTAGTTATTTACTGAGCTCAGTTTAGTTTATCATAAAGAGTATGGGTTACACAGGGTAAAGAGGCACGTATAGCGTAACGATTATCATTATAAAAAATAGCAAGTATTTAAGTTTTACTGTATTTGTTGCATAGGGCCAAGTTCGAGTTGTAGTAGTAGTCGTTGAGTAGTAGTAGTCGTCGTTAGTTCAGAAACAACACACGTAAGTTGTATAGTCACAGGGGTCTGTTTATTTCTTCCTAGGATCGTGGGTTCTTTTCAGAGATAGAGTGTTGAGTATTTCCAGTATATAAGGTGTGTGCTAGATCCTCGCCTATACTTATAGACTAGGCCAGAATCATTTGATCTAACTCTTGGCCAATCACTGGCAGTACTCTGAGGTTGATACAATACTTAAACGGACCTTACTGGTCATAATTACTCTGACATTCTTTGACGACGGACATAGGATTAAAGCAGTGGACCTTTACCAATACGCAGGATAGGACTTATACGCTTACCTAAATATTCCATAACACAGGACTTTCTTTAAGCTCTTTTCAACTGGCCAAGGATGGCATTTAAAAACTTTAGAGAGAGAGAGAGGAGAGAGAGAGAGAGAGAGAGAGAGAGAGAGAGAGAGAGTATGGTCAAACTATTCTATCGTAAGTCATGTTCCGTACTGCTATCCCGAACCAATACGGGGAACCGGGAGCCAACTCAGACTCCCACCAGAGCCCAACCAAAAACAAAATATTTTTCTTCTCTTCCGTTTCCCGTCCCGGGGTCACATTCGTTTCTGGTCAAAATCCGGAATTTCCATTTTTATTTTAAAATCTATTTCCGGGGTTCATTCTTCGATCAGTTGATGGAACTCTGTTGAGTGTTTACCCTTCTAAACTTTAACCTTTGTTCCAATTTCTTTTTGTTCTCTTTCTTCAGAAATCCGATTACCGTTTTATTTTTCAATTCCCGAAATCCCCGTAGACCATAATAATTACTCAACAGTAATGAAATATATTAAATCAAAAAGACTAACAAAATTAAATAAGAAGCCATATAAAACGATTACACGTATTTTAATAATTCTTTTAATTGGTTTCTATATAAAATCATTCATAGGATTGAAATATCCTGATTTTTGGGATTGGTATTTTGTCATGAAATTTGATTTATTTACTAAGCGCAGCTTAGTTTATTATAAAGAATATGGGTTACACAGTGAAAAGTGGCGGGTATAGCATAAAGATCATCATTATAAAAATAGCAAGTAAGTATTTAAATGTTAATGTAATGAAATATATTAAATTAGAAAGCCAAATGAAATTAAATAAGAACGTATATAAAACGATAACACTTGGCCGAAACAGTATAGTTTCTGACTATCCTGCTGAAGTCCCGGTTTCGATTTCTGTCGGAGGGAAATCGTTAGTATATATCGCTGATGAGACTTAATAAAGTTGAAACAGGCGGTACGATATTCTACCCACCGAGTAATTCTTTGCGAAATTCACTTGTCATTATTATCTTCTATAATTATCGAATTTTTGCGATATGCGCATTGTAATTGCCTTCAAGCAAAAATATGAATATTAATATATACTTTATCCAACAATGCTTCTAAAAAATAAACAAATATCCAAAAAATCACATTTTAATTGGTTTCTATATAAAATAATTCACAGGATTGATTTTAATGCGTTGGAGAATTAAACAATAATATTAGAGATCAAAAACACCAAAAAAATTATTCAGTAAATCCGCTTTTGTTAAAACCAGTATGCAAATTCCTTTGTCCTTACTTTCCCTCTATTCTTTACTATATATATATATATATATATATATATATATATATAAAATAAATTTCTGGTACAAGCAAATTTAAATAATACTCTAAGGGTAATCATGATGATCACATAGGTGGATACGAAGGAAAAGAGTGATAAAAAAAAAAAAAAAATGTTTTATTTAAATAAAACAAGGGCCCTTTCGTCCGGTTGCTCATCAAGGTTTTACAGCCGAGACGACTAAAAGTCAAATTGTAAATACATATACATATATATACCCATATGTATTTACAATTTGACTTTTAGTCGTCTCCGGCTGTAAAACCTTGATGAGCAACCGGACGAAAGGGCCCTTGTTTTATTAAATAAAACATTTTTTTTTTTTTTTTTTTATCACTCTTTTCCTTCGTATCCACCTATGTGATCATCATGATTACCCTTAGAGTATTATATATATATATATATATTATAAAATGTGTACAATAGATAACCTACTCGAGTTTCACCATGATGATCTTCAGGGTTAAATCCGCTGAATTTAATCCTGAAGATCCATATAGTGAAACTCGAGTAGGTTATCGCTTGTACACATTTTATAATAAATTTGCTCTACTTAGTATTAAGCACTTTGTATTTGTTATATCACTGACTTGCCCTCTGAATTATACACTTACTAACCATCGTGATCAAATTCATTTTCCTTTATATATATATATATATATATATATATATATATATATATATAATGTATTTTGGAAACCTTTTATTTAAGCAGGTTTTCTTAAATCCACGGGACATTTGTAACCCTGTGATCTTCAAGTGTAGACGTTCAAATCTTCTTGTTGTTTTCTGTATATCCGCATCTAGATGGTAGGGAAAGTGTACCATATTTTCTACCAATCATTGTCAACCATGACACTGGTCGTTACCGGGGGAATAATAGTTGCAGTCGTTGTTTTTGGAGAAAGTTTTATTTATTTGTAAGAAGTAGTTGCAGTTATTCGATAATAACTGCAAACATATTCCCTGTTCTTTAACAAAACGATATATATATATATATATAATATATATATATATATATATATATATATATATATATATATAATATATATATATATATATATATCTTATTATAATGGAGATTGTGTATTTATCTGTCTGTAACCGAAACTATATTACTATACAAGTTACAATTCCCTTTGTTATTTACATCACCTTCTCCATGATTTTATTTTTATTTAAACCTCAATTATTCATAACATTGATTTACATTATTAAGACTGTTGCCCATATCTACATACTAACAATATGCAATTGTATTTATATATACAACAAAATAGCGGATTACAGTGTGAATGGGAAGGCTAATTTGGATATTGATCTTAAAAAATTGATTTTAATAAATATATGCTAAGTATCATTGATTTCTAATTGTTTGGTTTTATCTTATTGAATATGAGCAAAAATCTCGGGGATAAATCTTAAAAGAAATTCATTAACAAGAAGAAATAACTGTAATATTATCCTTTACTTCCTATTTTAACTAAATAGTTAAATTCGGAAATTTTACCAATGAAAGACGGGAGTAAGCGAAAATGATGGAAGAGTTAGTTTCAAAGTTGTTCTATTTTTCGATTATACCCCCTCTGTTCCAAATCTTTTTATCTGCATTCTTATGCAGTTTTATTAGCCTTTCTAATTTAACATGATATTTTATTGTATAAAACTTAAAAACTTGCACCGGAGTGTGCATAAATTTGCTAGTATATATATATATATATATATATATATATATATATGGTTGGGCAACCCACTTCGCGTCGATTAGACGATGGGTGTTAGTTCTCTCCTCTCTCCTCTCTCTCCTCTCCGCTCTTCTCTCTCTCTCCTTCCTCTCACACACACACACACACCACACACTTTACAGCTACGTGAGTGGCCTGAACAGACCGATCCTCGAATGGCAGTCTCTGGTGTAGTGGCTGCAAACAAAAGGTGATGCTTTCTGTAGGTGCTGGGTGATGCTGTTTCTCCTTTCCTTTAGCTCTCTTTTCTGTGGCAGCTTTTTTCCTCTCTTTTTCACTCTTTTTGTTCCTAGTTTGACGAGACGAGGAGCGCGCCAGGTGGCACGGTCTTCTGCACTAGCCTCCCATATATATATATATATATATATATATATATATATATGTAAATACGATGAGGAAATTAATCCGACAATATATATGGAATATATGTATTTATATATTATTTTAATGTTCTTATTTTTCTAACATTAATATTCCATATGATATACGACAATATCTTTATTAACTTTTCGTTCTCCGCTTATTCACGTTAAAGCATGCGCCTTTATATGTTCTTCACCTTCCATTTTTGCACATGCATTGATCACGTCATTTGCTTTTTGTAAACAAACGCGCATATGAAAATTAACGGTTAATAGCATCAGATTCACACAACCACTATACACTTAACATCTTTCATTTTGTTCATGAAGATGGTATAAAATACCGAAATACTTAAGTATTGACACTAAAAATTGTTTTCCTGATCGTAACATCCTGTGTTTGTTATTTTTTAAATATTTTCTTTTCATATATATATATATATATATATATATATATATATATATATAATATATATATATATATATATATATATCCGTGGGTGTGTATGTATGCGTGTCTCTGTGTGCAAAATCATTATTGGTTATATTCTTTGAAATGATAATGACAAAGCCAGGAAATGAAATAGAATAACCTGTGATCTTTTTTGTGAAAACTTTTTAATAAACATCACAGCTCCATCCACAGTTTGCAGTCTTTTTATTCGTTATCATATTTGATTTTTCATTCGCTGGTGACTTATACGAATGAATAGGATATCCGCCATAGATTTATTATCATTTCTCAGATATAAATTTATATTTTGAGTCCGAAATAATTGATATAGTTGTTCATCAGCAACAACAACATTTCTTTGTGTCTGAAGAGCTCTCCCTGGATTTCTTTACAGAACACACACACACACACCACACACACACACACACCACACCACACATATATATTATTATATATATATATATATATATATATATATATATATATCTTATTATAATGGAGATTGTGGGGTTGTCTTTCTGTAACCGAATCTATATTACTATACAAGTCACAATTACTTTAGTTATTTACATCATATTCTCCATGATTTTATTTTTATTTAAACCTCAATTATTAATAAAATTGTTTTACATTACTTACACTGTTGACCATATCTACATACTAATAACATGCAATTGTATTTATATATACAACAAAATAGAGGTTTACAGTATGAATGGGAAGGCTAATTTGCATATTGATCTTAAAAAAATGATTTTAATAAATATATGCTTAGTATTATTGATTTCTAATTGTTTGGTTTTATCTTATTGAATATGAGAAAAAATCTCTTCAATATACCTTAAAAGAAATCCCTTAACAAGAAGAAATAACTGTAATAGTATTATTTACTTCCTATTTTAACTAAACAGTTTAATTAGGAAAATTTACCAATGAAAGACGGGAGTAACGGAAAATGATGGAAGAGTTAGTTTCAAAGTTGTTCTATTTTTCAATCATACCCCCTCTGTTCAAAATCTTTTTATCTACATTCTTATTTAGTTTCATTAGCCTTTCTAATTTAATATGATATTTTATTATAAAATTTAACTAAAATACTTGCACCCGGATGGTGCATATATTTGCTAGTATATATAAGGAATAAAGAATGCGTGAGAAAATGAAAAAAGTATTGGCATGAAAAGTGCTCAATGCTAATAAAGCAGAGCAGTTTTATAATCAATTGTAATATTACGGATTTGGACTCATAACTTAAAGTTTCATGGTTATGCAATCATCAGATGAGTCAAATGGTTGAGATCTTAAAAACCAGTAGTCAAATGGTTGAGATTTTTAAAAAAATTGAAAATCTCAACCATTTGACTACTGGTTTCTAAGATCTCAACCATTTGACTCATCTGATGATTGCCTAACCGTGAAACTTTAAGTTATGAGTCCAAATCCATAATATTACAATTGATTATATATATATATATATATATATATATATATATTATATATATATATATACTATAAAGAAATTAAAGATCTCTGTGTCGGAAGAGCTCACTTTGGATTTCCTTTGACCATATATTCTCTCTATTCTTTACCACATTCTCTCGGATTTACTCCAAACCTCCTATCTTCATATATATTATATATATACTTCCAATTAGAAAGAAAAATTTAACAGATTATTATTTGGGTATTATAAATTCATCTCTGCAATATGACGGTCTTTTGTTTCTTATTGGAATTGTAAATATTGCTCTGTATATAATTAATCTATCAATTATCATACTTTAATCTCTCTTAGGGATTTGAAATAATCCTTTAGGATGTTCCAAATCACTACAGCGGCAGAATGCAGGATTGGGAGCTCTAAGATCTGGCAAGCGACCGGAGGAACTAAGAAAAGGCAGGGAAAGTGTGGCTTTAAATAAGGCATCACTTGGAGGGACAGGATCACTAACATAGCAGTCCTAGAGAGAGCTCAACTCCCCAGCCTGTGCTCTCTACTGAGACAACGTCGTCTCCGATGGTTGGGTCATGTACGTCGGATGGATGATGGACGAATCCCGAAAGACATCCTGTATGGAGAACTAACATCTGGTAAAAGACAGATTGGTCGCCCCCTACTACGATTCAAGGATGTCTGCAAAAATGATCTCAGGTGCTTTGGCATTGTTCCTTCCAGTTGGGAAAATTTGGCTCAAGACCGCCCTCGGTGGCGGCAGAATCTCCATAGAGGACTGTACATGTCAGAAGTCACCCTGATAAAACATCATGAAGCTAAGAGGTCCATAAGAAAGCAACGGCAACAGAGTATCGCAACATCATCATCTACAGGGACAACCTACAAATGCAAAATCTGTGGTCGAGAATGTTTCTCAAACATAGGACTTCATAGTCACAGGAGGTGCTGCAACCTCAGGGGCACAGAAAAACTTTTATCATATTCTTTCGAGACTGAATTGCCAATGATATACTTCCAATTAGAAAGAAAAAATTAACAGATTATAATTTGGGTATTATAAATTCATCTCTGCAATATGACGGTCTTTTGTTTCTTATTGGAATTGTAAATATTGCTCTGTATATAATTAATCTATCAATTATCATACTTTAATCTCTCTTAGGGATTCGAAATAATCCTTTAGGATGTTCCAAATCACTACAGCGGCAGAATGCAGGATTGGGAGCTCTAAGATCTGGCAAGCGACCGGAGGAACTAAGAAAAGTCAGTGAAAGTGTGGCTTTAAATAAGGAAGGACTGCATGCTTCAGTAGGATGTTCCAAATTACTACAGTGACAGAATGCAGTATTGTGAGCACACAGATCTGGCAAGCCACTGATGAAGCTAAGGACCATTGCAAAAAAAGGAAAGTGGCTTCAAATGAGGATGGACTGAATGCAGGATTAGGAGCCGTCAGATCTGGCAAGAGACTGAGGGACCCAAGGAAAGGGATGTATAGAGTGGTTCTAAATAAAGAAGGACTGACTGCTGTTGTAAGATGTTCCAAACTACTATAATAAGGGAATTAAGGACTGGGATCGGGCAAATGACTGATAGAGCTAAGAAAAGGAACGGAAAGAGTGGCTTCAAGTTAGAAAGGACTGAATGATGCATTTGGATGTTCCAAACTACAGTTGGAGAATTCAGGACTGGGAGCCTTCAGATCTGGCAAGCGACTTAGTGAGCTAAGAAAAGGGATAAACCGAGTAGCCTTAAATAAGGAAAGACTAAATTATACTGTTTGATGATCCAAATTACTACAAAAGCAGCATCTGCAGTATAATGGTGTGGTCACAGTACCAAAGTGTATTTGTAGCAAACCCCGGAACAATATACTAGCATGTGTCAACCCAAGCCCCAGCAGCAGTCGTCATTAGTAGCCGTTAGGTTTAAGGAACCACATACACGCAAGTTGGATAGTCACAAGGGGCTTAGTATTTATTTTCAGGCTGGTGTCGTAGGCTCTGTTTCGGAGTGAAAGAAAGACAGAGAGAAAGAGAGAGTGGATACAGTTAAATTATTCTACCTTCTAACATGGTATCAACTTCTACATTGCTGTCCCACACGAGTGACCAGAAGCCCTGTCTGAACCCTGCTACGGCCGAAAGGAAAAAGAGAACGATTTTCTTCTCCCCCGTTACTCGCCAATACGTCATTTACGCTTCCGGTCAACACCCGGAACTTCCGGTTTTAGCTTTCAATTCCCCTTCTGGGGTCATTCCTCGATCATGTTACTGGCACCCGTTATGTGTCTACTCCTCCAAACTTCAACCCTTGCCTGCTCCCACCTCCTTTTCCTCTCTCTCTCTAGTAGTCTGAACACAGCTTTATTCCCACTCTGAAACTCTGGTAGACATTAATAATTACGCTACACATTATAGGACAGGGATCTGACAAGCAACTGAAGGAGCTAAAGAAAGGAAAGAGTGGCTTTAAGTAAGAAAGGACTGAATTCTGCTGTAGGATATTCCAAACTACAACATTTGGAGGATACAGGAATAGGAACCGTCAGATCTTGCAAGCAACTGAGGGAGCTGATGAAAAGAAAGGACAGAATGGCATTAAATAAGGAATGACTGAATGTTGTTGCAGAATGTTCCAAACTACTACAGTGGGATAATACAGGACTTGGGGGCCGTCACATCTGACAAGCAACTGAAGGAGCTAAGAAAAAAAAAGGAAACGGTATCTTCAAGTAAGAAAGGGTTGAATGCTGCTTTAGGATGGTCCAAACAGTAGGAGAATGCAGGACTGGGAGCCTTCAGACATGGCAAGTGATTTAGTGAGCTAAGGAAAGCGATAGAGTGACTTTAAATAAGGAATGACTGAATGCTGCTGTTAGGATGTTCCAAATTACTACAGTGCTGAATTCGGGCTGGAGCCCTCAGATCTAGCAAGCGACTGAGGGAGCTAAGGACCATTGTAAAGGAAAGGAAAGGAAAGTGTGGGTTCAAATGAGGAAAGACTGAATGCTGTTGTAGGAAGTTCCAGATACTACAGTGGCAGAATTCAGGAGAGATCGCCGTCAGATCTGACAAGTAACTGAAGGATCAAAGGAAAGGAAAGAGTGGCTTTAAGTAAGAAAGGAGTGAATTCTGCTATAGGATGTTCCAAACTACATTGGGAGGATGCAGGATTAGGAACCGTCAGATCTGGCAAGCAACTGAGGGAGCTGAGGAAAAGAAAGGACAGAGTGGCTTTAAAATAAGTAAGGACTGAATGCTATTATAGGATGTGCAAACTACAAGAGAAACAGAATGCAGCAATAGGATCTGTAAGATCTGGCAAGAAACTGATGGAGCGAAAGAAAGGAAATGACAGAATAGATTCAAATAAGGAAGGACTGGATGGTGTTGTAGGATGCTCCAAACTAGGACAGTGGCAGTATACAGCATCATTATACATTTTAAGCGACCTTATTCGATTTTTGACATATAGTGTACAAACAAATACAGCCGCTGGGATGAGTGTCTCGTAAGATACGTTAGGATACCTCAGGGTCTCAACTATTTTATTGTCAGTAGACACGAAAACTTTTACGCAAGAAGCCGAGAAAGATTATATAAATTTGCTCTTAAGAAATAAGAGAACTTTTACAGACAGGTATAAAAGAAGAGGAAGACTTACGTAGCAGACACAGAATCGGGTTGTTGACTTGTATCTGAATTTTTTGAGTGTGTATGTGTGTTTTTTTTTGGTTGTTTTTTTTTCTATTTGTTCCGATTTGTAGGATTTCTTTTCTGTTTTTCGCTTTAAGAGAGTTCTGTCCGTTTTATGATTTTTTTTTTTCTGTTTTATCTTCTTTGAGACTTCCTTTCTTTTACAATTCATTCATTCCTTTCTTCTTCTTCTTCTTCTTCTTCTTCTTCTTCTTCTTCTTCTTCTTCTTCTAGTCCTCGTTCACCTCTTCCTACTCCCTCTTCTTCTCCTCCTCCTTTTTTTTTCACTTGCGCTCTTCTTTTATTTTAGTCACCTTCCCTCTTTCTCCTCCTCCTAATCTTCTTCTTCTTCTTCTTCTTCTTCTTCTTCTTCTTCTTCTTCTTCTTCTTCTTCTTCAATTCCTTATTTCATGCCGCACCGTCTACTTTCACTATCACTTTCGTTTTGTCGTCAAATCAAGTTCAAATATATTCTTATTCCATTTTGGTAACGAAAGGAAATGTAAGGATTCTGCAAAATTAATTTCAGCTCAACAATTTCCTGCAAGAGAAGGTCTTCGACAACCAACCAGGCAGCTGAAAATGCCTTCCAAGTTTTTTGATCGGTTGAGGAACTGATATATTAGATGCTCCAAGAATAAATAAAAGCAATTGGTGCCAACAATATATGTACTTTGATATACATTCATCATCATCATCATCGTTGATAACAGTACTGATTCTATATATTTACCAACCCCTCCGCACGAGCAGGATGCGACACAAGGTCAATTTCTTAAGCGGAGTTTAACAGGTTTGAATTCAGAGTTTTTCTTCTCCTAGACCGGTTGCCTAACCAAGGTTAAAGAGCCCAGTCTGCCCTACTATTTACCCATAGCTGGAGGGAGAGTAGGATTCATACCTTTCCCAAGGGTATTAGCGCTAAGTGAAATGCAATTACCACGTCCAGGATTTGAACTCGGGGTGCCACCAGTATATGTACTCTGATATGCATCACCATCATCATCACCATCGCTGATGACAGTACTGATTCTCTCGACCCTCTTTCGCAGATGAAATCATTATACTTACCTGAACTAGAAGGGAAGGATCAAAGTGTAGTATCTATGCTTTGAAACTTAACTTCTATACCTGGCCTCGGCTGGGGGTCCAGTGTGCTTCGGCCACTGGACCTGGTTAAAGTACAATTATTAGCGTCGATCCCAGGGGGCCATCCCCCCAGGCAACACCTACCCCCTTGGGGCGGGGCTGGGTTTATTGCCAACGCCTGAGGCACCTCCCTTGAGGGGGAATGCCGAGGGGATCGACGCAATTTTTGTTCTTTCCCACCCATGAGCTTCGGCTTATGGGTGGGCCCACATTAAAACGAGGCCTTGTGCCCAGTCCATACAAGTGGGGTATGTGACAAATATTCCCTCGACCCTCTTTCGCCATCCGCCCCTTTCTGCTATCGGTCGGGGCAAGTTCACCACTCGGCATCCAGGATCCACATAGCTGTTATATATGATTTTGGTTTTGGTTTTATATTTTGGTTTTGGTTTCTTTGTTTAAAGGCATATCAATCTTCATGGTATGGTTTAATGCGAAATCTATCCTCATGAAAGAACAGTACTGGTACTATTTTACCCATAGTTGGAGGATACAGGGGATCATACTTTGGCGTAGGGTATTATTCCGAAAGTGAAAAACGCGTTCCAAGTTTTGATCTGTTGAGGTACTGTTAAATTAGATGCTCCAAGAATATATAAGGGAATTGGTGCCAACAACATATGTACTCCAATATACATCATCATCATCATCATTATAAATTCTTGTTGACAGCACTGACTCCCTTGGCACATTTTTGTCATCAGCTTCTTTTGGCAAGTTCACCAACTCGGCATATATATATATATATATATATATATATATATATATATATATATATATATACCAAGCCCTCCGCACGAGCAAGATGCGACACAAGGTCAATTTCTTAAGCGGATTGGACAGTGTCATCTATAAATATTCGACACTGTGGTAGTACAAGCACCGGAGCCTACCAGTCCAGTGAGCTTTAGCCATGGACAGGTTGTGTTTTATTAATAGCGTCGATCCCAGGCGCCCCATTGAGGGGCAATGCCAACGGGATCGACGCAGTTTTTCTACCGACCTCCAATGAATCTCGTCTGGTAGGTGGGCCCACGTAAAAAGGCATTGTGCCGTATCGTGTACAAGTGGGGTACATGTAAATATCCCTAAGCCTACTAGTCTAAGCTTACTCGCCTACCAGTCAGAATACCACCACGACTGCTCGGAAGGCGTACTGCTATTCGACGCACTAGCTACTACTGCGATAATATACCAAATACCAACTTTATAATATATCCCTTAACCCGGATATATCAAATGTATAGATGAGTTTGTTCATTTTGGTGAACACCGGTAGCATTTTTGGTTAAAGGAAAATACGTTCTTCTTTGTTTGGCTACGTTCATGTTTTTTGTTTTTTTATTCTCGCATTCAAAATAAAAATTTTCAAATAAACAAATAAAAAAATAAGTTGAAATTTGCTAAATAATCAAATCGCCAGCTATGGGTAAATAGTAGGGCTGACTGGGCTCTTTCACATTGGTTAGCCAACCAGTCTAGGAGAAGGAAAACTCTGAATTCAAAACCTTTTAAACTTTGCTTAAGAAATTACCTTTTCGTTGCATACAACTCGAGCGGGGCGGGGGGTTATTTTTATTTATTCAATATATATATTATATATATATAATATATTATATATATTATATATATATATGTATATGGAGAAAAGTAGACAAACACGGGATGTTGTGGAAACTTGATGTTTATTGTCGACGGGCAACGTTTCGGTCTCTTATTAGACCATCTTCAGGACTTGAATATAGTTCTTACTCCAATGATGGAAATTCTCAAAATGCTGAAAGTTGAAGGTCTAATGTTTGTCTACTTTTCTCCACATACTGTCGGATTAACCTCCTCACATTTCTACCATATATGTATATATATATGTATATATATATATATATATATATTATATATATATATATATATATATACTAGGCAAAACAAGAGCCGATCGGTCACCCATTAAGCCTCAGTAGATAATTGAGAATAGGTAGGTATTGCCAAAGATGACATCAAATCCGTTATTGACAAGATAAACTGAACCTCCAGAACCTTTTGGGAAACACCGGTAGCATTTTGGTTAAAGGAAAATACGTTCTTCTTTGTTTGGCTACGTTCATGTTTTTTTTTTTTTATTCTCACATTCAAAATAAAAATTTTCAAATAAATAAATAAAAAAATAAGTTGAAATTTGCTAAATAATCAAATCTAAATTATGTTCGTTAAAATCGCTGCTTTCTTGAAAAAATTCGAAAAATACATCATTTTGCCTTATTACATTTTAAATTGATGTAGATACCCGGGAATTCTTTAGGATTTTAACTTCGTAGACAATTTACACATTCAAGTAATCAGATTGGAACTTAATTCATAAATTTCGAAAATATACCATAATAAATATATCAAATATGTAAGCAATATCATAAAGGATAATTTGATATACGTACCATCCCTAGGAAATGTAGGTGCGTATCGTGTACTGGTTATTGTCGTAGGAAACGGACGCGGTGCCACGAATTCAAATGCTAGTCGAGGGTGTTTGAATATCAGAGATCACTAATACACTTGGAAGAGGTATGCATTCAGGTACTCTCCCGCCAGCTATGGGTAAATAGTAGGACTAACTGGGCTCTTTCACATTGGTTAGCCAACCAGTCTAGGAGAAGGAAAACTTTGAATTCAAAACCTGTTAAACTTTGCTTAAGAAATTACCTTTTCGTTGCATACAACTTGAGCGTGGGGGGGGTAATATATATATATATATATATATATATATATATATATATATATTATCAAAAGATACACGGTAATAACCTACTCGAGTTTCTCCATAAGGATCTTCATAATTCACTGGATTAATCAAGATATTAATTAATTGCATATATATATATATATATATATATATATATATTATATTATATATTAAGATTATTATATATATAATATCATTATTATATTATTATATGTATTATATGTATATTATTATATATATATAATATATATATATATATATATATATATATATATATATATACACTAGGCAAAACGAAAACCCGATCGGTCACCCATTCAGCCCTCAGTAGATAATTGGATTAGGTTGGTATTGCCAAAGATGACATCAAATCAGTTATTGACAAGATAAACTGAACCCCCTGATTGAGAAGAATTGACCAAAAATCAGATAATTATCCGATTTTAATGAAATTTTCAGTATTAATTTATCAATAAACTAATTTTATAATGCATCAGTTAGTTTAGTTCATTACTTTCTTATTTTTTTTTAGGTCACTTAATTTTAACCCCCCCGCCTTTATTTTTGTGGCGCAAATATTGATGGGGTTATATAAAGGTGAAACTAATTACAGTATAAATATAAAGACAAAAGACCGAAGGTGTGAATAGAAGAAACAATTTAAGGGGGCGATTCTGATAGAAAATAAATCCCGAAGATCGGAGATTTAAATGTAAAAAAAAAAAAAAATTCGAGATGTTTTTTTTTTACTTTGTTGTTTTTGTATATAGAATATCAGTGAAAAATTATACATCGATATTTGTTCCGTTTAAAAGGGTGGGGGCCTAACAATTCAATTGAGTTTTCTCCAAATATTATCAGATAACAATACTAGAGTGTACTCTTTATTAAATAAAGACTACTTTTTAGAATCTAAAAATAAACATTTGAAACTTAAAATTAAGCGATTTGTATTTTTATTGTGAGGTTTTAAGGGGTCAAATAAGAACAAAACGACGGGTAACAAATGTAGAAAAATGTATTAACAGAAAGTAGACAAATACAATAGAGAGATGTGGAAATTACGTCCGACGAACAGAGTTATTGGCACTCGCATTGGCTTACTGCTAAGACACAATTATCCCTGTTATTTATAGTAGCCTGTCGGCGCATTCCATTAGTCTCATAGAGTGTATCGCCTATAACAATTTTAAATGAATCTTATGTATTTATTAGGTATATAAATTGCTTGTGCTATAGTAGGCAGTAATGGTAAAATTTATTTTAAAGAATTTTGATTTATTTCAATCGGTTTGATTGAAACGATTCGGAAATTTAAAAATAAAAAAAGAAAGAAAGAAAGAAAAAAGAAAGAAAGAAAGAAAAAAGAATTCATTGATTAATAAGTCAACAGAGAATTTTATCCGCCCTGTCGGCTGGGGCGTTAGAATGCTCTGACTGCACCTCTGCAGAGGGGTAATACTCCCCAATGGGGCCACCTGTTGGCCGTGGGTGGCGACTCGTAATGCTTAAGGATAGAACCCAGGTGGATGAGCAGTTCATAACTGCAATACCCCACTTTGGCCCTATCTTGGGCTAGATGGGCGGTTGGAGAGGCCCCCTCCGATCAATCGGCTGGTCACGTCAATCCCTAGCATCTATATGATTGCCCCAACACTATTGCCCTTACGGCAAGCCCCAACCCCTTTTTATCATATGGGTGCTAGAAGGTGGTGGCTGCGGGTCTACATGTCCTGGGAATGACGTTAAACTCTATCTGATGGTGAGGTTCGAGTTTTGGAGGTTTGGGGAGTGTGGAGCACCCCTTCATCACCATTGCTCCCTGGTCCACTCTGACCCGGAGTGGTAGTACCTGTTAGGGTCCCATCTATGGGTTAAATAGAAAAATGTATTTATAAAAAAATTGGATTATCTATTAAGAATTGAATTATTTCAAAACTTTATTGGCATTAAATGACCCACTGAGGTTGATATGCCGTATAACAAAACAAACCAAACCAAACCAAACAATTTTATCATAATCAGATGATTCCCAGAGTTAAAATCCTAAATATGTTTTTTTAGTCTGTTTTACGGCAACATCAACAAACATGAGTAAAAACATGGATATTGCTGAAGAAATTCCCCAAGAACACAGTGGTTTAAAATTCTTAATTGGGGGTGGGTCTTAGTTTAGGAGGGTAGGAGGGGTGGGGCAAGGAAACTTGAATGAGGTGAGGGGGATTAGAAGAGGGATAGATATATGTTAATTACATAGGTGTGGCGCTCCACCTCCGACGCCAAAAACAATCTCCTTGGTCTAGCGCTAATGAAAAGGGGATAGACTCCCTCGCTGACTGGCTGATACCGACTTTAGGCCGCCCCGACGACTTTACTTACTTACATAATTTGCTATGGAAATACGACGAGGAAATTAATCCGACAATATGTGAAGAAAATATTTTCAAAAATATAACAAACACAGGATGTTACGGTCAGAGGAAACAATTTTATGTGTCTATACTTAAGTATTTTGGTATTAAACCATCATCAGGACACTGTTACAGAAATATCTGTGAGGGAGAAAAATGAAAAATGTTAAGTGTATAGTGAATGTGTGAATATAATGTTATTAACCGT
>CM042169.1:72432245-72435241 GCA_023376005.1 Doryteuthis pealeii
TAAATTTCAGGATACTTCGAGGAATGCCAATACCCAATGTAACCAACATCAGATGCTCCAATTTTGGAATATCTTATAATCCTGCGATCGGTCTGGGAGAAATGTGCGTACCTAGTTTCAAGGTCACTTGATTGTTTTTTATTTTGACTTTATCGGGTCATATTACTCAGTCACCTCAAATGTTATTCTCGAGCAAGACATACATTTTCTTCTCTGTCATAAATGGGGTTAATATGTAAATAAGGAACGATGGAGATCTCTCAACTCTGACCCTCCAATCACTTTCACTTTCGTTTTTTTTACTCTCTCTCTCTCTCTCTCTCTCTCTCTCTCGTTCTTTTCTCTTTCTCTTCCCTCCAATCCTCCATTAACTTTTTCTCTCATCTTATTTCTCTTTCTATCTTCACTCTAATCCTCCTGTAACTCTCTCTCTCTCTCTCTCTCCTCTCTCTCTCTCTCTCTCTCTCTCTCTCTCTCTCTCATTCTCCCATAACCTTTGTTATCTCTCCCTCCATTCTGCCTGTAATAAAACGTTTTTCCATCTGATTATTGAGTTTACTGTTAATTTGATTATGTTCTTCTCTCATGGTGTTGACTATTTTGATATATAAGGAAGCGCTGCTAACCACACTTAAATTTTAAAGACTAAGAGAGGTCACGTCGTTTAAACCACAAGCCAATCAACAACCCGAATACGTGATAGTTAACTATTTAATCATTGATATTGACAGCTGTCGATTGCACTTTATTCGACAATGACGAAGGATCTGCAACAGTGAGGAACACCAAGGAAACAACCAAAGGATCATACCCAACATTAAGGAACACCAGGGAACAACTAAAGGATCATGCGCCCAAATTAAAGAACACCAAGGAACAACCAAAGGATCATACCCAGTTTCTTCACTAACGATTCGCGCTCTGCTTTACCTAAGGGATCTCTGTTGGACAGTGCTCTGCATGAAGCCAAGGGTGGCCACAAAAATCGTAACACATGGATTTCTTAGAACACCAAGGAACAACCAAACGATCATACCTAACATTAAAGAACACCAAGGAACAACCAAAGGATCATACCCAATATTAAGGGACACAAGGAGCACTAAGGATCGCGCTCTGCTTAACGCGAGGGATCTCGGAGGGACAGTGCCTTGCTTGAACCCTAAGGTGGCCACAAAAACCGTAACACATGGGTTTCTATCTTCGATCCTTTCATTTATATCCTCAAATATTGAATCAAATTAATCCAAGGGCCTAAGCTTAGTATATACAGAGGACATATATATTCACGAAACCCTTCCGCACGAGCAGGATGCCGACACAAGCCATTTTCTTTTAGCGGAGTTTAACAGGGTTGAATTCAGAGTTTTCATTCTCCTAGACTGGTTGCCTAGCCAATGTTAAAGAGCCCAGTCAGGTCTACTATTTATGCATACCATTTCCAAGGATATCAGTACAAAGTTGAAATGCAGACAACCTCGTCCAGGATTTGAACTCGGATCAAACGAGTCTATTTTCTACGACTCTAACCATTACACCACGCGCCTCCCTCATATAGCTTAAAAACATAATTAAAATTAGGCCTTTACTTTATTTTAGTTTAGATTTTTACAAAATTTAGCAATATACTTCCTCTATATATATATGAAAACACTAAAATGAAACTAGATTAATTTTTCTGATTCGTTGTTGGATTGCTTTAGTGGTAGAAAGTCTGCTGAAGATCAAAACTTGATTTTATAAACTGTTCCAAAACAGCGGTGGCTCAATCGGCCAATCAGAAACGCCCAAACCGTATTTAACTTTACTATCGATAAATTGTCTCTAAATTACTCGCTGCAGACGCCCACCGGATCAACAGACAAGAATTATACAACTCTCTACCTCAGAGAGGATCAACTCTGATGCAACTCAGGGACGATCAGCGAACAAGGATTAAAACCGCTACTATATCTTTCTACTTCAAAAATGTCAAACTTTATGCGACAAGCGATCTCTACTGCCAAACTTTTTTCCTATCAGATCTAAAATGGCTGCACGAATCGTAAAATAACAAAGTTAATTCATAGAAAAAAGTATTTATACTTCATGCTATACGGCCACCAGCTTTTAAGAACGTTCAGTTTTTCCATGCTGTTCTTTCTTGTCTATTAATAATGGATATTCGCTTCCGCGTTTTTTGTCTGTTAACAAAAACTCGTCACTACCTTACGTCACATTACCCAAAATCGTCATAACATAGAATAAATACACTCAAAATTTGAACATTGCAACAGTTCTCATTGTTTTTTAAAAACAAGTTTTAATAAATACATGACTGGTATTATATATCTATATATAGTTTGATTTATTTTAATACATATTTAAAGTTTACATTTCAAATTGTCTATTTTTTAATCCTTTAATGAATTTAATGATTTTACTTACTTAGGTTACAAACTCGCTGACATTGAATTTTTAACTCACACTCTCAGGCAATATGTTCAAAAAATGTATTTTTACATCGCCCTGAGAGTTGTGTTTTTTTTATTTTGCTAGTAGGATTAATTACTATGAAAAAATAACATGTGCTTGTTTTAATTTCTTTTTATCATCATTTTTGTTTTTTAAAGATTATAAAGTTTAAAATGTTTTTTTGTTCTTCATCGTGAGCTTAAATGCTTCAGAAAACTCTCCCTGGATTTCTGCAGCCTCCTGCATTGCTTTTCATATGAGTGTTTGTATGGGGGGTGGGCCTATTGTGTGTGTGTGTGTGTGTTTGTGTGTGTGTGTTAATTGGGTGTGTTAAATATCTGGCCGCCATCCTTGGCCAGTTGGAAAGAACTCAAAGTAAATAAGTAAAGTCCCGAGTTATAGAATCTTTTTGGTAAGTCAATAAGTCCCTGATATGGAGTCCTTTGATAAGTGAATAAGTCCCGTGATATAGTATACTTTGGTAAGTTCAATAAAGTCCTGTGGATAGAATCCTTTAGTGTGAATCCATCTCTCTCTTTTTT
>CM042169.1:72435341-72447841 GCA_023376005.1 Doryteuthis pealeii
AGAGAGAGATCCCTGAAGTGATCTAATTTAGTCGAACACTGCGCGTCGGCCAATAAACTCACCACTTAACTCTTTTAAAAACCTGTGTTTTTTCAATTTTGTATTGTAACTACTAGCGTCGGATTCAACTTCGCTTTTCTCATATATATTATATATATATAATACTACATATTTGAGTATCCGACTGTAGTGAAATATGTTATTAGTTTGTCCATATCTCTGTTCAAACCTTTATATATATATAATATATATATATATATATTTATATATATATCTATATTTCTTCCTATGTGATCCTATATTGCACCTCTCTTCTCACATCTATCTATATAATTGATATATAACTGGATATCAGTTCTTATATTTTCTCTCATATCAATAAATAAACACTCACCTCACACACACCACACCCACACACACACAGACACACACACACTATATATATAATATATATATTATATATATATACTATATTTACGATTTAATATACCAACATTAATTGGTAGGGTCGCGGTAAAAAAAAAACAGCAAATAGTTTGAGATATGTAAAATATACTCAACCATCAACCGGGGATAAATACCTTTGGAGACCAAAGATAGATAGTACCGCAAACAAAAAATGGCATGGGAAATTTATTGACGAAGGTTCGAGCGAAGCGGAAGCGATCTTCGCTAATCTGTTTCCATCGAGCATTAAAGCTTAAGAGAGAGAGGAGAAGGTAAGAAGATTCAAAAAATAGAGAATGAAAGGATAGAAAATCAGAATTCTTACTACTGTTTTACAATTTGCAACTATTTAGCAAATAGACTTCTTAAAGTAAATATAATATGAGAAATAGTAAAAAAACTACCACAAAAAATATTATAAATTTCGTAAAAAGACCCAAATACAAAAACATAATTATTTGAAATGTAACAAAAAATAAAAGATTAGTTCAAGCTGCCCAACTAATTTTATAAACTGGTTTTCAAGGACCCTGGGGTTAGCACCTCAGTTTCTTATGGGGTTCACCCCACAAAAAACCTCTTTATGGACAAAAGACTAAATGCATTATTTTTATTTGGTACTTATATGAAGCATGCTAGAATATAACCACTGCAAGTATTTTTAAAAAATCACTATGTGGAAAACTCAAATCAAATGTAGGCGACACCAGTACAGCATATTCTTTCATCATCCCTTTGTGAAACATTATAAATTAATGCTTCATGATTGAGAACAGAGAGATATATGACAGATGCATATTTGCATAACTTACTTTAGTTTCTTCTCTGGTCATTTGTGATCGTCTAGTTTCTTGTTGAGTCCTCATTTCCTTCTTAGCATGACATCGTTAGCATGGTTTGTTATGCCATGCTTCTAAAGGCATGCATCAACCACAACTCTTTAAAACTTTATTCTTGACTAACTTTCTTACTACTTAACCAGCACGCCGCGCAGAATGAGTCCAGCTAAAGCAATACATGTCTCTCTTACCTAACATGCCCAGCTTGGAACTATGTTAAGGAAAAATTATTTCTGAACGAATGATGAATATTATTTAAAGATTATGGGAGTTAGGAAAATTTCTCTTCCTACTTGGACTTGTTGGAGTCATATTTTTGTTCACTTTTCCATCTTTTACTCACCTCATACCGTCGGATTTTTCTGCAACCTTCTCTATCATATATATAATAATATATAATATATAATATATATTATATATATATTATATATAACACTCACAACACACACCACCACACACACACACACCAATTATATATAGGTATATATATATTATATATAATATTGTATATATACTATAATATATATATAAGCGTTTGAGAGCCTTTTGTCTATACGTTTCATAACACACCGTAATTTTTAAATGCACTTCTTTGGCATTTTTATATTCAAGTTCTAAAATAATACATTATATCCCTCTTTTTTTTTTTTTTTTTATTTCTACTCAATTTCCCTTAATGTATAGATCGATGATTTCTTGCGAATATGTGGCGGCAAACAGTAAGGAGCTGATGGTAGGCGTGGCACATCCGCATCAGATGCAAAAATAAATCACCTCCCGTCTAAGAAGCTAATCGTGAAAGGGGTGCGAACACTCCCCGTCGCTGTCTGCTGTTTCCGAACATTAGGCACCGCTCCGAGTGACCTTTACTTACTTATGTATCGATATTACTGTTACTCTAATCTTCCACCGTTATAATCTTAGTCAACACCCTCTCGTTTAAATTAGACAATCTGGCACAGACATATTCAAGATAGAACTGCCAAAATGGTACATCCTGATACTATCTGGACTTTGCTTAACCACTATGAATTCTTGTGGTTCTCGTGAGTATCGTTCACCGTTCAGGCTAAATAATTCTGAACCTGTTTCACCGTTTTTTATAAGAAAGGTAAGAGAAGAAGAAGTAGCATGCTACACAGAAAAATATAACAAGGGAAAAAAAGAAGCGTACGAGAATTTATCTCGAAAGGGGTTGAGTACGAGGAAACGATAACACAATATGTTTAATCGACACATAAACTAAATGATAAAAAATGGGAAAGAGAAAGGAACAAGAGAGACACGAGAGGAGAGA
Organism: Doryteuthis pealeii; assembly: GCA_023376005.1. Taxonomy (NCBI): domain Eukaryota; kingdom Metazoa; phylum Mollusca; class Cephalopoda; order Myopsida; family Loliginidae; genus Doryteuthis; species Doryteuthis pealeii. The sequence goes on from CM042169.1 coordinate 72,437,925, forward strand.
GAGAGGAGAGAGAGAGAGAAGGAGACGAGAGAGAGAGAGATCGAGAGAGGAGAGAGATGAGTTATGATTATACTTTTCATATTGAACTATTAGCAATTCTCTAAAGTAAACATATCAAACTTTGTTATATAATTATCATAAGTGGTATAGGTGCCAGCAGGTTCCACTAAGTACAGATTATTTTACTTGTTTACATATTAAAACCTATTCATATTCTCTTTAAATCGTACACTTATCCAAACGTTGTTCTTAGAAACTACAATTATTCCATACTCTGTGTATAGTCCATCAGTTTCACTAGTCAATTACTAGGTGCCGTTTAGCTCATGTCGGTAGAGTCGTTGGATTGCTAGGAATCACACAAGGTTCCTAGTTCGATACCCGGGATCCTCGCCAACCTCAGCGTATGAGTACAGGCAGGGATAGGTGCGGTACAGTGAGGAGCCTGATTGGTAGGTGTGGCGCTCCACCTCAGACGCTAAATGATAATACTACCTTGGTTCCTATAAGTACACGCGCTAGGTCTAAAAGGGCATGATATCCCATTCGCTTGTCTGCTGATACCGTGACACTAGGGCGCCCGACGAATTCACTTACTTTACTTTACATATTGAAGCGTATTTAGCAAAGCTCTAAAGTAAAAACATATCAAACGTTTGTTATAACTAGATTATCATACTGTGGTATATCCACTGGCCCACAAGTCAGATTTAATTATAACTTTTTACATATTGGAACTATTTAGCAATAGTCGTAAAGTGAAACATATCAAACACGTTGTTATACACTAAGCATTATCAATGAACTGTGGTATATTCACTGGCCCCACAAGTCAGTATTATTATCTTTTTAATATTGAAACTATTTAGCAATAGCTCTAAAGTAAACATATCATACTTGCTATAATCTAAGATATATATTCTAACCCACACTGCTTAGTGTATTATCCATCGTTTAGCTAGTTAATAATTAATTTCTGTATTCTCGCTATATCAACCGTGTTGACATCTCTGACGCTCTGCTTAATATCCTCGAATAAAGTTCTGCATTATTTGTCATTTATTGTTTTGGTACTTTCGCGCTATTATTCATTTTATCAATTTAAGTTTATAAAATAGAAAAACCACATGGCATATTCCGATTTGATTTTTCGAATTATTTCTCGGCGATTATCTTGACACGCTTCTATCATAAGTTGAACCTTCATCTGCGAATATTCGTCTTTATCGCTGCTATCTAATTGGTATTGGATGTGCAGCCTAAGATCACTACATCTTTAGACCATTCTCAGGGCGGAGAGAAACGAAATAAGACTATCATATTTCGTACTCTCACATTACGCCTTCAAAAGCAGGAAGGACTGTATACATGGCGCGTAAACATATTGTATATAGTGATCTTCTGCAATAATATATAATACTTATTACTACTTTACCTTATTGATCATTTTATTCTTTGTTTAACTTTATTTTCATATTTATTTTTGTTCTTATCTTTTTAGTCTGGTTTGAATTACTTCTTCGATTCTTTTCTTTTTACATTGATTATCTTAGCCAGGAATTTTTTTTACTTTTACTATTTTCTACATTTCTAGATATCATTTTATCTTTTTCCTATTTTTATCGCAGTTCTTCTTATACGTAATTGTTCATACTCTGCCATTAGTACTATTGTTTTGTTGTTAGTTTTGTTCATTTTTGCGTTATTTATCATCTTCTATTTTTTTATATAATTCACTTGGAGGATATTAAAATCTACGAGAGCTGGTAAAAGATTAATTTCGATGCTGCATTGACCAAAGACGAGCGTGGATAAACGAAATTTAGACAGAAATCAAGAAAATAAAGGAAGAGAGGAGACGCGATAAAGAGACAAAGAGAAGTCGTCAGTTTGGAAGAAAAAAGAGATTAGCGGTGGGGAAGAAAAGAATTTGAAAGAAAAACAGGATATAAAAGATTATGAAGAACAGGAAGAAGAAGAGAAGGAAGAACTAGAGTTGAAAGAAGAGAGAATGAAGAAGATTCAGATGAAGAAAGATAAGGCCAAATCGAAGAAGAGAAGGATAATAAGTCGACGATAGAGACAGAATGAACACACTAGAAGAAGGAAGATGAATGAGTGAAGAGAAGAAAGAGCGGCCGTAAAGAAACGAAGAAATGAGAAGTAGAAGAAGAAGGAATGAGGTGCAATGAAGATAGAGAGCGAAAGAAGCACAGGAATGGAAATATGTGTAAATATAGAAAGAAGAAATGAGGCATTAGTAAGAAGTAGAGAAGAGAAGATAAAGAAGGTGGGAAGAGATAAAAGAAGGCGAAAGAAAGAAAGAAGGAAGAGAAGAAGAAGAATTTGTAAGAAGTAAGAAATAGATATGGAAGAATGAACGAAGAGAGCGAAGAAGGCGAGTAGAAGAAGAAACTAGCTCGAAGAAAAAGAAGAAGCAAGAAGAAAGAAGAAGAAGAAGAAGAAAGAAGAACGAAGAAGAAGAATGACAGTCTAAAGAAAAGAACAGATGAGTGAAGAAGAAGAAGAAGAAAAGAGCAACAGACGTAAGAGCGATCACGAAACAGCGGGGAGCAGAAGAATAGGATATTAATGACATCCCATCAGACGCATGCTAGACCTCAAGAGTCATTAGAAAAGAATGGGTGATTATAAATTACGCAAGACCAGAAACAGTCGCCAGTCAAAATTGTACAATACGCTCTCTCTGAACGTATATCCTGACTCAATATATGCGTCACATACTTTCCGGAATATTCTTAACGCGAGCCAAGCTAAGTGTCAGCGCCACATTCAGACTACATCACATAACAGAACACACAGCCACAGACGTCCATTTCAGCATGCCACACTGAATCTCCGCAAGGGTCCTTACATTAAACATGCATCACCTTCACACTCACACCATAGCTCACACCTTATAGAACAACTAAACTATTCTACGCACACATTGTCTAGTATTTGCTTAATCCATTGCGTTCCTCAAACTTTTAACCAGATCTTCGATTGATAACAGTGGATTTCACCCTGAAGATCCTTATGGTGAAACTCGAGTAAGGTTATCACTTGTACCTATAGTTGTAATAATTTGCTCCTAAGTAAGGTATGTGAGAACTTTGTATTTGTTATATCGGCTGGTTGCCTTTCTTTGATTTGCACCATCATTGACATGTCGTGACCTATTCACCCGCGTAAGATCATCTTTCATTATAAGTATATATATATACATGAAACCCCCCCCCCATAACAATAGTATATATATTGATCTCATGGTACACTTGTAATACCTAGCACGTGTTTACCATAGGCTGCTTCCGGGTTAATCCACTGGAAATTATAGCATATATTGATTTCTTTCGCGATAAAACGGTTGGTTATGAGGTCCGCGGTCGAAAGAACGCTGATTTAAAAATTAAAAGAAGAACGGACTATCTTGATTAATCCAGTGTATTTAACCCTGAAGATCCTTATGGGTGAAACACGAAGTTTAGGTTTTACCGAGTACCATTATGTAATTAAATTTGCCTTACTAACCGTATTGAGCACTTTATATTTTTATAGATCGTTGTCTTATCCATTGTGAATTCTTGCATCCACAACTATGTGACCTGTTTTCAACCGTACAGATCACCTTTGTCCACAAATACCATATATATATATATATATATATATATATAATATTATTATATATAAACGGTAGTTGGGATAAATAATTTGGTTTAGCATGATTCTAATCTGATCTTACCTCCAATGGTAAGCTTGTTAGAGAGTTCAGGACAATTTTGAGAAACGAGCTTATTTCTTTATAGACAGAGAAATATAATTTGTTAAAGAAAAGGCTGTTAAATCGGCCTATTTAGCGGTTAATGGTAACCATTTTCCATCACAAGTAATCTGATTATACCCTGAGCTTCATCAGCGCGGCTAACATTTATTGAAATTATTTATAATGATCGTATTTAAACTATCTCTTTTAAATCATTCTTGGTAACAGGAAAGAAGTGCATAAAAATTAATGAAACCAAACATAAGTTAAATCTAAAGTTGCACATTTTTCACGCGACGCTATATGCGTTTGGGTAATTTTCCAAACCATAACAACGGGACTATTATGGCTCAATGATTTATACACACACAAACACACCACACACACACACACCACACTATATATTATAATATATAGTACCTATAATTTATGTGTGTGTGTGTGTGTGTGTGTGTGGTGTGTGCTTGTGTGTTAGTCCAGACTGAGATAATTGATCTAAATTTACTGGCGCCCATCCACTATTAAATTACTTCCAGCAGCAGATTATAAAGATTCCAGTTGGGATCCCTTGCGTATAAAGAATGAACATCGTGTATTTTCTGTATTGAAACACTTTGTGGTGAACATCTCATGGCAGATCGCCTTAACCATTCTATACCTTATCAGTTACACGCCAGGGGGAATACCTTAAAAAACAATTAATGTTAAACTAACTGAAAGATCTTAAATAGCCTGCGGGAATAAAAATCCTGTTCTTGGTAATCCATGAATTATAAGTTTAAATCCTTATTAAACATTGCAGGTCATGCATGGTTGATTGGCCGCTAAATCGTTATCGGAATCAGTTAACTTTGTTTGTTAAAGGTATCAATGTACTTCGTAATTAGAGTCGCTTGGATATTTTTTAAACTTCGAAATCAGTAGACTGGAGGCCAAAAACAAGTCGAGGAAAGTCAATCAATCCATTCTTTTCTTTCTTTCTTTTGTGTTTCCTAAACTCACTGAATTACGAATTTGTTCGAAATCAAATACAACTGCATGTTTTAACACAAAAATATCATAAAGTATGTTCTTAATAAACAATTTAGTTCATTTCAAAATAATGCGCAGCACAATTAAGAACACATGTTTATGATATTTGTGTTCGTGTTAAAACATGCAGTTGTATTGATTCGAACAAATTCGTATTTTCAGTGTAGTTTACAAAAAAAAGAAGAAGAAAAGGAGGTCCCTCTCATTTATGTAGCTAATTGTTCAGATTACCGAGTTTCTTCAAAGCATTCCAGACTCTTCTTTAGGAAAGAGGCTAATTTTTGATAGTGATTTTGAATAATGCCCAATTTTAAACAAACGATTTAGATCCTGGCTTGTCTTATAAAAGAAAGAACGAAGATAATGTGACTGTACTCAAAGTTTGCAAAAGTATAAATAAGAAATGACTGTTCCCTCAAAGTTTGCAAATATGAGTTAACCACAGAGTGTGTCCAGACAATTTAAGAGTTAAAGAATAAAACTAAACAACTAGAATTCGGAATAAAAGACATGTATTACAGACTAAAACAATAATTAGCAGACTTCTTTGGGTTGTCTGTTGTAAATGTTTATAATTTGTCCACTTAAACTGAATCCTGAGGTAAGGGTTGGTTATCGAAGCCCCTTAGCTACAGCCATCTGATAGTTCGCTGGATATGATAGACGTTCTATTTTGACGTCTGACTCCGGTGCTGGTCATCAGAAAAGAGGGTGAGAGCGACCCCTTTTTTAGGTCTGTCTCGTTGAAGGCTGAATCAGAAAGAATGTGAAAGAACTTGCCTCTCGGCTTGCCGCCAAGCATGCTGGTTCGTGATTGGTTGGTTCGATACAGAGGCTTGTAGACAAGGACGATAATCCATACTCAGAATTCTTAATAGCTGGCCCGGTCTGGCCTGGCTTGAACTAATATCTTAGTCACATCCTACCGTAGCGAACGGATAGCGGTGTGCTCATGTCGTGGTCTAATGGTTAGCAAACTAGTCTCCGCACGTTTCGCCACTACAGAATAGTGAGGCGAATGAAAGAGAATGATATAAGCATAATCAGCCTTTAGGTTATTCAAAGCATTATATCTTCTCATTGTAATTCTGTCTTTCTACACACGCAACCTGTTGGGGTTTTTTTTTCTTTATAAGGTGTGTACCAGATGGTCACTTAGCTTACTTATAGACTCGCCGATGAGCACGTGACCTGGGAAGGCAACCTATTGTCCAATCACTGGCAGTGCTCTGCTGCTGTTGTTGTTATTTTTATACTGGCTGATTCGAATCTTAGCTCACTACCACTTGGATCTTCTTGGGCGACGGGACCTAAAGGATTCACCTAAAGGATCTAATACCACAGAGACTTATTGACTTACCAAAGTATACTATTCACGGGACTTATTCACTTATCAAAGGACTCCATATCACGGGATATTGACTTACCAAAGGATTTTAACTCGGGACTTACTTATTTACTTTGAGTTCTTTCCAACTGGCCAGGATGGCGGCCAGATATTTAACACACCCATTAACAAACACACACAAAACACACACACACACACACAATAGGCCCACCCCCATACACACTCATATGATAGCAATGCAGGAGCTGCAGAATCCAGGGAGAGTTTTCTGAGCATTTAAGCTCACGATGAAGAACAAAAAAAACATTTAAACTTTTATAATCTTTAAAACAAAATGATGATAAAAAGAAATTAAAACAAGCCATGTTATTTTTCATAGTAATTAATCCTACTAGCAAAATAAAAAAAACACTCTCAGGCGGATGTGAAAATACATTTTTGAAACATATTGCCTGAGGAGTGGTGAGTTAAAAAATTCAATGTCAGCGAGTTTTTGTACCTAAGTAAGTAAAATCATTAAATTCATTAAATTGGAGTTAAAAATAAAGACAATTTGAAAATGTAAACTTTAAATTTGTATAATAAATCAAACCCTTTATTTAATTAAATTGAAAATAAATTATTATATAACAGTCATGTTATTTATTAAAACTGTGTTTTTAAAACAATGAGAACTGTTGCATGTTCAAATTTTGAGTGTATTTATTCTATGTTATGACGATTTTGGGTAATGTGACGTAAGTGATGACGAGTTTTTTTGTTACAGACAAAAACGGAAGCGAATATGCCATTATTAATAGACAAGAAAGAACAGCATGGAAAAACTGAACGTTCTTAAAAACTGGTGGCCGTATAGCATGAAGTATAAATATCTTTTTTTCTTATGAATTAACTTTGTTTATTTACGATTCGTCAGCCATTTTAGATCTGAATGGAAAAAAGTTTTGCAGTAGAGATCGCTTGTCGCATAAAGTTTGAGACATTTTTTGAAGTAGAAAGATATAGTAGCGGTTTTAATCCTTGTTCGCTGATTCGTCCTGAGTTGCATCAGAGTTGATCCTCTCTTGAGGTAGAGAGTTGTATAATTCTTGTCTGTTGATCCCGGTGGCGTCTGCAGCGAGTAAATTTAGGACAATTTATCGATAGTAAATTAAATACAGGTTTGGGCGTTTCTGATTGGCCGATTGAGCCACCGCTGTTTTGGAAACAGTTTATAAAATCAAGTTTTGATCTTCAGCAGAACTTTCTACACTAAAGCAATCAACAACGATCAGAAAAATTAATTCTAGTTTCATTTTAGTGTTTTCATATATATATAGAGGAAAGTATATTGCTAAATTTTGTAAAATCTAAACTAAAAATAAAGTAAAGGCTAATTTTAAGTTAGTGTTTTTAAAGCTATATGAGGGAGGCGCGTGGTGTAATGGTTAGAGTCGTAGAAAAATAGACTCGTTGATCCGAGTTCAAAAATCCTGGACGAGGTTGTCTGCATTTCACTTTGTACTGATTCCTTGGAAAATGGTATGCATAATAGTAGACCTGACTGGGCTCTTTACATTGGCTAGGCACACACCAGTCTAGGAGAATGAAAAACTCTGAATTCAAACCTGTTAAACTCGGCTAAAGAAATGGCCTTGTGTCGCATCCTGTCGTGCGGAAGGGTTTCCGTGAATATATATGTCCTCTGTATATAATCTAAGCTTAGGCCCTTGGATATTTGATTCAATATTGAGGATATAAATGAAAGGATCGAAGATAGAAACCCCATGTGTTACGGTTTTTGTGGCCAACCTTAGGTTTCAAGCAAGGGCACTGTCCTCCGAGATCCCTCGCGTTAAGCAGAGCGCGATCCTTAGTGCTCCTTGGTGTCCCCCTTAATATTGGGGTATGATAATCCTTTGGTTGTTTTGGTGTTCTTTAATGTTAGGGCTATGATCGTTTTGGTTGTTCCTTGGGTGTCCTAAAGAAACAATGTGTTACGATTTTGTGGCCACCCTTAGGCTTCATGCAAGAGCACTGTCCAACAGAGATCCCTTAGGTAAAGCAGAGCGCGATCGTTAGTGAAGAAACTGGTATGAAATCCTTTGGTTGTTCCTTGGTGTTCTTTATGTTGGGCATGGATCCTTTAGTTGTTCCCTGGGTGTTCCTTAATGTTGGGTATGATCTTTGGTTGTTTCTTGGTGTTCCTCACTGTTGCAGATCACATTCGTCATTGAGTCGAATAAAGTGCAAAATCGACAGCTGTCAATAATCAATGATTAAATAGTTAAAACTATCACGTATTCGGGTTGTTGATTGGCTGTGGTTTAAACGACCGTGACTCTCTTAGAGTCTTTAAATTTAAGTGGTGGTTAGCAGCGCTCCTTATATATCAAAAATAGTCAAACACCAATGAGAGAGAAGCATAATTCAAATTAACACAGCTAAACTCAATAATCAGATGGAAAAACGTTTATTACAGGCAGAATGGAGGGAGAGATAACAAAGGTTATGGGAGAATGAGAGAGAAGAGAGAGAGAGAGAGAGAGAGAGAGAGAGAGAGAGAGAGAGGAGAAGAGTTACAGGAGGATAAGAGTGGAAGATAGAAAGAGAAATAAAATGAGAGAAAAGGTTAATGCGGATTGGAGGGAAAGAGAAGAGAAAAGAACGAGAGAGAGAGAGGAGAGAGAGAGAGAGAGAGTAAAAAAAAAACGAAAGTGAAAAGTGATTGGAGGGTCAGAGTTGAGAGATCTCCATCGTTCCTTATTTACATATTAACCCCCATTTATGACAGAGAGAGAAATGTATGTCTTGCTCGAGAATTAACATTTGAGGTGACTGAGGTAATATGACCCGATAAAGTCAAATTAAAAACAATCAAGTGACCTTGAAACTAGGTACGCACATTTCTCCCAGACCGATCGCAGATTATAAGATATTCCAAATTGGAGCATCTGATGTTGGTTACATTGGGTATTGGCATTCCTCGAAGTATCCTGAAATTTATTTTAATGGCTTTTTGTTCTAAGAAAAAGTAAAGTAAAGTCGTCGGGGCGGCCTAATGTCGGAATCAGGCCGGTGCATTCTAACGTCCCAGCCGATGGGGCACGGAGGGTTTTTTTGCTCACATACATTTTTATTTCCTTATCTAATACTAATAAACACATGGTTTCACGGAATTATTATCTGATATTAGTGCATTATTTTGACCTCACACAGACTGCAGCTTTGCAATACCTACCATACTCCTACCGTTACCACTGTTGCTGCTGTGCTACACCAAGGCTAGCTCAAATTGTGTGCTAAAGACACTAATCTATGAATTAACTATTGGCCAATAGCGTTGAGGATTCATCACCTATAGTGACTTACTCCACAGATGAATGCACACACAAACTATGAAAAAGTTACGAGGTTCAACGGAGAAATACATACATTCACTTTAAAATTATACAGTTTTGATCCTAGATTAGAACAGAAAATTACTTATTGAATATACTCACTAATTTCACTTGTAAAAAATATTGGGCCAAAAAAGAAAGTCTTTAACTATAGTTATTTAATACCTACATGTTAAGACAATTGTGTTGATTCTATATTGATATTACTAGCAAATATATGCACCTCTGGTGCAAGTATTTAAGTTTTTTAATGTAATAGAATATCATATTAAATTAGAAAGGCTAATGAAACTGAATAAGAATGCAGATAAACAGATTTGGAACAGAGGGGGTATGATGAAATAGAACAACTTTGAAACTAACTCTTCCATCATTTTCCGTTACTCCCCGT
>CM042169.1:72452841-72460341 GCA_023376005.1 Doryteuthis pealeii
CTTTTTTCGATAGTTTGTGTGTGCATTCATCTGTGGAGTAAGTCACTATAGTGATGAATCCTCAACGCTATTGGCCAATAGTTAATTCATAGATTAGTGTCTTTAGCACACAAATTTGAGCTAGCCTTGGTGGTGCAACAGCAGCAACAGTGGTAACGGTAGGAGTATGGTAGGATTAGAAAGCAGTCTGGTGTGGAGGTCAAAATAATGACTAATATCAGATAATAATTCCGTGAAACCATGTGTTTATTAGTATTAGATAAGGAAATAAATGTATGTGAGCAAAAAACCCGTCTGGGACGTTAGAAAGCACCGGCTGATTCCGACATTAGGCCTCCCCGACGACTTTACTTTACTTTTTCTCTAGAACAAAAGCATTAAAATAAATTTCAGGATACTTCGAGGAATGCCAATACCCAATGTAACCAACATCAGATGCTCCAATTTTGGAATATCTTATAATCCTGCGATCGGTCTGGGAGAAATGTGTGGTACCTAGTTTCAAGGTCACTTTGATTGTTTTTTTATTTGACTTTATCGGGGTCATATTTACTCAGTCACCTCAAATGTTATTTCTCGAGCAAAGACATACATTTTTTCTGTCATAAATGGGGTTAATATGTAAATAAGGAACGATGGAGATCTCTCAACTCTGACCTCCAATCACTTTCACTTCGTTTTTTTTTACTCTCTCTCTCTCTCTCTCTCTCTCTCTCTCTCGTTCTTTTCTCTTTCTCTTCCCTCCAATCCTCCATTAACTTTTTCTCTCATCTTATTTCTCTTTCTATCTTCACTCTAATCCTCCTGTAACTCTCTCTCTCTCTCTTCTCTCTCTCTCTCTCTCTCTCTCTCCTCTCTCTCCTCTCTCATTCCCCATAACCTTTGTTATCTCTCCCTCCATTCTGCCTGTAATAAACGTTTTTCCATCTGATTATTGAGTTTACTGTTAATTTGATTATGTTCTTCTCTCATGGTGTTTGACTATTTTGATATATAAGGAGCGCTGCTAACCACCACTTAAATTTAAAGACTAAGAGAGGTCACGTCGTTTAAACCACAGCCAATCAACAACCCGAATACGTGATAGTTAACTATTTAATCATTGATATTGACAGCTGTCGATTTGCACTTTATTCGACAATGACGAATGGATCTGCAACAGTGAGGAACACCAAGAAACAACCAAAGGATCATACCCAACATTAAGGAACACCAGGGAACAACTAAAGGATCATGCCCAACATTAAAGAACACCAAGGAACAACCAAAGGATCATACCCAGTTTCTTCACTAACGATCGCGCTCTGCTTTACCTAAGGGATCTCTGTTGGACAGTGCTCTTGCATGAAGCCTAAGGGTGGCCACAAAAATCGTAACACATGGATTTCTTTAGAACACCAAGGAACAACCAAACGATCATACCTAACATTAAAGAACACCAAGGAACAACCAAAGGATCATACCCAATATTAAGGGACACCAAGGAGCACTAAGGATCGCGCTCTGCTTAACGCGAGGGATCTCGGAGGGACAGTGCCCTTGCTTGAACCCTAAGGTTGGCCACAAAAACCGTAACACATGGGTTTCTATCTTCGATCCTTTCATTTATATCCTCAAATATTGAATCAAATTAATCCAAGGGCCTAAGCTTAGATTATATACAGAGGACATATATATTCACGAAACCCTTCCGCACGAGCAGGATGCGACACAAGGCCATTTTCTTTAGCGGAGTTTAACAGGTTTGAATTCAGAGTTTTCATTCTCCTAGACTGGTTGCCTAGCCAATGTTAAAGAGCCCAGTCAGGTCTACTATTTATGCATACCATTTCCAAGGATATCAGTACAAAGTGAAATGCAGACAACCTCGTCCAGGATTTGAACTCGGATCAACGAGTCTATTTTCTACGACTCTAACCATTACACCACGCGCCTCCCTCATATAGCTTAAAAACATAACTTAAAATTAGGCCTTTACTTTATTTTAGTTTAGATTTTACAAAATTTAGCAATATACTTCCTCTATATATATATGAAAACACTAAAATGAAACTAGATTAATTTTTCTGATTCGTTGTTGGATTGCTTTAGTGGTAGAAAGTCTGCTGAAGATCAAAACTTGATTTTATAAACTGTTCCAAAACAGCGGTGGCTCAATCGGCCAATCAGAAACGCCCAAACCTGTATTTAATTTACTATCGATAAATTGTCCTAAATTACTCGCTGCAGACGCACCGGATCAACAGACAAGAATTATACAACTCTCTACCTCAAGAGAGGATCAACTCTGATGCAACTCAGGACGAATCAGCGAACAAGGATTAAAACCGCTACTATATCTTTCTACTTCAAAAAATGTCAAACTTTATGCGACAAGCGATCTCTACTGCAAAACTTTTTTCCATTCAGATCTAAAATGGCTGCACGAATCGTAAAATAAACAAAGTTAATTCATAGAAAAAAGTATTTATACTTCATGCTATACGGCCACCAGTTTTAAGAACGTTCAGTTTTTCCATGCTGTTCTTTCTTGTCTATTAATAATGGATATTCGCTTCCGGTTTTTGTCTGTAACAAAAACTCGTCACTACTTACGTCACATTACCCAAAATCGTCATAACATAGAATAAATACACTCAAAATTTGAACATGCAACAGTTCTCATTGTTTTTAAAAACAAGTTTTAATAAATACATGACTGGTATTATATATCTATATATAGTTTGATTTATTTTAATACATATTTAAAGTTTACATTTCAAATTGTCTTATTTTTTAATCCTTTAATGAATTTAATGATTTTACTTACTTAGGTTACAAACTCGCTGACATTGAATTTTTAACTCACACTCCTCAGGCAATATGTTTCAAAAATGTATTTTTACATCGCCCTGAGAGTGTTTTTTTTATTTTGCTAGTAGGATTAATTACTATGAAAAAATAACATGTGCTTGTTTTAATTTCTTTTTATCATCATTTTGTTTTAAAGATTATAAAGTTTAAAATGTTTTTTTGTTCTTCATCGTGAGCTTAAATGCTTCAGAAAACTCTCCCTGGATTTCTGCAGCTCCTGCATTGCTATCATATGAGTGTGTATGGGGGGTGGGCCTATTGTGTGTGTGTGTGTGTGTTTGTGTGTGTGTGTTAATTGGGTGTGTTAAATATCTGGCCGCCATCCTTGGCCAGTTGGAAAGAACTCAAAGTAAATAAGTAAGTCCCGAGTTATAGAATCCTTTGGTAAGTCAATAAGTCCCGTGATATGGAGTCCTTTGATAAGTGAATAAGTCCCGTGATATAGTATACTTTGGTAAGTCAATAAGTCCTGTGGTATAGAATCCTTTAGGTGAATCCTTTAGGTCCGTCGCCCAAGAAGATCCAAGTGGTAGTGAGCTAAGATTCGAATCAGCCAGTATAAATAACAACAACAGCAGCAGAGCACTGCCAGTGATTGGACAATAGGTTGCCTTCCCAGGTCACGTGCTCATCGGCGAGTCTATAAGTAGAAGTGACCATCTGGTACACACCTTATAACGGAAAAAAAACCCCAACAGGTTGCGTGTGTAGAAAGACAGAATTACAATGAGAAGATATAATGCTTGAATAACCTAAAGGCTGATTTATGCTTATTATCTTTCTTCATTCGCCTCACTATTCTGTAGTGGCGAAACTGCGAGACTAGTTTGCTAACCATTAGACCACGACATGAGCACACGCTATCCGTTCGCTACGGGTAGGATGTGACTAAGATATTAGTCAAGCCAGGCCAGACCGGGCCAGGCTATTAAGAATTCTGAGGTACGGATTATCGTCCTTGTCTACAAGCCTCTGTATCGAACCAACCAATCACGAACCAGCATGCTTTGGCGGCAAAGCCGAAGAGGCAAGTTCTTTCACATTCTTTCTGATTCAGCCTTCAACGAAGACAGACCTAAAAAAGGGGTCGCTCTCACCCTCTTTTCTGATGGACCAGCACCGGAGTCAGACGTCAAAATAGAACGTCTATCATATCCAGCGAACTATCAGATGGCTGTAGCTAAGGGGCTTCGATAACCAACCCTACCTCAGGATTTCAGTTAAGTGGACAAATTATAAACATTTCCACAGACAACCCAAAAAGTCTGTAATTATTGTTTTATGTCTGTAATACATGTCTTTTATTCGAATTCTAGTTGTTTAGTTTATTCTTTAACTCTTAATCTGTCTGGCACACTCGTGGTTAACTTCATATTTTGCAAACTTTGAGAACAGTCATTTCTTATTTTATACTTTGCAAACTTTGAGTACAGTCACATTATCTTCGTTTCTTCTTTATAAGACCAAGCCAGGGATTAAATCGTTTGTTTAAAATTGGGATTATTCAAAATCACTATCAAAAATAGCCTCTTCCTAAAGAAGAGCTGAATGTTGAAGAAACTCCGGTAATCTGAAAATTAGCTACATAAATGAGAGGGACCTCCTTTTTTTTTCTTTTTTTTTGTAAATCTACACTGAAAATACGAATTTGTTCGAATCAATACAACTGCATGTTTTAACACGAAAATATCATAAAATGTGTTCTTAATTGTGCTTGCGCATTATTTGAAATGAACTTAATTGTTATTAAGAACATACTTTATGATATTTTTGTGTTAAAACATGCAGTTGTATTGATTCGAACAAATTCGTATTTTCAGTGTAGATTTAGGAAACAAAAAGAAAGAAAGAAAAGAATTGGAATTATTATTCCTCGACTTGTTTTGGCCTCAGTCTATGCATTTCAAGATTTAAAAAATATCCAAGGACTCTAATTACGAAGACATTGATACTTTAACAAAACAAGTTAACTGATTCCAACGATTAGGCCAATCAACCATGCATGACTGCATATGTTTAATAAGGATTTAAATTATATCATGATTACCCAAGAACAGGATTTTTATTCCCGGGTATTTAAGATCTTTCAGTTAGTTTAAATTATTGTTTTTTAAGGTATCCCCCTGGCGGTGTAATGATAAGGTGATAGAATTCTTAAGCGATCTGGCCATGAGATGTCACCACAAAGTGTTTCAATCAGAAAATACACGATGTTCATCTTTATACGCAAGGATCCCAACTGGAATCTTATATCTGCTGTGAAGTATTAATAGTGGATGGGCGCCAGTAAATTTAGATCAATTATCTCAGTCTGGACTAACACACACACACACACACACACACACACACACACACACACATATATATATATATATATATATATATATATGTTGTGTGTGTGTGTGTGTGTGTGTGTTTGTGTGTGTATAAATACATTGACATAATAGTCCCGTTGATGGTTTGAAAAATTAACCCAAACGCTATAGCGTCGGCGTGAATAAATGTCAACTTTAGATTTAACTTATGTTTTTCATTAATTTTTATGCACTTCTTCCTGTTACAGATTGATTTAAAGATAGTTTAAATACGATCATTATAAATAACTTTCAATAAAGTTAGCGGTCTGATGAAGCTCAGGGGTATAATCAGATACTTGTGAGTGGAAATGGTACCATAACCGCTAAATAGCCGATTTTAAGCCTTTTTCTTTACAAATTATATTTCTCTGTCTATAAAAGAAATTAAGCATCGTTTCCTCAAAATTGTCCTGAACTCTCTAACAAGTTACCATTGGAGGTAAGATCAGATTAGAATCATGCTAATACCAAATTATTTTTATCCCAACTACCGTATATATATATATATATATATATATATATATATATATATATATATATGGTATTTGTGGAAAAGGTGACTTACCGGTGAAACAGGTCACAATAGTTAGTTGATGCAAGATTCACAATGATAAGACAACGATATAACAAATATAAAGTGCTCAATACGTTAGTAGAGCAAATTAATTACATAATGGTACTCGGTAATAACCTACTCGTGTTTCACCATAAGGATCTTCAGGGTTAAATACACTGGATTAATCAAGATAGTCCGTTCTTTTTTAATTTTAAATCAGCGTTCTTCGACCGCGGACCTATAACCAACCGTTTATCGCGAAAGAAATTAATATCTTGATTAATCCAGTGGATTTAACCCTGAAGATCCCTATGGTGAAACACGTGTAGGTTATTACCGTGTACCATGATGATAATATATATATATGTATGGGGGGGGGTTTCATGTATATATATATATATATGGAAAAGGTGACTTACCGGTGAATATGGTCACGATGGTTAGATGGTGCAAAATTCAAGAAGGCAAGTCAGCGATATAAACAAATACAAAGTTCTCAATACCTTACTAGAGCAAATTTATTACAATATAGGTACAAGTGATAACCTACTCGAGTTTCACCATAAGGATCTTCAGGGTGAAATCCACTGTTATCAATCGAGATCTGGTTAAAAGTTGAGGAACGCAGTGGATAAAATACAGACAATGTGTGCGTGAGTGTGTGTATAGGTGTGAGCATGGGTGAGTGTGAATGTTTTGCATGTATGTAGATGTGTGGATGTGTGGATGTGTGTGTGTGTGTGTGTGTGTGTGTGTGTGTGTGTGCGTGCGTTTAGCTTGCAGCCTTTACGAATATTCCGAAAATGATACCATTTGAATCGTTACGTTCAAACGTTTGTACAATTTCTTGGCGACGTTCTTTTTTCTTTTTTAAATCCACCATTTTCTTTTTTTCTTGACTTTTGTCTACACTTCTGTGGATTTGCCTCCATTAATTTCCTTTCTTCTCCCCGCGTTTTCTTCTTCTTCTTCTTCTTCTTCTTCTTCTTCTCTTCTCATTCCTTCTTCTTCTTTGCTCATTTTCTTCTTCTTCTTCTTCTTCTTCTTCTTCTTCTTCTTCTTCTTCTTCTTCTTCTTCTTCTTCTTCTTCTTCTTCTCTTTCTTCTTCTTCTTCTTCTTCTTCTTCTTCTTCTTCTTCTTCTTCTTCTTCTTCTTCTTCCTTCTTCCCTTCTTCTTCTTCTTCCACTTCTTCTTCTTCTTCTTCTTCTTCTTCTTCTTTGCTCATTTCTTCTTCTTTTCACTTATTCCTTCGTCTTCTTTCGCCTTCTTCTTCTTCACTCATTCCTTCTTCTTCTTCTCTTCTTCACTTCTTCTTCTTCTTCTTCACTCATTCCTTCTTCTTCTTCTTTGCTTTTCTTCTTCTTCTTCACTTATTCCCTTCTTCTTCTTCTTTCTTCTTCTTCTTCTTCTTCTTCTTCTTCTTCTTCTTCACTTCTTCTTCTTCTTCTTCTTCTTCTTCTTCTTCTTCTTCTTCTTCTTCTTCCCGCTAATCTCTTTTTTTCCAACTGACGACTTCTCTTTTCTCTTTTTATCCGTCTCTCCTTCCTTTATTTTTTCTGTATTTCTCTAATTTCTTTATCACGCTCGTCTTTAGTCAATTTGAGCATTCGGAAATTTAATCTTTTACCAAAGCTCTCTATTTTTATCCTCAAGGGAATTTAATAAAAAAAAAAAGAAGAAAATAACAAAAATAACAAAACAACAAACAAAAAAACAATACAATGGCAGAGATAA
>CM042169.1:72465341-72469175 GCA_023376005.1 Doryteuthis pealeii
ACAAGTTCTCAGAAGAAGTGACATTTTCAGGGATGTCGTCCAAGAGGAAATCAGTGTCTGTAATGATTAATGTTTCTGAGATAGCTACGGCTTAAAACTTGGGATCTACTCTGATCAAACAAGATTTTCGACCGGCCTCTCTCCTACCCTCGCCCTGCAACACGGCCGTGTGGCTTTACAAGTCGTATATATATTTTTCGGCATTGGAGCGCTGACATCTTCTAAATGCTTACAAACTGAAACTTGCGTAGAAGAATCGTTCTGGGAATTTGTGCTGTCTCTTAAATGTGAGATTTTGCAACGTTTCCATAGAACATGACTTGCAATGTAATCCAACACGCTATCAAGGTCGAATTTAATCTGGGAATATCGTAGAATGTTTTCCTCCAACGACGGAGATCAACGTTCGAATCCTTGTAAAATCTGAAATAAATAAAACAAAGACAGCGGATTGGCTTATGGTCGGTATCAGCCCAAAAACGAGGGAGTATATCCCTTTTCCGTTAGCATTAGACCAGAGAGATATTTTTTTGTTTGTTTGCTGAGTTTTTTTTTTCTTTTTTTTTGGGGGGGGGGTTCTGAATTGGAGCACCTTACCTACTACCCACTTTACTGCACATGTCATATCACTGAATATGTGCTACTCATACGCTAAGTTGCCGGGGACCGGTTTCAAACCCAGAACCTCACAATTCCTATGTTTGTGCTCTACTGACTGTGCTAAACGGCCCCTCCTTCCATGGAAGTCACATTTTATTTTGGTGTATGAGTAAAGGCTATGAATGTATATAGTATTCATAATCATATTCCTTAATTGTACGACCGTTATCATCTTGCGACACCTTCTGGTTAAAACTAAAACCACCCAAAGATGAAATGCAAAAATGTAAATCCTGATTATCAGGTGTTAGCTATCCACTGCATTCTAATTTCTTAAGAGGGTAGTCATAAATAATGGATCATTCCTTTTTTTATTAAGAAATGAAATAAAAAGGACATGAGATATAGAACAATATGATAAGAAAGAAAGAAAGAAAGAAAGAGAATAGGAAAAAGTTAGAGAGAGGGGATGAGCACATGGAAGCGATATCGCTATTCTCCTTCTATCGAAGATAATGAAAAGACAAGAAGAAAAGAAAGAAAAAAGAGTAGGGGGGATTATTATACTTTTAACATATCTAAGTATATAACAATAGCTCTTTAGTAAACATATCTAAAAGTTTAAGATTAAATTATCATATTATAGTATATTTACAGGCGCTATTATATATATATATATATATATATATATATATATATATATATATATATATATATATAAGAAATGATATAAAGTAAACTTACTCGAGTTTCATCATCTGAATCGTCAGGGTTACATCCGCTGAATTAATCGAGTTTTCGATTAATATCAGTTGATACCACGTATGTCTGTTGGAACGGTTCTTATCGTTACAGATAGACGCTTATTTATAAGTTTGAAAAACTCACCGTTTTGTATTTGTTTTTTCACGGTCTTAACCCCTGGATCCTGTGCGCTCCCAACAATCATACCCGTACCCACCGGTAAGCCACTACTAATACATATATATTATATATCTATATATATATAATATGTGTGTGTGTGTGTGTGTGTGTGTATAAAGTCAACCACAGACACCGTGTTTCGGCGTTTCACGCATCTTTAGTAGGGCCAGACTCAACATCTAACTTAGACCAGTTGCGAAATCCGATTAAGTTTTTGTACGCCCAACTTCTTAAACTCTCAGCCAAAACTTCTTAAACTATTAAATACATACGTTTGTTTATAATATTTACGATCACCTGAGTGATCCAGTCTGTATACAGATGATCATTGCTTTAATATATGCTGACAGTGAAAGATAATTTAAGTCACCCCTAGGGAGCTCTTGCAATTTAGGAGCATAATATATATATAATATATATAATATATTATATATATATATATATATATATATATATATATAAATATTACCCAATATAACTTATATATATATATATATATATATATAATATATATATATATATTACTTAATACACTTTCAAATATAAAAACGCTTGAGCAATCGCATTTTACAATTCTCCTGGCTGAGTATTGGTTAATGCACATGAAACTTAACTAACGGTTATATACTTCCAAAACCTTATATTTTAACAACTGCGGGCTGCTATTGAAAGGATAGAGTACTTTCAACGCAAACAATTTCTTGTTTGCCGTCCTTCATTATATATATATATATATATATATATAATATATATAATATATATTATATATTATAATTAATGAATAAATGAAATAAAAATGAGTAAAATGAAAATAAAAATGATGTGTTTTTTATTCATTTAATCATGTTCCACTTCTAAAGCTTTTCTCCTTGCGTTTAGGAGATCCGTTTTATATACGTAGTTTATTGATCCGCATATAGATTTACAGAATACTTTCTTCTTTTCTTCTTCTTCTTCTTCTCTTCTTCTTCTTCTTCTTCTTCTTCTTCTCGACAATCACTCTTCTTTTTCTTTAACTATCTTTCTTCCTTCTTCTTCTTCTTCGTGCTGTCTTCCTTGCTTCTTTTTCTTCAAATCATTCTTCTTCTTTTCTTTCATCTTCGTCTTCTTTCTTCTTCTTCTTCTTCTTCCTTTTCTTCTTCTTCTTCCACAATCATTCTTGCTTCTCAAATCATTCTCTTCTTCCTTTTTTTTCTTTTTCTTTCTCTTTCCTTTTCTGTCTTCTTTGGCAATCATTCTTCCTTCTTCTTCTTTCTT
This sequence comes from Doryteuthis pealeii, assembly GCA_023376005.1. NCBI lineage: Eukaryota > Metazoa > Mollusca > Cephalopoda > Myopsida > Loliginidae > Doryteuthis > Doryteuthis pealeii. The sequence continues at coordinate 72,468,123 of CM042169.1, forward strand.
CTCTTCTTCTCTTCTTCTTCATAATCATTCTGTCTTCTTTTCCTCTTCTTCTTACTTCTTCTTCTTCTTCTCTTTCTTCTTGCTTCTTCTTCTTCTTCCCTTCTTCTTCTTCCTGCATAATCATGTTCCTTCTTCTTTTACCTCTTCCTTTTCTTCTTCTTCTTCTTCTTCTTCTTCTTCTTCTTATCTTCTTCTTCTTTTTCATAGTTCGATGTCTTGCCTTCTTTTTCTTTCCTCTTCTCTTCTTCTTCTTCTCTTGCTTCTTCCTTCTTCCTTATTATTATTATTGATTATGTATTATTATTAATCATTCTTCTTCTTCTTCTTCTTCTTCTTCCTCAATCATTCTTCCTTCTTCTTCTTTTTCTTTTTTTTCTTTTTCTTCTTCTTCCATTGCCTGGTTCTCTTCTTCTTTAATCATTGCTTCTTTCTTCTTCTTCTTCTTGCTTCTTAAATGTCATATCTTCTTCTTCTTCTCTTCTTCTTCTTCTTTTCTTCTCTTCTTCTTCTTCATAATCATATCTTCTTCTTATTTCCTCTTCTTCTTCTCCTTCTTCTTTACTTCTTCCTTATTATTATTATTATTATTATTTTATTATTGAATTCTTCTCCTTCTTCTTCTTTCTTCCTTGCTCTTCTTCTTGCTTCTTCTTCTCTTTTTTCATCTTCTTCTTCTTCTTCTTTTCTTTTTTTCTTTTTCCCCTCCCTTCTTCTTTCGTTCCTTTCTTTCTTCCTCTTCTTCTTCTCTTAATCATTTCTTCTTTCTTCTTCTTCTTCTTCCTTCTGTCTTCTTATCATTCTTCTTCTTCTTCTTCTTCTTCTGTCTTCTGTCTTCGTTCTTCATAATCATCTTTCATTCTTTCTTCTTCTTCTTCTTCTTCTTCTTCTTCTTCTTTCTTCAAAATTAATTCTTCTCTTCAAAATTATTCTCCTTCTTTTCAAGAATTATTCTCATGTCTTCTTCTTCTTACTATCTTTTCTTCTTCTTATCTTCTTCTTTTCTTTCTTTCTTTCTTCTCTTGTCTTCTCTTCTTCTTCTTTTTCTTCTTCTTC
>CM042169.1:72469275-72541788 GCA_023376005.1 Doryteuthis pealeii
AGAGGAGTACACGTCCGACGATTTGAACTCGGTGCCCACCCATATATGTACTTGATTGATCATCATCAAGTCCATCATTCCACAATCATCATCATCGTTGATGCAGTACTGGGATCCCCGTCCGCCCCTTCCCCCATCCCGCCCTTTCTGCTATTCGTCGGGCAAGTTCCACCAAACTCCGGCAATCCCCAGGAATCCGCACACATAAGCTTTAAATAAGGATTTTGGTTTGGGGTTTTATATTTTGGTTTTGGGGTTTCTTGTTTAAAGGGGGCCAATAATCAAAACTTCATGTTTATGGTTTAATGGCGAAATCCTATCTTAGTGAAAGAAAAAGTACTGGTACTGAGAGTTACCATCCGCATAAAGTTGGGGGGAATACAGGGGATCCAATATTTTGCGTAAGGGTAATTATTCCCGAAAAGGTGAACAACGCGTTCCCAGTTTGATCTGTTGAAGGAAGCTGTTAAATTTAGAATGCTCCAGATTAAATCTGGAATTGGGTGCCGAGAAACATAATGTAGTTTTTTTCTCCAAATATACCCATCATCATCCCATCAATGGATCATCATTATAAATTTTTTGTTGCAAGGCACTGGACTTCCTTGGCTCTCTTTTGGGTCATCAAAGCTTCTTTTGCAAAAGTTCCACCACCTCGGCATAAATATTCATATATATAATATATATATTGTAATAATATATTAATGATATATATAATATAATATATATATATATATATATATATGGGGAGAATATGTGCTAATTGAAGTCAAACATAATTTTTTTGAAAAGTTAATTCATTAATAAAATTAATTAGACTGGATTTAACTACTTAAATGTAAGGCTAAAACAAATCGAGAAAAATCAAAATTTGTTTAGCCTTACATTTAAGTAGTTAAATCCCCGCCTAATTTATTATTAATGAAATTAACTTTCAAAAAAATTTAGGGTTGACTTTCAATTAAGCACATATTCTCCCAAAAATATTGTCGGTGAATAATAGGCCATATATATATATATATATATATATATATATATATATATATATATATATATATTTACCAAACAACCCCTCCGCACGAGCAGGATGCGACCACAAGGTCAATTTCTTAAGCGGATTGGACAAGTGTCATCTATAAATATTCGACACTGGTGGTAGTACAGAGCACCGGAGCCTACCAGTCCAGTGAGCTCAGGTTGTTTTTATTAAATAGCGTCGATCCGCAGGCGCCCCATTGGAGGGGCAATGACAACGGGATCGACGCAATTTTCTATCTACCACCCATGAGTCTCGTCTCGGTGTGTGGGCCCACGTAAAAAGGCCTTGTGGTGTATCGTGTACAAGCGGGGTACATGTAAATATCCCTAAGCCTACTAGTCTAAGCTTACTCGCCTACCAGTCAGAATACCACCACGACTGCTCGGAAGGCGTACTGCTATTCGACGCACTAGCTACTACTGCAATAATATACCAAATACCAACTTCATGATAAATCCCTTAACCCGGATATAACAAATGAATAGACGAGTTTGTTCCTTTTGGTGAACACCGGTAGCATTTTTGTTAAAGGAAAATACGTTCTTCTTTGTTTGGCTACGTTCATGTTTTTTGTTTTTTATTCTCGGCATTCAAAATAAAAATTTTCAAATAAACAAAATAAAAAAATAAGTTGAAATTTGCTAAATAATCAATGGTAAATAGTAGAAACTGACTGGGCTCTTTCACATTGGTTAGCCAACCAAGTCTAGGAGATGAAAACTCTGAATTCAAACCTTTTAAACTTTGCTTAAGAAATTACCTTTTCGTTGCATACAACACCGAGCGGGGCGGGGCTTACTATATATATAATATATATATATATATATATATATTATATATAATATATATATATATATATATACTAGGCAAAAACAAGAGCCCTCCCAGTAGATAATTGGGGAATAGGTAGGTATTGCCAAAAAGATGACATCAAAATCCCGTTATTGACAAGATAAACTGAACCTCCAGAACCTTTGGAAACACCGGTAGCATTTTGGTTAAAGGAAAAATACGTTCATCTTTGTTTGGCTACGTTCATGTTTTTATTTTTTTTATTCTCACATTCAAAATAAAAATTTTCAAATAAATAAATAAAAAAATAAGTTGAAATTTGCTAAATATCAAATCTAAAATTATGTTCGTTAAAATCGCTGCTTTCTTGAAAAATTCGAAAAATACATCATTTTGCCTTATTACATTTTAAATTGATGTACATACCCGGGAATTCTTTAGGATTTTAACTTCGTAGACAATTTACACATTCAAGTAATCAGATTGGAACTTAATTCATAAAATTTCGAAAATATACCATAATAAATATTAAAATATGTAAGCAATATCATAAAGGATAATTTGATATACGTACCATCCCTAGGAAAATGTAGGGTGCGTATTGTGTACTGGTTATGTGTCGTAGGAAACGGACGCGCGGTGCCAACGAGTTCAAATGCTAGTCGAGGGTGGTTGAATATCAGAGATCACTAATCACTTGGAAGTGGCATGCATTCAAGTACTCTCCCGCCAGCTATGGGTAAATAGTAGGACTGACTGGGCTCTTTCACATTGGGTTAGCCAACTAGTCTAGGAGAAGGAAAACTCTGAAATTCAAAACCTGTTAAACTTGCTTAAGAATTACCTTTTCGTTGCATACAACTCGAGCGGGGGGTGGTTAATATATATATATATATATATATATATATATATATATATATATATTATATATTATCAAAGGTACACGGTAATAACCTACTCGAGTTTCTCCATAAAGGATCTTCAATAATCCACTGGATTAATCAAGATATTGATTAATTGCATATATATAAATATTATATATATATATATATATATATATATATATATATTATATTTTATTAATATATTAGATTATTATATATATAATAATATCATTATTTAATATTATTATATGTATATATATATATATATTATATATACTATATATATATTATATATATATTATATACACTAAGCAATAAACGAAACGCCGATCGGTCACCCAATTCAGCCCTCAGTAGATAATTGGATTAGGTAGGTATTGCCAAAGATGACATCAAATCCGTTATTGACAAAGATAACTGAACCCCCCGATTGAGAAGAATTGACCAAAAAATCAGATAATTATCCGATTTTAATGAAATTTTCAAGTATTAATTTATCAATAAACTAATTTTATGATGCATCAGTTAGTTTAGTTCATTACTTTCTGATTTTTTTAAGGTCACTTAATTTTGACTTTATTTTTGTGGCGCAAAATGTTTGATGGGGTTATATAAAGGTGAAACTAATTACAGTATAAATATCTTATTATAATGGAGACTGTGTGTGTTTTCTGTCTGTAACCGGAAACTATATTTCTACTCAAGTCACAATTCTCTTAGTTATTGACATCACATCTCCATGATTTTATTTTTTAATCTAAAACCTCAATTATTAATAAATTGTCTTACATTATTAATACTGTTAACTATGTCTAACATACTTGACAACAAGCAATTATATTTATTATTACAACAAAATAGCGCTTTACAGTGTGAACGGGAAGGGCTAATTTGCATATAGATATTAAAAAAATCGAATTTAATAAATATGGTCTTAGTATTATTGATTTCTAATTGTTTCGGTTTTATTTTAATGAATATAAGCAAAAATCTCTCCCAATGGAATCTTAAATGAAAGCCGTTAACAAGAAAAAATAACTGTCATTTTATTTCTTTACTTCCTCTTTTAACTAAAATACTTAAATTAGAAAAAATAACAATGAAAGACGAGAGTGATGGAAAAGAGTAAGGTTCAGTTTGTTCTATTTTTCGATTATACTCACACTCTGTTTTCACAAATCTTTATTATACTCCCTCTGTTTAAATTTTTTTCTGTATTCTTATTTAGTTTCATTAGCCTTTCTAATTTAAATACAATATTTTAATTATCATAAAAACTTAAATACTTGCACCCCGAGGGTGCATAATATTTGCTAGTAAAGACAAAAGACCGAAGGGTGTGAAATAGAAGAAACAATTTAAGGGGGCGATTCTGATGGATAATGAATCCCGAAGATCGGAAATTTAAATGCAAAAAAATTGTTTTCGAGATCTTTTTTTTAATCTGTTGTTTTTGTATATAACTAGCTTCTAGAATATCAGTGAAAAATCATACATCGATATTTGTTCTGTCTAAAAGGGTGGGGGCCTAACAATTCAATTGAGTTTTCTCCAAATATTATCAGTTAACAATACTAGAGTATACTCTTTATTAACTAAAGACTTCTTTTTAAAATATAAAAATAACAATTTGAAACTTAAAATCAAGCTATTTATATTTTAAATGAATCTTATCTATTAATTAGGTATATAAATGGTTTGTGCTGTAGTAGACAGTAATGGTAAAATTTATTTTAAAGAATTTTGATTTATTTCGATCGGTTTGATTGAAACGATTCAGAAATTTAAAAAAAGAAAGAAAGAAATAAAGAAAGAAATAAGTCAACAGGGACAATTTTATCCGCCCTGTCGGCTGGGGCGTAGAATGCACCGACTGGCACTCTGGCAGAGGGGTAAGACTCCCCCAAATGGGGCCACCTGTTGGGACGTGGATGGCGACCCGTGATGCTTAAGGATAAGAGCCAGGTGGAATGAGCAGTTCATGACATGCATACTCCACTTTGGCCCTATCTTGGCTAGACGGGCCGGTCGGAAGAGGCCCCCCTCCGATCAATCGGCTGGTCACGTCAAGCCCTAGCACCTATATGATTTTCCCAATCCTATTGCCCTTATGGATAAAGCCCTAACCCCTTTTTAATCATATGGGTGCTAAAGACGGTGGCTGCGGGTCTACATGTCCTGGAATGACGTTAAACTCTATCTGATGGTGAGGTTCCAGTTTGGAGGTTTGGGGAGTGTGGAGCACCCCTACATCACCATTGCTCCCTGGTCCACTCTGACGCGGAGTGGTAGTACTATTAGGGTCCCATCTATGGGTTTAGATAGAAAAATGTATTTTATAAAAAAATTGTATTATACATTAAGAATTGATTTATTTCAAAACTTTATCGGGCATTTAAATGAGCCCCACTGAGGTTGATATGCCGTACAAAACAAAAACAAACAACCAAACAATTTTAATCATAATCAGAATAATTCCAGAGTTTAAAATCCTCATATGTTTTTTTTAGTCTGTTTTAACGGCAACAAATCAACAAACATGAGTAAAAACCATGGATATTGCTGAAGAAAATTCCAAGAACACAGTGGTTTAAAATTTCTTAATTGGGGGGTGGGTCTTAGTTTAGAAGGGTAAGGAGGGAAAGGGGCTAAGGAAACTTGAATGAGGTGAGGGGGGACTAGAAGAGGGATAGATATATTTAATTACATAGGTTGTGGCGCTCCACCTCAGATACGCCCAAAAACAATCTCCTTGGTCTAGGCGCTATTGAAAGGGGGATAGACCTCCCTCGCTGGACGGTGGTTGATACCGGACTTTAGCCGCCCCGACGATTTACTTACTTACATAATTTACTATGGAAATACGACGAGGAAATTAATCCCGACAATTAGTGAAGAAAATATTTTCAAAATATAACAAACACAGGATGTTACGGTCCCCAAGAGGAAACAATTTATGTGTCTATGCTTAAGTATTTCGGTATTAACATCCAATCAGGACAACTGTTACAGAAATTTTTGTGAGGAGAAAAATGAAAAATGTTAAGTGTATAGTGAATGTGTGCATATAATGTTATTAAACCATTAATTTTAAATATGTCGTTTGTTTTAGCCGAAAAGCTGATGACCATGATCATGCCCTGTGAAAAAATGGAAATTGGAAGATCAATTGATGAACGCCATGCAAGAACATGAATAGGCCCGAAGATGAACCTGGCCTAACAAAGATATGACCGTGATTTCATATGAATATAATGTTTAGAATAAGAAGATTAATAGATACAAACGTTTAATATATAATATATATATATATATATATAATATATATATATATATATATATATATATGAGAGAGAGAGAGAGAGAAGGAGAGATAGATAGAAACAAAACAATACCATAAGCCACATATATATCCCCATATATACGCCCAGATCCATATTTTTGGATAGTTTTGCTATGTTAATTTTTGCCTTTTACTAAGTTTTTTTATATATGTTTATATAGCTGATGGTCTTGTCAACTGGAGTCCCTGGTGACCAAGCAGTCCTCCGTCAGGTCTCGCAGGAACTCTTCTGAAGTATCGAACAGATTGCCAGCAAGTGCAGTATTCCTGAATGGTTCCAATCCTTCCTCTGATTTCAAACTCCACTTAAAAACTCTTTTCCTTAATCCTTTGGGACTGTTTCCAAGTGGCAACCCAAACTACAATTGGTAATCAAACTCTCCCACTATTATTATTAATTATTAGATTATTATTAATTATTATTTAGGGTGAAATATATAATACATATATGTATTACCGTATATTTAATTATATTAATTTGGGTTTATATATATGAATTCGGTTCGTCCGGCCAGGGTTCACCACTATCCCCGCAAATCTAGTGTCCGGTACATAGACTGTATATATACTATATAAATATATAATATATATATATAATAGACCAGTTGCCACCTCATATAAGCAGAGCCAAAGGAATTCTTCCTCTCAGAAAGCATTGGATGATGAATGAATGATGATGAATAAATTAGAGGTTTCATACCCTAAAATCCACAGAGTTCTACTAAAATAACTTGCCGGGTTATAATTTTAACCCCTCTCTCCTAGGTAACAAAATGAAACTCGATCTCCGTTTATGAAGAAAACGTATCAAAGAGGGTTAATGTGCCGAAAACATAATTCAATATTCTGTTCTTAAAGATAATCCACAAAATCTCTCCGTATTATTTCTCCAAAACAAAACAATTCCTAATTGTCTGTAAATATTCTAGCATGTCGCTTGATTACAAAAATATCAATTCTTATTCTTTTCGATCATTTTTTCTTTCTTTTCTCTTCTTCGTCTTCTTCTTTCAATATTCCTTGCACCGATGGAATGCGCGTGCGGCAGAACTGATTGCATTGTTTTAAGGACTAAATTTTCAGTTTGTCGGCCCCAACCATGCCCTTCACAAGAATTCATTCGGAGACGTTTTCATTTTTGTGTTTTTAAAAAAACCGAAATAGATGCGCTTGAAGAATTGAAAAAAATAACAAGGTTTTTTGCCAGCCAACTTTTTCTTCTGTTACTTTAACAGTGAATAAGAAGGTGGGTCCATCGAAGAAGAAGAAGAAGAAGAGAGAAGAAGAAGAAGGAGGAGGAGGATGAGGAGGAGGAAGGGGGAGGCAACTGGAAGAAAGAAGAAGAAGAAGAAAGAGGGGAGAAGAAGAAGAAGAAGAAAGAAGAAGAAGGAAGAGGGGGAGGAGGAGGAGGAGACAATTGAAGAAAGAAGAAAAAGAAGAAGAAGAAGAAGAGAAGAAGGAGGAGGGAGGAGAGAAAGAAGGAGAGGAGGAGGCAAAGGAAAGAAGAAGAAAAGAAGAAGGGGAGGTAAACTGAAGAAGAAAGAAGAAAGAAGGAAAAGGGGTAGGCAACTGAAGAAAGAGAGAAGGGGGAGGCAACTGAAGAAGAAGAAGAAGAAAGAAGAAAAGAAGGGGGAGGCACAGAAAAGAAAGAAGAAGAACAGAAGAAAGAAGAAGAAGAAAGAAGAAGAAGAAGGGGGAGCAACTGAAGAAGAAAGAAGATAGAAGGGGGAAGGCAACTGAAGAAGAAGAAGAAGAAGGGGGAGCAACTGAAAGAAAGAAGAGAAGAAGAAGAAGAAAGAAGAAAGAAGAAGAAGAAGAAGGGGGAGGCAACAAGAAGAAAGAAAAGAAGAAGAAAGAAGAAGAAGAAAGAAGGGGGAGGCAACTGAAGAAAGAAGAAGAAAGGGGGAGGCAACCTGAAGAAGAAGAAGAAAGAAGGGGGGAGGCAACCTGGAAGAAGAAGAAGAAGAAGAAGAAGAAGAAGAAGGAGGAGGAGGAGGAGGGGGCAACTGAAGAAGAAGAAGAAGAAGAAGGGAGGCAACTAAAGAAGAAGAAGAAGAAGGGGGAGGCAACTGAAGAAGAAGAAGAAAGAAGAGAAAGAAAAGAAGAAGAAGGAGGAGGGAGGAGGAGGGGGCAACTGAAAGAAGAAGAAAGAAGAGAAGAAGAAGAAGAAGAAGAAGGGGGGAGGCAACTGAAGAAGAAGAAGAAGAAGAAAGAAGAGAAGAAGAAGAAGAGAAGGGGAGGCAAATGAAAGAAGAAAAGAAGAAGAAGAAAACGAAGGGAGGGGCAGGAGAGGGGGCAAACTGAAGAAAGAAGAAAGAAGAAGAAGAAGAAGAAGAAGAAAGAAGAAGAAGGCCACTGAAGAAGAAAGAAGAAGAAAAGAAGAAAGAGAAGAAAGAAGAAGAAGAAAAGAAAGAAGAAGAAGAAGAAAGGCCAACTGAAGAAAGAAGAAGAAGAAAAGAGAAAGAAGAAGAAGGCAACCTGAAAAGAAGAAGAAGGACAGAAGAAGAAAGAAGAAGAAGAAAGAAGAAAGAAAGAAGAAGGAAAGAAAGAAGAAGAAAAGAAGGGAGGTAGGAAGTGTAAGAGGGGGCAAAACTGAAGAAAATGAAAAGAAGAAGAAGAAGAAAGAAGGCAACTGAAGAAGAAAGAAGAAGGGCCCAACTGAAGAAGAAGAAGAAAGAAAGAAGAAGAAGAAGAAAAGAGAGAAGAAGAAGAAAGAAAGTGACGAACAACAATGTCAATTTAGACGCGGTAGCCATAAAAATTCTAAAATGACTTCTTGAAAACTGACGTTACTGCCTACGGCCTAGAAACATGGATTAAATTCATTCTGTGTGAGACCGTTCTCTTTTTCTTTTCTTTTTCTGTTTTGTTCCTTTTTGTTTTTTGTTTCCTTTTTGTTTTGTTTTTTTGAAGGCAAGTCCTTCGTTCATATTTTTTCGAACGTCTGCGGTTCATTTTTGGGTGTACCAGAACAGAAATATATATGAGAAACGAAAAAACTATTTTACAGATGTAGTTTTTAGATAGAAAACCTCGATTATTAGGGAATGTCGAAGACACTCGCATCTTCCAAGCCATTAACATGTGTCGACCAAAAAGCTAACGGTATTAAGACAATAAAAAACGTGTTAAGGTTCCCCTTATTTGTAGCTACAAGTCATGAAGCAAAAGGAGTAGTCACAATTAAGATTCTCTCTCTCCCTCTCCCCGCCTCTCTGCTTCCTCTCTCTCTCTCTCTCTCCTCGCTCTCTCTATATATATATATATATATATATATATATATATATATAAAACAATTTTTTTGTATGGAAACAAAGAAAATACAGTGCTCACATCACAATGTGTGAAGAGCTAATATTTATTTAATTTGCTGAGTTTTATAGATCAATGTTTATTAATGAAATAAAGAAGTAAGATGTAAGATGTAAAGAAACCTGGGTAGCTGTTCATAAATAACATTGATCTATAGAAAACCAATTAAATAATATATATATACAAACAACACATATATATATATATATATAATTATATTAATAATCACACACACACAACACACACACACATTTTGATGTGTGTCTGTTTCTTTCTCTCTATTTCTTCCCCATCTCCTCTCTCTCTTTTCTCTCTCTGTCTCTCCTCATCTCAACACACACAAGACACACAAAACACATCACTTTCACTTGCGTCTGTTCCTTCTCTATGTCCCTCTCCCTCTTTCTCTCTCTATATCTTTCCTCTAATCCACACTCTCTCTTCTCACACACACACACATTCACTTGTGTTTCCGCTTCTCTCTATCTCTATCTCCCCCGGGCTCTCTCTCCAACTCTCTCTCTCTCTTCCTTGTAAATCTCTCTCTCTCTATATAATATATATTATAATATATATATATATATATAATATATATCTTAATATATATTTATATATCAGTATATATATATATATATTTATAAATAACATATAATATAATTTATAAATATATTATATATATATATATAATATATATATATATTATAATATGTTAATAATTTTGAAGGCAAATTACAATAGTATGAAAATAAAAAACAAAAAGATGTTTTTAGTTTCTTAACTTTTTGTTTTTTATTTTTATAGCGCATTGTAAATGCCTCCTAAATTATTAATATATTTTTATATATTTACAAATGCTTCAAGCAAATTAACCAAAATTACTTATATGTATATAATATATATATATATACTATATATATATAAATATATATATATATATAATATGTACGTATGCTTATAACTATTTCCATATAATTCCCACCCTAAGAAAAGTGTATGTATCTCCTCAGCACCACTATATATATAAATAATATATATTATATATATATATATATATATATATATATATATGTGTGTGTGTGTGTGTTGTATGTGTGTAAGCCCAATATGAGTTAAAATATCCATAACGATGTATAAGTATAAATATCGCAAATTGATAAGAGCTCAATATGTCCCGCCTTGTTGCTAAATATATTGGAAAAAATAAATGATATTTAGAACACGGTTAGCTCCAAGTTGGTAGAGTGGTTTTGGCTAGAAACCACAAGGTTCTTAGTTTCGATAGCGGCCCTCGCCAACTCAGCGTTTATAGTAGCACAGGGATCTGTGCCGGTAAGTAAGGAGCTGTAATGGAGGTGTGGCGCTCCACCTCAGACGCTAAAAATAACTACTTTGTCTAGCGCTAGTGAAAAGGGGATAGACTCCCTCGCTGATTGGCTGCTACCGACTTTAGGCCGCCCCGACGACTTTATTTTAATATGATTAATTAGTATTAAGTAAGGAGACAAATTTTATGTGTGCAAAAAACACCAAAGAACCAACTATATCTTATTATAATGGAGATTGTGTGTTTTTCTGTCTGTAACCGAAACTAAATCACTACTCAAGTCACAATTCCCTTAGTTATTGACGTCACATTCACCATGAATTTATCCGTATTTTAACCTCAATTATCAATAAAATTGTTTTACATTATGTATACTGTTGACCATATCTACAAGATATTTTCCACGTACCCCACTTGTACGGGTCAGGCACAAAGGCCCTATTTATGTGGGACCACCCACAAGCCGAGACTTATGGGGTGGCGGGTGAAAAATTGCGTCGATCCCGTCGGCATTCCCCCTCAAGGGGGGCGCCTCAGGCACTGGGCAATAAACCCAGCCCTGCCCCTTTAAATCGAGGGGGCAGGTGTTGACTGGGGGGGGATGGCCCCCTGGGATCGACGCCGTTAATTATATCAATGGTCCAGAGGCCGAAGCCACTGTTGACCATATCTACATACAAATAACATGCAGTTGTATTTATATGTACAACAAAATAGCGGTTTACAGTGTGAATGGGAAGGCTAATTTGCATATTGATCTTAAAAATTTGATTTCAATAAATATATGCTTAGTATTATTGATTTCTAATTATTTGCTTTCATCTTAATGAATATGAGCAAAAATCTCTTCAATAAATTTTAAAAGAAATCCCTTAACAAGAAGAAATAACTGTCATTTTATTCTTTACTTCCTATTTTAACTAAATAGTTAAATTAGGAAAATTTACCAATGAAAGACGGGAGTAACGGAAAATGATGGAAGAGTTAGTTTCAAAGTTGTTCTATTTTTCAATCATACCCCCTCTGTTTCAAATCTTTTTATCTACATTCTTATTCAGTTTCATTAGCCTTTCTAATTTAATATGATATTCTATTACATTATAACTTAAACACCAGAGGGTGCATATATTTGCTAGTAATATCAATATAGAATCAACACAATTGTCTAACATGTAGGCATACAATAACCATAGTTAAATACTCTTTTTTTGGCCCAATATTTTTTACAAGTGAAATTAGTGAGTATATTCAATAAATAATTCTGTTTCTAATCTAGGATCAAAACTGTATAATTTTACAAGTGAATTTATGTATTTCTTCGTTGAGCCTCGTAACTTTTCGATAGTTTGTGTGTGCTTTCATGGTGAGTAATCACTATAGGGATGAATCTTCAACGCTATTTGGCCAATAGTTTAATTCATAGAATATGTGTCTTTAGCACACCAATTTGAGCTAGCCCTGTGTGGTAGCAACAGCAGCAACAGCGGAGTAACGGTAGAGTATGGTAGGATTAGAAGCAGTTCTGTGTGGAGGTCAAAAATGACTAAATATCAGATAATAATTTTCCGTGAAACCATATGTTATTAGTATTAGATAAGGGAAATAAAATGTATGTGTGCCAAAAAACCGCCCCATCGGCTGGGACGTTAGAAGCCACCGGCTGATACCGACATTAGGCCGCCCCGACGACTTTACTTACTTTTTACTTTAGAACAAAAGCATTAAAATAAAATTTCAGGTACTTCGAGGAATGCCAATACCCAATGTAACCAACATCAGATGCTCCAATTTTGGAATATCTTATAATCCTGCGATCGGTCTGGGAGAAATGTGCGTACCTAGTTTTCAAGGGTCACTTGATTGTTTTTATTTTGACTTTATCGGGTCATATTTACTCAGTCACCTCAAATGTTTCTCGAGCAAAGACATACATTTTCTTCTCTGTCAAAATGGGGTTAATATGTAAATAAGGAACGATGGAGATCTCAACTCTGACCCTCCAATCACTTTCACTTTCGTTTTTTTTACTCTCTCTCTCTTCTCTCTCTTCTCTCTCTCTCTCGTTCTTTTCTCTTCTCTTCCCTCCAATCCTCCATTAACTTTTTCTCTCATCTTATTTCTCTTTCTATCTTCACTCTAATCCTCCTGTAAACTTCTCTCTCTCCCTCTCTCTCTCTCTCTCTCTCTCTCTCTCTCTCTCTCTCTCATTCTTCCCATAACCTTGTTATCGTCTCCCTCCATTCTGCCTGTAATAAACGTTTTCCATCTGATTATTGAGTTTACTGTTAATTTGATTATGTTTTTCTTGCTCTCATGGTGTTTGACTATTTGATATTATTAAGGCGCGCTGCTATCAACCACTTAAATTTATAGACTAAGAAGAGGTCACGTGTTTTAAACACAGCCAATCAACAACCCGGATACGTGGTTAGTTATCTATTGAATCATTGATATTGACAGCTGTCCATTTGCACTTTATTCGACATTGACGAATGGATCTGCAACAGTGAGTAACACCAAGGAACAACTGAAGTCTCGTACCTAACATTAAAGAACACCAAGGAACAACCAAAGGATTACACCCAACATTAATGAACACCAGGGAACAACTAAAGGATCATGCTCAACATTAAAGAACACCAAGGAACAACGAAAGGGTCATACCCACCACTGGGGAACACCAAGGAACAACTGAAGTCTTGTACCCAATATTAAAAAACACCAAGGAACAACCAAAGGATCATACCCAACATTAAGGAACACCAAGGAAAACAAGGATCATACCCAATTTCTTCAGCCAAGGATCGCGCTCGGCTTTACTTAGGGATCCCGTTGGACAGTGCTCTTGCATGAAGCGCTAAGGGTGGCCACAAAAATCGTAACATGGATTTCTTTAGAAACACAGAGGAACAACCAAAGGATCATACCCAACATTAAGCAACACCAAGGACAACTGAAGTCTCGTACCCAACATTAAAGAACACCAAGGGAACAAACCAAAGATCATTACCCAAATTAAGCAACACCAAGGAACAACTGAAGTCTCGTACCCAACATTAAAGAACACCAAGGAACAACCAAAGGATCATACCCAATATTAAGGGACACCAAGGAGCAACCAATGATTTCTTCACTAAGGATCGCGCTCTGCTTAACACGAGGGATCTCCGATGGACAGTGCTCTTGCATGAAGCCTAAGGGTGGCCACAAAAATCGTAACACATGGGTTTCTATTTTCGATCCTTTCATTTATATCCTCAAATATTGAATCAAATTAATCCAAGGGCCTAAGCTTAGATTATATACAGAGGACATATATATTCACCAAACGCTTCCGCACGAATAGGATGCGACACAAGGTCATTTTCTTAAGCGGAGTTTAACAGGTTTGAATTCAGAGTTTTAATTCTCCTAGACTGGTTACCTAGCCAATGTTAAAGAGCCCAGTCTGGCCTACTACTTGTGCATACCATTTCCAAGGATATCAGTGCAAAGTGAAAAGCAGACAGCTTCGTCCAGTATTTGAACTCGGATCAACGAGTCCATTTTCTACGACTCTAACCATTACACCACGTGCCTCCATTATATAGCTTAAAAACATAACTTAAAATTTGGCCTTTACTTTATTTTAGTTTAGATTTTACAAAATTTAGCAATATACGTTATATGAAAACACTATTTGTATGGGCCAAATAGACCTGTTTAAAGAGTATTTGTATTCGATAGAACCATGTGCAAAAAAAAAACTCTTAAGAAACAATTACACAAAAAATAAAATATGAATGCAGAAGGAACGGGATTCCCTAACCTCTAGGCAATCAGATAATTTATATGAATATTCTTTAAAATGAAATTTTCTACCAGAAAAGAACGGGTTTACATGCCGTTAAAATCAATCAAACGACTTGTCATCGTGTGATGGTTAACAAACTCGTCTAGCTCACCATTTTGTTAGTATAGTGAATTCGAGTCTCTCTGTGAACTTTGTCCCTGTACCAGGCTTAGCTAATTTCCATGAATGGCTATCATATGTTATATGAAAACACTAAAATGAAACTAGATTAATTTGTCTCATTCGTTGTTGGATTACTTTAGTGGTAGAAAGTCTGCTGAAGATCAAAACTTGATTTTATAAACTGTTCCAAAACAGCGGTGGCTCAATCGGCCAATCAGAAACGCCTAAACCTGTATTTAATTTACTATCTAAAGCATCGATAAATTGTCCTAAATTACTCGCTGCAGACGCACCGGATCAACAGACAAGAATATTACAACTCTCTTAACTCAAGACAGGGCAACTCTGATGCAACTCAGGACGAATCAGCGAACAAGATTTAAAACTGCTACTATATCTTCTACTTCAAAAAAATGTTTCAAAACTTTTATGCGACAAGCGATCTCTACTGCAAAACTTTTTTCCATTCAGATCTAAAATGGCTGCGCGAATCGTAAAAAAAAACAAAGTTAATTCATAGAAAAAGTATTTATACTTCATGCTATACGGCCATCAGTTTTAAGAATGATCAGTTTTTCAATACTGTTCTTTCTTATCTATTAATAATGGAAATTCGCTTCCGGTTTTTGTCTGTAACAAAAACTCGTCACTACTTACGTCACATTACTCAAAATCGTCATAACATAGAATAAACACACTCAAAATTTGAACATGCAACATTAGACAGTCCTCATTATTTTTAAAAACAAGTTTTAATAAATACATGACTGGTATTATATATCTATATATAGTTTGATTTATTTTAATATATATTTAAAGTTTACATTTCAAATTGTCTTATTTTTTAATCCTTTAATGAATTTAATGATTTTACTTACTTAGGTTACAAACTCGCTGACATTGAACTTTTAACTCACACCCCTCAGGCAATATGTTTCAAAAATCTATTTTTACATCGCCCTGAGGGTGTTTTTTATTTTGCTAGTAGGATTAATTACTATAAAAAAATAACATTTGCTTGTTTTAATTTCTTTTTATCATCATTTTGTTTTAAAGATTATTAAGTTTGAAATGTGTTTTTGTTCTTCATCGTGAGCTTAAATGCTTCAGAAAACTCTCCCTGGATTTCTGCAGCTCCTGCATTGCTATCATATGAGTGTGTATGGGGGGGCCTATTGTGTTGTGTGTGTGTGTGTGTGTGTGTGTGTGTGTGTGTGTGTGTGTTAATTGGGTGTGTTAAGTATCTGGCCGCCATCCTTGGCCAGTTGGAAATAACTCAAAGTAAGTAAGTAAGTCCCGAGTAATAGAATCCTTTGGTAAGTGAATAAGTCCCGTGATATAGTATCCTTTGGTAAGTCAATAAGTCCTGTGATATAGAATCCTTTAGATGAGCCCTTTAGGTCCGTCGTCCAAGAAGATCCAAGTAGTAGTGAACTAAGATTCGAATCAGCCAGTATAAATAACAACAAAAGCAGCAGAGTACTGCCAGTGATTGGACAACATGTTGCCTTCCCAGGTCACGTGCTTATCGGCGAGTCTATAAGTAGAAGTGACCATCTGGTACACATATTATAACGGAAAAAACAACAGGTTTCGTGTGTAGAAAGGCAGAATTAGAATGGGAAGATATAATGCTTGAATAACCTAAAGGCTGATTTATGCTTATTATATTTCTTCATTCGCCTCACTATTCTGTAGTAGCGGAACTGCGAGATTAGTTTGCTAACCATTAGACCACGACATGAGCACACGCTATCCGTTCGCTACGGGTAGGATGTGACTAAGATGTTAGTCAAGCCAGACCAGGCCAGGCCAGGCTATTAAGAATTCTGAGGTAGGAGTTACCGTCCTTGTCTACGAGCCTCTGTATCGAACGCGCACACATACATGTATATTATTACTGTATGCTATTCATGTTCCTGACACTAATACATTATTCTATGTACTATACATGAGACTTTGATGAGTTGTGGTGCACCTGAGCACTGTACACATACATGCATATTATTACTGTACACTATTCATGTTCCTGACAGTAATACATTATTCTATGTACTATACATGAGACTTTGATGTGTTGTGGTGCACCTGAGCACTGTACACAATAAATTTCAATATTATTTAATTGTTTTTTTGGTTTTTTTCTTTCTCTTTTTAGAAAATGGAGTTGATGGATGTCTTCTCTTTTGGCCATGTATTATATGAAATGACATTTGGTGAACAATTGTATCGAACCAACCAATCACGAGCCAGCATGCTTTGGCGGCTAAGCCGAAGAGGCAAGTTCTTTCACACTCTTTTTGATTCAGCCTTCAACGGAGTCATACCTAAAAAAGGGTCGCTCTCACCCTCTTTTCTGATGGACCAGCACCGGAGTCAGACGTCAAAATAGAACGTCGATCATATCCAGCGAACTATCAGACGGCCGTAGCTAAGAGGCTTCGATAACCAACCCTACCTCAGGATTTCAGTTAAGTGGACAAATTGTAAACATTTCCACAGACAACCCAAAAAGTCTGTAATTATTGTTTTATGTCTGTAATACATGACTTTTAATCGAATTCTAGTTGTTTAGTTTGTTCTTTAACTCTTAACCTGTCTGCCACACTCGTGGTTAACTTCATATTTTGCAAACTTTGAGAACAGTCATTTCTTATTTTATACTTTGCAAACTTTGAGTACAGTCACACTATCTTCGTCTCTTCTTTATAAGGCCAAGCCAGGGATTAAATCGTTTCTTTAAAAATGGGATTATTCAAAATCACTATCAAAAATAGCCTCTTCCTAAAGAAGAGCTGAATGTTGGAGAAACTCCGGTAATCTGAAAATTAGCTACATAAATGAGAGGGACCTCCTTTTTTTGTTTTCTTTGTAAATCTACACTGAAAATACGAATTTGTTCGAATCAATACAACTGCATGTTTTAACACGAAAATATAAAATTTGTTCTTAATTGTGCTTGCGCATTATTTGAAATGAACTTAATTGTTATTAAGAACATACTTTATGATATTTTTGTGTTAAAACATGCAGTTGTATTGATTCGAACAAATTCGTATTTTCAGTGTAGATTTAAGAAACAAAAAGAAAGAAAGAAAAGAATTGGAATTATTATTCCTGGTCTTGTTTTGGCCTCAGTCTATGCATTTCAAGATTTAAAAAATATCCAAGGACTCTAATTACGAACACATTGATACTTTAACAAAACAAGTTAACTGATTCCAACGATTATGCCAATCAACCATGCATGACTGCATATGTTTAATAAGAATTTAAATTATATCATGATTACCCAAAAACAGTATTTTTATTTCCTGGTCATTAAGATCTTTCAGTTAGTTTAAATTATTGTTTTTTAAAGGTATCCCCCTGGCGGTGTGATCATAAGGTGATAGAATTCTTAAGCGATCTGGCCATGAGATGTCACCACAAAGTGTTCAATCAGAAAAAATACACGATGTTCACCTTCATACGCAATGATCCCCAACTGGAATTCTTATATCTGCTGTGAAGTATTAATAGTGGATGGGGCGCCAGTAAATTTAGATCAATTATCTCAGTCTGGACACACACACCACACACACAACCACACATATATTATATAAATATATATATATATGTGTGTGTGTGTGTGTGTGTGTGTGTGTGTGTATAAATACATTGACATAATAGTCACGTTGATGGTTTGAAAAATTAACCACACGCTATAACGTCGGCGTGAATAATGTCAACTTTAGATTTAATTATTGTTTCATTAATTTTATGCACTTCTTCCTGTTACAGATTGATTTAAAGATAGTTTAAATACAATCATTATAAATAAATTTCAATAAAGTTAGCGGTCTGATGAAGCTCAGGGGTATAATCAGATACTTGTGAGTGGAAATGGTACCATAACCGCTAAATAGCCGATTTTAAAGCCTTTTTCTTTACAAATTATATTTCTCTGTCTATAAAAGAAATTAAACATCGAGCCCCCAAAATTGACCTGAACTCTCTAACAATTTACCATTGGAAGAAACGACCAGATTAGAATCATCCTAATACCAAATTACTTGGTATCCCAACTACTATATATATATATATATATATACGGTATTTGTGGAAAAGGTTACTTACCGGTGAAATTAATCACAATGGTTAGTTGATGCAAGTTACACAATGATAAGACAGCGATATAACAAATATAAAGTGCTCAATAGATTAGGAGAGCAAATTTATTATCTTAATGGTACACAGTAATAACCTACTCGAGTTTCACCATAAGGATCTTCTGGGTTAAATCCACTGGATTAATCAAGATATTTCGCTCTTTTTGAATTTCAAATCAGCGTTCTTCGACCGCGGACCTATAACCAACCGTTTATCGCGAAAAAATACACACGTACAATCGACTGCAATTAATCAATATCTTGATTAATCCAGTGGATTTAACCCTGATGATCCCTATGGTGAAACTCGAGTAGGTTATTACCGTGTACCATGATGATAATATATATATGTGGGGGGGTCATATATATATATATATATAATATATATATATATATATATAATGGAAAAGGTGACTTACCGGTGAATATGGTCACGATGGTTAGATGGTGCAAAATTCAGTAAGGCAAGTCAGCGATATAATAAATACAAAGTGCTCAATACGTTAGTAGAACAAATTTATTACAATATAGGTACAAGTGATAACCCACTCGAGTTTCACCATAAGGATCTTCAGGGTGAAATCCACTGTTATCAATCGAGATCTGGTTAAAAGTTGAGGAACACAGTGGATTAAATACAGACAATGTGTGCGTGAGTGTGTGTATAGGTGTGAGCATAGGTGAGTGTGAATGTTTTGGATGTATGTAGATGTGTAGATGTGTGATGTGTGTGTGTGTGTGTGTGTGTGGTGTGTGTGTATGTGTGTTTAGCTTGCAGCCTTTACGAATATTCCGAAAATGATACCATTTGAATCGTTACGTTCAAACGTTTGTACAATTTCTTGGCGACGTTCTTTTTCTTTTTAAATCCCACCATTTATTTTTCTTAACTTTTGTCTACACTTCTGTGGATTTGCCTCCATTAATTTCCTTTCTTCTCCCCGCGTTTTTTCTTCTCTTCTTCTTCTTCTTCTTCTTCTTCTTCTTCTTCTTCTTCTTCTTCTTCTTCACTCATTTTCTTCTTCTTCTTCTTCTTCACCCCATTTCTTCTTCTTCTTCTTCTTCATTTTTCCCTTCTTTCTTCTTCTTCTTCTTCTTTCTTCTTCTTCTTCTTCATTCTTCTCTCTTCTTCTTCTTCTTCTTCTTCTTCTTCTTCTTCTTCTTCTTCTTCTTCTTCTTCATCATTTCTTCTTCTTCTTCTTCTTCTTTTCTCTTTTTCTTCTTCTTTCTCTTCTTCTTCATTTCTTCGTCTTCTTCTTCACCCATTCTTCTTCTTCTTCTTCTTCTTCTTCTTCTTCTTCTTCTTCTTCTTTCATTTTTCGCCTCTTCTTCTTCTTCTTCTTCTTCTTCTTCATTTTTCTTCTTCTTCTTCTTCTTCTTCTTCTTCTCTTCATTTTTCGCCTCTTCTTCTTCTTCTTCTTCTTCTTCTCTTCATTGTTCCCTTCTTCTTCTTCTTCTTCACTCTATTTCTTCTTCTTCTTTTTCTTCTTCTCTTCTCTCTTCTTTTTGCCTTCCTTTTTCTTCTTTTCTTCTTTCCTCTTCACTCATGCTTCTTCTTCGTCTCACTTAATCCTTCTTCTTCTTCTCTTCTTTTCTTCTTCTTCTTCGCCCTCTTCTTCTTCTTCTTCTCTTCTTCTCTCTCTTCTATTTCCTTCTTCTTCTTCTTTCTTCCCCGCTAATCTCTTTTTTTCCAACTGACGACTTTTCTTTTCTCTTTTATCCGTCTCTCCTTCCTTATTTTTTCTGTATTCTCTAATTTCTTTATCACGCTTTCGTTTAGTCAATTTTGAAGCATTCGGAAATTTTAATCTTTTACCAAAAGCTCTCTATTTTTATCCTCAAGGGAATTTAATAAAAAAAGAAGAAGAAAAATAACAAAAATAACAAACAACAAACAAAAAAACCCCGAAATCATACGCCGAGAATTTTACAAAAAAAAAAAACCACGACACCCCGCGCCCAAATATATTGGAGGGGCGCGCCACAATGCGGCGCAAATAAAGAAAACCCATTCCCGGCCCCTAATAAACAAGCTTAGTAAAGGCGCCTTCCACAAAATACCCCCCTTTTACGAAATCCAATATTTTTTTTTTTTTTTTTTTTTTTTTGCGTAAATAGAAAAAAAAAAAATACAGAGATTAAATTTGTTTAAGAAAATTAAAAAAAAAATCCTGCTAAATAACAATGTAAAAAAAAAATCGAATAAATCAAACCAGCTAAAGTAAACAAAAAAAATAAAAATAAAATAAAGTTAAAAAAAAATAAAAATCATCAAAAGTAAATAAAATATATAACATATCAGAGACACACATACAAAATAGTTTCGCGCCATTTTACAGGCCTCCGCTTTTGATAGGCAGAAGTAGACGACAAACTATTCTTATTCTCCCGCCTTGAAATGCAAATTCGATATTTAGCTCACCAATACAATAAATTAGCAGCGATAAAAGACGTTATCGCAATTAATTTCACGATAAGGCTGCGTAAATCGCCCAGAAGAACGAAAAAAAATTGGGATTATGCATGTTATTTATTCTTTATCAACGTTAAAGTATAAAATATTCAAAATACAAAACAAAAAAAAACAAACAAAAAAAACAAATATGCAAACTTTTATTTGAAGGGTATACAGGCGGCCTTCAGAATGTCACCCGTTTATAGCGAGAAAACGATTAATTTTACTGCGGACCTGTGGATTAACACAGTTGATAAATCTAGTTAAACAAACGTTTGATATTTATTACTCTTAGAGCTATTGCTAATAGTTCAATATGTAAAAGTAAGTAAGTGAATTCGTCCGGGCGGCCCTAATGTTCGGTATTCAGCCAGATAGCGAGAGAGTCTTCTCCCCTTTTCACTGCGCTTAGGACCAAGGAGATTATTTTAGCGTCTGAGGGGAGCGCCACACCTACATCTCAAGCTCCTCGTTTTTACCCGCACCTATTCCCTGCTACTCATTGCTGGTTGACGAGGACCGGTATCAAACTTAGGAACGCTTGTGGATTCCTAGCCGAACACTCTACCGACGAGCAAACCGGCCCTAATCTGTCTAGTGGGACAAGTGAATTACCACAGTGTGATAGTATTTATTAACAACGTTTGAATGTTTACTTAAGAGCTATTGTCTAAATAGTTACAATATGTAAAAGTATAAAATCTTGATTGTTGGACCAGTGGATATACCACATTATGATAATTTTATTTATAACAACGTTGATATGTTTACTTAAGGAGCTATTGCTAAATAGTTCAATATTGTAAAAAGTATAATAATCTTGACTTGTTGACCAGTGGATATACCACATTATGATATTTATTTATAACAACGTTTGATATGTTTACAAGAGCTATTGCTAAATAGTTTTTTTCAATATTTGTAAAAGTAAGTAAAGTGAATTCGTCCGGGTGGCCTAATGTCGGTATCAGCCAGACAGCGGGGGAGTCTATGCCATTTTCACTAGCGCTAGACCAAGGAGATTATTTTAGCGTCTGAGTGAGCGCCACACTTACCATCAGCTCCTCACTTTACCGCACATATCCCTGGCTTCTCATACGCTTGATTTGGCGGAGGACCGTTATCAACCAAAAAGCATTGATTTCTAGCCGAACACTCTAACCGGACTGAGCTAACCGCCCTAACTTGAACTAAGTGGGGGGAACCCAATGGGGGGGGGGATAATCCCAGGTAATGCATAAAGTTATTTATAAACAACGTTTGAAATGTTTACTTAAGAGTTATTGCCTAAATAGTTCAATATGTAAACAGTATAATAATGATTTACTGTGGAACCTGTTGGATATTACCACATTATATAAGTGTACTTATAACAACGTTTGATATGTTACTTAAGAGATTGCTAAATAGTTCAATATGTTAAAAAGTAAATAATCCTGACTAGTGGAACCTATGGATATACCCACAGTATGAAATTTATTATAACAACGTTTGATATATTTACTTAAGTGTTATTTCTAAATAGTTCAATGTATAAAAAATATATATTATTGACTTGGACCTGTGGATATACACATTATGATAATTTAGTTATACGAAGTTTGATATGTTTACTTAAGAGTTATTGTTGAATGCAATATTGTAAAAAGTAGATAATCTTAACTAGGTGGAACCTGTGGACTATACCACACATGATAATTTATTTTAAACCAAAGTTGATATGTTACTTTTAGAATATTGCTAAAATAGTTCAATATATAAAAATATAATAATCTTGATTTAACTCTCTCTCTCTCTCTCTCTCTCTCTCTCTCTCTCTCTCTCTCTCTCTCTCTCTCTCTCTTTTGTTCCTTTCTTCCCTATTTTTTTCATTCATTTCTTATGTTCGATGAATAATATTAGTGTTATCGCTTCCTCGTGCTCAACCCATTTCAATAAATTTTTCCCCTACGTCTTTTTTTTTTTTACTTATTATATTTTTCTGTTGTAGCATGTCCTTTTTCTTCCCTTACCTTCTGATAATAAAACGGAAGGTTCAGTTATTTAGCTGAGGGTGACGTACTCATGAGAAAAAGAATTCGGTGGTTAAGCAAAGTCAGATAATCAGGATGTACCATTTTGCATTTACTCTTGGAATATTTGGATTGTCTAATTTTTAAACAGAGGGTGTTGCAAGATTATAACGGTTGGAAGATTAAGGAACAAGAATATCGCAACATGTGGGGGTATAAAACAATTCAATTCAAAAAGACAAAGAGCTATAGTGAGATATGATTAATTTATAAGTTCACAAAGGACATGAGGAATAGAATATGCTGATTGTGTCGCCGACATTTGATTGAGTTCTCCACATTGATTTTTAAAAAAATTACTCGCATATATTTCTAGCATGCTTCATATAAGTACAATTAAAAATAATTTATTTAGATTTTTGTCCATAAAGAGTTTTTTTGTGGGGGTGGGGTATTATGCCCTATAATAAAACTGAGGGCTAGCCCCTGGGTCCTTGAGAACCAGCTTATAAAATTTTGGCGAGCTTAAACTATATTTTTATTTTTTGTTACATTTCAATAATCATGTTTTTAATTCTTTTTCTTTTTAACGAAATTATTGTTTTTTTTTGTTTGTTTTTTTTACTATTTCTTCTGATATATTTACTTAAGAGTTATTGCTAAATAGTTCAATATGTAAAAAGTATAATAATCTTGATTAAACTCTTTTTCTCTATTTCTATTATATTTCTTACCTTCTTTTCATATTTTCTTTATGCTCGATTGAAACAGATTAGCATGATCGCTTCCGCTTCCTCAACCCCTCACAATAAATTTCCCATGCTGTCTTATTAAATAGATTTTTTTCTTCCTCGCTATTTGAAGATCAATGAAAAAGAAGCCCCCCCCCCCCAAAAAAAAAAATAGAGGCTCGCAGACTTTTTTGTTTTCTGTAATATTTTTTTCCTTAGACCAACGAAAGCCCTGATAAAGGTCTAAATCTAAACAGACCGAAACACTGCACATAGGCGAAATAAGCATCATTCGTTTATGAAACTTATGATTTTTTTCAATCTTTACAATATTACACCCACACACACACTCATATTTATTATATATATATTATATATAAATATATATACATTTAATGAGTCAGACGAACCTACTAGGAGTATCACTTAATGCTTCTTCAGGGCTAAGATCTGAGTCTGAAGAGCATTAAGCGAAACTTTTAGTAGGTTCGTCTGACTCATTAGATTTATCTTTATTATTTGCTCTACTTAGGTATGAGCACTTTTTACTCATTAGCTTTAGTCCCTGGCGGTTTGATGAATATATATATATATATATATATATAATATATATATATATATACATATAAATTGTTTTCTTTGGCAAAAATATGTACTAATAGATTATTTTTTGTGGGGGACTATTATCTTGTCTTTTCTTTTTTCCAAACATTTTTTTCTTCCCGGTTGATGTGTGGTAGTATATTTTTTACAATCAAACTTATTTGCTGTTTTTTTTCACCGCGAGGATTTACCAATAAGTTTGTATATTAAATTATATATATATATATATATATATTATATATATATGTATGTGTGTGTGTGTGTGTGTGTGTTGTTTATTTATTGATATGGAGGAAATATAAGACTGAGATCAGTATTATTTCAATATATAGATAGTTGTGAAAAAAGATTGAGGGAATATATGGATCAAAGGAAGAAATGATTATATAATATATTATATATATCAAATATATGCATATATTAAATATATAAATATATATATATATTATATATATATGTGTGGTTGTGTGGGTGTGTTGGTGTGTGTTGGTGTGTGTGTTTGGTGTGTTTGTTTGGGAGTGTGTGTGTATGATAAAAGGAAGTGAATCCGACGCTAGTAGTATAATTAAAAAAATTGAAAAAACACAGGTTTAAATGAGGTTAAAGGTGAGTTTATTGGGCCGACACTGCAGTGTTTCGATCTATTAATTAGATCATCTTCAGGGCTGTTAGTATGTGGAAGGTGATAAAAAATTTTTTTTATCTCAGAGAATAAGGAGAAAGGCAATAATAATCCTTGTTTATCGCTCTGTTTTAAAATTTTGAAGTCTGAGAAAAAAAAACGTTGAAAAAATGAACGTTTGAAATATGGACGTTAAATATTCTTTTTTGCGGTGGGTGTATTAGAATGGGATGTTTGTATTCGAAAAAAGGATTGTGCATTTTTTATGTGTTTATGAATGTGTTGGTTGCCGATGTGTGTATAAATCTTTGCGATAATGGAATCGAAACAAACCTCAAGGTTGTTATGTGTGTGTGTGTGTTTGGTGTTGTGTATGTGTGGTGTGTGTGTGTGAGCATGATTTTCATTGATTCTCTCTCTCTCTCTCTCTCTTCTCTCTCTATATATAATATATATAATATATATATATTATATTATATATATATATATATAATATATGAAAAGAAAAATTTTTTTAAAATATAACAAACACAGGATGTTATGATCAGGGAAAACAATTTTTTAGTGTCAATACTTAAGTATTTCGGTATTTTATACCATCTTCAGGACACTGTTAGTGAGGAAGCAGTATACATCTATACACTTAACATCTTTCATTATGTTCCTCACCTAACAGTGTCCTGAAGATAGAAAACATATTTTCTTTTCAATTGTCGGATTAATTCCTCATCGTATTCCATTATATATATAATATATATATATATATATATATAATATATATATATATATAGAGAGAGAGAGAGAGAGAAGAGAAGAGGAAGAGAGAGAGAGAGAGAGAGATGTAGATTTAGATATGAAATGTTGGATAAACAAAAAGTTATATCTTATAGTTTGTTTTTTTATATAAAACAGAGATGATACGAACTAACTCATTGGGATTTAAAGAAATTACTGGGTTCGTAATCTTTTACGCAAAGACCATATGACCATACACGGACATTCTGGATTTCTTCATGTCATAACTGACCTTTCCAATAGCTTATGTCAAGCTTCCAAAAAGAACACACCCACAAATATATATATATATATATATATATATATATATATATATAATATAATAATATATATATATATTTATATGTATATTATATTTGAAGTGAGATATATAACGGGTAGGGTATGTACATGTTTATCTGTGTTGAATGTGCATCATGATTCACTGAATGCAGTGACATTCGATACTTCATATAAGGTTAACATCCGTCGCATATAGTCTTGGTTCATTTCTTTCGCCACGCCCCTCTCTACCAACCTCACTTTGGCCAAAACCCTGGCACCACCGTTTCGTCCAACAAGTTCTCAGAAGAATGACATTTTCAGGGATGTCGTCCAAGAGGAAATCAGTGTCTGTAATGATTAATGTTTCGAGATAGCTGCGGCTTAAAACTTTGGGATCTACTCTGATCAAACAAGATTTTCGACGGCCTCTCTCCTACCCTCGCCCCTGCAACACGCCGTGTGGCTTTTACAAGTCGTATATATATTTTTCGCATTGGGCGCTGACATCTTCTAAATGCTTACAAACTGAAACTTGCGTAGAAGAATCGTTCTGGGAATTTGTGCTGTCTCTTAAATGTGAGATTTTGCAACGTTTCCATAGAACATGACTTGCAATGTAATCCAAACACGCTATCAAGGTCGAATTAATCTGGAATATCGTAGAATGTTTTCCTCCAACGACGGAGATCAACTTCGAATCCTTGTAAAATCTGAAATAAATAAAAACAAAAGACAGCGGATTGGCCTATTGTCGGTATAAACCGGAAACGAGGGAAATATCCTTTCCGTTAGCATTAGACCAGAGAGATATTTTTTGTTTGTTTGCGTTTTTTTGGGGGGGGGTCTGATTGGAGCACCTTACCTACTACCCACTTACGCACAGAATTTGTGCTACTCATTGCGCTAAGTAGCCGGGGACCGGTTTCAAACCCGGAACCTTACAATTCCTAGGTGTGTGTTCTACCGACTGTGCTAAACCAGCCCCTCCTTCCAGGGAAGTCACATTTTATTATGGTGTATGAGTAAAGGCTATGATTGTATATAGTATTAATAATCATATTCATTAATTGTACGACCGTTATCATCTTGCGACACCCTCTGGTTAAAACTGAAACCACCAAAAGATGAAATGCAAAAAAGTAAATCCTGATTATCTGGTGTTAGCTATCCACCGAATTCTAATTTCTTAAGAGGGTAGTCATAAATAATGGATCATTCCTTTTTTTTAAGAAATGGAAGAAAAAGGACATGATATATAGAAAAATATGATAAGAAAGAAAGAAAGAGAATAGGAAAAAAGTTAGAGAGAGGGGATGAGCACGTGGAAGTGATATCGCTATTCTCCTTCTATCGAAGATAATGAAAAGACAAAAAGAAGAAGAGAAAGAAAAAAGCGTAGGGGGGATTATTATACATTTTGCATATCTAAGTATATACCAATAGCTCTTTAGTAAATATTTAAAATTAAATTATCATACTATAGTATATTCACAGGCGCTACTTATATACATATATATATATATGAATAAAGTCATCCATAGACACCGTGTTTCGGCGTTTCACGCATCTTTAGTGTGGCTAGACTCAACAACTACCTTTGACCAGTTGCAAAATCCGATTAAGTTTTTGTACGCCCAAATTCTTAAACTCTCGGCCAATTGCCGAAACTGTGGTGTTTAAACTATTAAATACATACGTTGTTATAATATTTACGATCACCAGAGTGATCCAGTCTGTATACAGATGATCATTGCTTTATATATGCTGGCAGTGAAAGTTAATTTCAGTCACGCCTAGAGAGCTCTACTGAGTTTGGGAGCATACGAAGTACAATACACACACACACACACACACACACACACACATACAAACACACACACACACACACATATATTATATATAAATATATATATATATATATATATATATATTACTTAAATACACTTTCACAATAACAAACGCTTGAGCAACGCATTTTACTATTATCCCGGCTGATTATTGGTCAATGCACATGAAACTTAAGTAACGGTTATATACTTCCAAAATCTTATATTTTAGGTTTAAAAACTGCGCTGCTATTAAAGCAATAGAGTACTTTTCAACGCAAACAATTTCCTTGTTTGCTGTCCTTCATTATATATATATATATATATATATATATATATATATATATATTATATATATATTAAATGAATAAATGAAATAAAAAATGAGTAAATGAATAAAAAATATATGTGTTTTATTTCATTTAAACATGTTCCACTTTTAAGCTTTCTCCTTGCGTTTAGGAGACCGGTTTTATATGCGCGGTTTATTGGATCCGCATATAGATTTACAGAATACTTTCTTCTTCTTCTTCTTCTTCTTCTTCTTCTTCTTTTCTTCTTTTCTTCTTCTTTTCAATCATTCTTCTTTCTTCTCTCTCTTCTTCTTCTCAACCATTCTCTTTTCTCTTCTTCTTCTTCTTCTTCTTCTTCTTCTTCTTCTTCTTCTTCTTCTTCTTCTTCTTCTTCACAATCACTCTTCTTTCTTTACTATCTTTCTTTTCTTCTTCTTCTTCTTCTTCTTCTTCTTCTTCTTCTTCTTCTTCTTCTTCTTCTTCTTCTTTTTCTCCCAATCATTCTTTTTCTTTTCTTCTTCATCTTCGTCTTCTTTTCTTCTTTTTTCTTTCCTTTTCTTCTCTTCACAATCATTCTACTTTCTCAATCATTCTTCTTCTTCTTCTTCTTCTTCTTCTTCTTCTTTTCTTCTTTTTCTTCCTTTTCTTCTTCTTTGCAATCATTCTTTCTTCTTCTTCTTCTTCTTCTTCTCTCTTTTCATAATCATTTTCTTCTTCTTCTTCTTCTTCTTCTTCTTTTCTTCTTCATAATCATTCTTCTTCTTCTTCTTCTTCTTCTTCTTCTTCTTCTTCAAAATTATTCTTCTTCTTCAAAATTATTCTCCTTCTTCTCCCTTACTATCTTTCTTCTTCTTCTTCTTCTTCTTCTTCTTCTTCTTCTTCTTCTTCTTCTTCTTCTTCTTCTTTCCCCCGCGCCAATACAAACCATCACTACGCGCCTTTTTCAAATGCTTTAATTCGACGTAAGCACAGCAGGAAGAGAAATTCTCCTTTCGAGCACCACTTGGAGTCCGGCACCGGAACTCAGCGAACATCCGACCCAGCTGGATTTTTCAAGGAGTGTGGAAGCACGGCAGATGCAACGAACATGCCGTCCTTTCCGGACCCTCACTCTCCTCTAAGCGCCGCGAAAATCCACGAGTTGAACAAAAAAAGGAAAGACAATCTACAAGCCACTCTGTCACTGATCAAGTAGTTACGAATACCTTCTCTTCTTTTTCAAGTGCAGTTCTGATAAACCGTACTTTGACACCGTGTGTTGCGTCCTTCAGATCTGCAACGGACGAGTCCGTTTTTGATGTATATTCCTTTGGAGATGTCTATCTACTCTCTATTTGCACCGAAAAATTCGCTTCTGTTTGTCACGAGGAAAGATTTTCCAGGACCAATTTACGAAGATTATATATCTTTCTGCAGACAAAGATGTTTATCTGTATATGAAGTTAATGAAAATTATTTCTGCCAATTTGTTGATAAACATCAAAAGGAAGGAATTAAACAAACAATATTTTGAAGTCAACACACATTGACTCATACAGAATTTGGATTCGACTTGCCCAATGTATATATATATATATATATTATATATTATATTATATATATTAAATGTTTTTTAAATTAGGCGTTATTGTGAAGCATTAAAAATAAATAAATGAATGAACTCGATATTATGGAGTATTGGATCACTTACTTTTTAATTATTTTTTACATAAATTTTCAGGTTCGTTAGATACCCTTTGTCAAATGTTACTGTTCAACGGTTTCTTTGTCTCTGTTGTTATCGACAGTGGCCGCGTTTGTAAAATATTTGTAATAACGGAGAATTCCGATATCTGCGTTTAATCCCTTCACGTGCGTTTGTAATTTTAGAATCCATTTAGATTCTGATTGTTTTCTAGATTGCGTTGTTGGAAATGCGTGTTCTAATAAGATGCATTTGAGGTGTGTAAGGTTGTGTGATAAGGTGTTATATATATATATATTTGAGATGTATTTTAGTATTTGTATCCGTTGTTGGAAATACATATACCAGGTTTGGGCATAGGTGTGAAGCATTAGCGTACTATATTATGCTAATGTTGTTACCATAATATGTTAGTTAAGGATTAAATATCAGAAAACTCTGTAGTTTATTTTTTTTTTTTTAGTTCTTTTATTTAGACGTAGTGGTAAATTTTCAGGACAGTCACGTCCCTTCTTCCTGACCGTGAATCATAGTGGTGATCTGTGGCTGCTTATATATATATATATATATATATATATTTATATAATATTATATATATATATATATATATGAGTGTGTGTGTGTGTGTGTGTGTGTGTGTGTGTTGTGTGTCTGTTTCTGTGTCTGTCTGTTTGTGCGTGCGCGTGTGTGTGTATTTCCAATAATTATGTGTGCAATATAAAATAGTCAGACCACAGAGAGAGGGTGTGGAATATTCTATTACAAGAGCTTGGTACAAGCCTAATGTAAAATGTTTGATTAAATATAAATATATTTTGTAAGACAACTAATCTGAATTCAAACGTTTTAAACTCCCCTTAAGAACTTGATCTTGTCTTGCATCTAGCTCTTGTGAGGGGTTTTATATATATATATATATATATATTATATATATATATATATATATATATATATATATATATATATTTAATATACCAAACGTAAATCCTCGCGGAGAGAAAAAAAAACAGCAAATATATGCGTCTCGCAAATTAAAAACATTTTTTTTCGAACCCATCCAAATTCTCTGTTATCTTGCCGTTTTAATTTCAAATATCAAATATCTTGCCTTGATGACGGCCGTTCATCTGAATACTTAAAACATTTTTTTAAATGTTTTTATATTATTATTATTTTATTTCATTTTGAATTTAAAATAATAATGAATAGAGATGATTGTGTACACGACATTCTCTCGGTCGACACACGGGTCGGCATTCCAATAAACAATTTTTATCCATTCAACATTCTTTCTGTTATTATTAATTTTTTTTCAATATATATATATATATATATATATATAATATATATATTGCACACACACACACACACACACACACACACACACATATATATATATATATATATGTGTGTGTGTGTGTGTGTGTGTATTTTTATTAACTGTACATCTATATTAACTGCACTTTGACAAAGTGTGTTGCCAACTCAAAGGACATTATTTGATGTCAATACACACAATGTCTCAGATAGATTTTGGATTCGACTCGACCAATATATATATATATATATATAATATATATATATATATATATATATATATATATGGGGGAATGTGTTTATCTGTGTATATCAGCAGGTCAGATTCAGGAGAAAAAAAGTTTTGAGTCTATTTAAGCATATCTTGTTGACCATACGCTCATGTTAACCTTGAATATAACAATACAAGCAATAGAATAAGGATTCAAGGAGTATAGGGTAGGTAAAAGTACTGAGCGTAAGCTTGCTGAGTGAGCATTATAGAGAAGATTAGCCTAAGCCCACGGGAG
Source organism: Doryteuthis pealeii (assembly GCA_023376005.1). Taxonomy (NCBI): domain Eukaryota; kingdom Metazoa; phylum Mollusca; class Cephalopoda; order Myopsida; family Loliginidae; genus Doryteuthis; species Doryteuthis pealeii. Next base: position 72,501,187 of record CM042169.1, read on the forward strand.
GCCTCAAACTTAACATACAATGTATAAGACGCAGGGCAAGTTTTGAGCCATAATATTGAAAAAATGAGCGTCCTATATGTCCTTAAATACAGTACCTTTAGGGGTGATTTTATCACTCTGCCCCGAGTCAAAGTCAGCATATTCTAAGCCCCACCGACGGAGAGAGAGACCTCATTAAAAATAGATTGCCAATTATTGATTTACACTTGTATACCTTATCAATTTATTTATCATGTTTATCAATACATAAAACCGTCGTTTTCGGCTAATAAATGTATATCGATCTCCTTACACGGACTAATTTTGCTAAATATCAACCGAAGTTAGACGTCGTATAGTTATTTATTAGGCTTAGCATAGATAACATGTGATAGGCGATATACATACCTTATAAACTATTGTTCTATGACAAGGCAACTTCCTGAGGCAAAGAGCCACATGAGTGTGACGGAATGGAGGAATAGTTACAAAAAAAATAATGATTGAGGAAACAGATTCATTAGTCGCTTATCTACAAGAACACATCTCGGTAAAAAAAAAAACCCAAAAAACCAAGTGTCCGTATAGGGAATTGAAAGCAACCAGTTCGTTTAGATAGTGACGTGGAAAGAGTAATCACAGGGGAAACTGGACGAGCTTGTCTGCATTTCACTTCATTGGTTGGGTTGGTTGGTTGGTTGGCTGGTTGGATTTTACGACATGCCAACTCATTGGGTCATTTTATGCTGAAGACGTTTTTTGTTTTATTCAATTTTGGTGGATATTGAATTTTTTAAACTTAATTTTTAACAAGTGTCCGTATAGGGAATTGAAAGAAGCCAGTGCCTTTAGATATAGACGGGGAAAGAGTAACCACAGGGAAACTTTGTTGGTTGGTTGGTTGGTTGGTGGTTGGTATTTACGGCATGTCAACCCTTGTGGGGTTATTTTATGCTGAAGACGTTTCTGTTTTATTCATTCTTGTTAGGTATTCAAATTAATTTAAACTCAGTTTTAAGCACATTTTAATCTATTTAATGCATACAAGTACTACCACACCGGTTGTTGGGTTTTACGGCATATCAACCCGTAATTTTATGGCAGGTCAACGGTATGTCAACCAATTTTGGTGGATATTGAATTTTTTAAACTTAATCTTTAACAAGTGTCCGTATATATATTTACCAACCCCTCAGCACGAGTAGGATGCGACACAAGGTCAATTTCTTAAGCGGAGTTTAACAGGTTTGAATTCACAGTTTTACTTCTCCTAGACCGGTTGCCTAACCAAGGTTAAAGATCCCAGTCTGCCCTACTATTTACCCATAGCTGGAGGGAGAGTAGGATTCATACCTTTCCCAAGGGTATTAGCGCTAAGTGAAATGCAATTACCACGTCCAGGATTTTAACAAGTGTCCGTATAGGGAATTGAAAGAAGCCAGTGCGTTTCGATAGAGACGGGGAAAGAATAACCATAGGGAAAATTATACGAATTTGTTTGCGTTTTACTTTGTTGGTTGGTTGGTTGGTATTTACCGCATGTCAACCCTTGCGGGGTTATTTTATGCTGAAGACGTTTCTGTTTTATTCATTCTTGTTAGATATTCAAATTATTTTTAACTCAGTTTTAAGCACATTTAAATCTATTTAATGCATACAACTACTAGAACACCGGTTGTTGGGTTTTACGGCATATCAACCCATTGGGTCATTTTATGGTGAAGACATTTTTTGTTTTATTCATTTTTGATGGATATTCAATTTTTAAACTTCATTTTTAACTCGTGTTTTTCTATATAACTCATACATGGAACAGATACTACCATTCCTTTTCACTTCGTGTTGACGGTCTTAGGAAAAGGCACTTCAAATAGCTATGGGTAAATAAATGGGTTATTTGGCCTTGTAAACATAAGTGTGTCGGAATGGAGGAATAGATACCAAAACACGAAATAAGGATTTAGGAAACAGATTCATTAGTCTCTTATCTACGAGAACGCATCTCTGTTAAAAAAAAAAAAACAAAAAAAAAACAAAAACAAGTGTCCGTATAGGGAATTGGAAGCAACCAGTTCGTTTAGAGAGTGACGTGGAAAGAGTAACCACAGGAAAAAACTTGGACGAGATTGTTTGTCCTTCACTTCGCTAGTCGGTTGGTTGGATTTTACGGTATGTTAAGCCACTGGGTGATTTTATGCTGAAGATGTTTTTTTGTTTTATTCACTCTTGGTGGATATTGAATTCTTAAAACTTAATTTTTAACAAGTGTCCGTATATGGAATTGAAGGCAACCAGTGCGTTTGAATAATGACGTGGAATGAGTAATCACAGGACAACTTGGACGAGTTTGTGAGCGTTTCGCTTCGTTGGTTAGTTGGTTGATTGGTTGGTTGTATTTTACGCCATGTCAACCCTTGATGGGTCATTTTATGCTGAATTATGACGTTTTTGTTTCATTCATTATACATTCTTTTTTAGCTCATTTTAATCACATTTTTCATCTGGTTAATGCATAAATAGGTACAAGTACTACCACTAGCTCAGTCGGCTAGAAACCACGACGTTCCAAGTTCGATACCGGACCTCGCCACCTCAGCGTATGAGTAGTACAGGGAGCTGTGCAGTAAAGTAAGGAGCTGATGGTAGGTGTGGCACTCCACCCCAAACGCAAAAACAATCTCCTCGGTCTAGCGCTAGTGAAAAGAGGATAGACTCCATCGCGGATTGGATGACACCGACTTTAGGCCACCCCGACAACTTTACTTACTACCACTCCGGTTGTTGTTTGTTTCGGTTTTAAGGCATGTCAACCCTTGTTGGGTCATTTTATGCTGAAGACGTTTTTGTTTTATCCATTCTTGATGGATATTCAGTTTTTTAAACTCGTGTTTTCTCTATTTAATCTGTACATGGGACCCTAACAGGTACTACCATTCCATTCGTGTTGATGCTCTTAGGAAAGGCACTTCAAATAGCTATGTGTAAATAGCAGCCCTAAATTGGCTCTTTGGCCTGGTAGACACACTAGCTTAACAGAAATGAAGACTCCTGATTCTAAACAAGCTGTTTGGTCTCATCTTTATTGTAATCTGCATAACGTTTCGGCCAATACGCCCCCGGCCTTCTTCAGATACTTCTTTTCGGACTCACGAAACTTCTCAAACTCGGGAACCTACTACTCCAACTCTTCTTGGGAATCTTATCTTCGAACTCGGTAAACTTAAAGATGAGGACAATAGTCCGAATAATACAAACAATACAAATTATTAAGCCTCACCTCAAAAATCCAGAGAAAAGTTATGTCCATATCTAGTTGATAGAAATAATTTAAGAAAAAACGAAATATAACTTTCATCTGTCTGATATTGTTTGTTTTATTTTTTGGCTATATTTTTTTTCCTTAGGTTTTTTTTCTCATTCTAATTTTACTTATTTCTTTTCGCATTCAGCAAACTAAATTCGTAGTTTGTGTTTCTAGCCATAATTCGATATTAATTTGATCAAAAGTAGTTACATTTTTCTTCCGAACAGCCAGTCTTTTGTGTATCCAGATCACTGCTTTTTTTAAATGCTTTGTTTAAACAAGGTTCTTCTGTTATCTAAATTTTAAAATAGGACCCTAGAAGATAAAATATTGGAGTTATTTCTTTTAAGTTCTGTCGGTTAATTATTCTGAACTAGTAGGAATCGATACATTTGGAATGTTTTTGGTTGAGGAAAAAATGCAAATAGAAACTTTTTTTTATCCTTTTTAGGTTTCCATAGTTTAAAAATACGTGCATTAACTTTTGGCGGGGGCTAATGAAAAAGGATCGCCTAATTTTGAATCAGTTTAAATTATTCGATTTTTCTTCGTTTTTTTTTCTTTTCATTTATTTTGTTGTTGTTGTTGTTCTATTATTGTAGATATTTAGCGAGACAAACATATTTCAAATTCCAGAGATATTTTCGCATATTTTATTTTATTTTGATTTTTGTTGTTGTTGTTTTTTGTTTTTTTTGTTCTTTTTTTTGTTTCCTCTCATATTCTTGTAATTTTTGGCGAGAGAAACAAATCTGATATGAAACAAAGACAATTGTTCACTGGCTCGATATTATTTTTTTTATTTCTGATATTGGACTTTTAAAACCACCAAAAAGAACAAAGCGTTTTGTTCATCTTTCAACAACGATGAATACGAAAATATAAAAAAACAAAAAAAACAAGAGGGATGCGGTCTCAGTTTCATCGTTATCAACGGGAACAAAAAGGACCAAAAAAAATAACAAAATAAAACAAACAATTTTTTTTCTTCTTTTTAATCAAAATGTCTAAAAGAATCTTTCCTCCAAAATATTATTTTTATTCCAATGTTTCTTTTATTTCTATTTAGTATTATAGACATCATTGAAAAGCTAATTATCAACTCATTCAACTTCAAAACGAACATTCACATTCATTAGAACGTCTTTATTCAGTCTGACCGAAATGTAACCGTACACCCTTCCCTAAAAAGATCTATTTCCACCCATGAAATGCTGACTAACTGACTTTTAGAAATTCAATTTATATTCATATTAAAACCGTTCCCTTTAAAAGCACGAAAAAATCATCATCATCATCCTCATCCTCATCGTCATCATCATTATCCTCATCCTCCTACTCATCATCATCATGTTTTTTTTTATTCAACCCATATATTTGTAAAGAAAAAAAGGCTTAAAGACAGAGTATTCAGCGAGTATTGTCCATTTCCACTCGTGGATGTCTGAGACCCTACGATTTTCGTCAGATAATTTTTCTTGAAGTTAACATTGAGCTCTCAAATCGAACCTGAACGTCTTTATTCAGTCTGACCAAATCTAGCCACACACCCTTCCCTAAAAAGATCTATTTCCACCCATGAAATGCTGAGTAACTGACTTTTAGAAATGCAATTTCTATTCATATTAAAGCCGTTCCCTTTAAAAGCACGCACCAGTCATCATCATCATCATCATCATCCTCATCCTCATCCTCATCGTCATTATCCTCATCCTCCTCCTCATCATCATCATGTTTTTTTATTCAACCCATATATTTGTAAAGAAAAAAAGGCTTAAAGACAGAGTATTCAGCGAGTATTGTCCATTTCCACTCGTGGATGTCTGAGACCCTACGATTTTCGTCAGATAATTTTCTTGAAGTTAACATTGAGCTCTCAAATCGGACCTGAACCTTGGAACACCCAACAATTGGAGGAAAGGACCAGTTTAGAATCATCCTAATATCAAAGAACTTGGTTTGGTTTGATTTGTTTTGTTTTACGGCATATCAACCTCGGTGGGTCATTTAATGCCGACAAAGTTGTGAAATAAATCCATTCTTAATGCATAATACGATTTTGTTTAAAAACTCATGTTTTTCTGTTTAACCCATAGATGGGACCCTAACAGGTACTACCACTCCGGGTTAGAGTGGACCAGGGAGCAAAGGTTATGAATATGTTCTCCACATTTCTAAACCTCCAAAACTCAAACCTTACCATCAGATAGAGTTGAACATCATTCCCAGGCTATGAAGACGCTCAGCCACCGCCTTCTAGCAGCCACGGATAAGACGTAACACAATTTCTTAAGTACGGATCATCATCATCATCAATTAATAGGTGCCATTACTTCCAGGTCCACCAACTCCACTTTGGCCTTTATTTAGGCAAGTTAAACGGTCGGAGTGGTCCCTTTCGATCAATCGTCTGGTTACGTCAAGCCCTAGCCTCTATATGATTGACCCGATCGTATTGCCCTTATGACAAACCCCTTCTCTTCTAACTTGGGAACCTTCTCTGAACTCTAGAGCCTGCAGGGAACTTCAATCCGAAACCTTTATTTAATCTACTGTAATAGTAATTTATTTCAGCAGAAGGCGAGAGCAGCTGAACTACTTATAGAATTTTTTTACCTACATTTTTTATACTAGTTCTTTATCAAGACAGTGTGCTGTGCAGCACCTTCTCCCCCCCCAAGATCTATATACGTTTTGCTAGCTTCCGAAACTGAGAACTCGTGTAAGATTTATGGTTGTGGAAAACATTCATAGAGTTATGACAGGGCAATTCCACACCATAAGAATAAAGAAGTTTAATAGGATAGTCGACTATTGTAAAACTCACCTAAATAGGTGTATTTTACACTAATATATATATATATATATATATATATATATATATATATATATATATATATATGTGGGGGGGGATAAAGAATAAATAAAGATTAAACTGTTCTCATTTCATTAAACATGTCCGCGTACCAGTGTTAAACTGTGTTAATCTTTCTATGGTACTATCACCCTTGGCCAGGATTGAACCTGCTGTCCAGATATAAATTGTCTGACCGAAATGTATCCACACACCCTTCCCTAAAAATATCTATTTCCACCCATGAAATGCTGACTAACTGACTTTTAGAAATTCAATTTCTATTCATATTAAAGCGGTTCCCTTTAAAAGTACGAAGCAATCATCATCATCATCCTCATCCCCCTCCTCCTCATCATCATCATCATCATGTTTTTCTATTCAACCCATATATTTGTAAAGAAAAAGAGGCTTAAAGACTGGGTATTCAGCGAGTATGGTCCATTTCCACTCGTGGGTGTCTGAAACCCTACGATTTTCGTCAGATAATTTTCTTGAGCTCTCAAAACGGACCTGAAACTTGGAACACCCAACAGTTGGAGGAAAGGACCAGTTTAGAATCATTCTAATACTAAAGAACATGGTTTGGTTTGGTTTGGTTTGTTTTGTTTTACGGCATATCAACCTCGGAGGGTCATTTAATGCCGACAAAGTTGGGAAATAAATTCATTCTTTATGCATAATACAATTTTGTTTAAAAACTCATGTCCAGGTCATGAAGACCCTCAGCCACCGCCTTCTACCAGCCATGGATAAGATGTAACACAATGTCTTAAGTACGGATCATCATCATCATCATCATCAATTAATAGGTACCATTACTCCCAGGTCCAACGACTCTACTTTGGCCTTTATTTAGGCAAGATAGGCGTTCGGAGAAACCCCCTTTGATCATTCGTCTGGCTACGTCAAGCCCTAGCTTCTATATGATTGACCCGAACATATTGCCCTCATAGCAAACCCCGAACCTTCGAGCCGAAACCTCTATTTAATCCACGGAGGTAGACTGTTTTCTGTCCAGTAACAATGCCCGCATAACAGTGTTAAGCTGTATCAATTTCTCTATGGTACTATTACCCTTGAGTCAAGATTAAACATGCAGTCCAGATATAGATAGTCACTTAGAAGTCTATTACCTCAACACCTATATGTGTTGCGCCATAGTCCGAATAATCCAAATAACTCAAATTATCAAGCTTTATCTAAAACATTCAGAGAAAAAAGTAAATACACCTAACGATCTGAAATGAAATATAAACATCACAGTGTAATTAGAATGGACGCGGGGATTTTTGGTTTTGAGTAGGGAAAAGTGACTCTCCACTGACCATGCGTCAGCTTCTTGTCGAGTCCTTTAGTCTAGAGTAAATGCAAGAATAAGAAAAAAGGTGTCCATTGAAAACACTTCTTAGAAACAAAATATGTCCCGGAGAAAGAATATGCTGTGATAATTATCTGTGGAGACTTGTTCAAAGTCCCAACATATTCACACTCAAAAACTAAAAAAATGGTAATTACAGAAAGCATATGAGATATTGCAACGTCACAAACAAGTTAATTCCTAACTTTCTGTGTCCATTGGCACAGGAGAGTTCCTATTAAAGATCCCGCCACACCAATGCCCTTGAGGTAAGACATGAATTCATCTTTCCATTAATTGCACCAGTTAAGACGGACAAGACAGGCAGAACACTACTGGAGAAGTAAGGACGGAATCATAAGTGACATCTTCCTGTGAAAGCCAGCACATGGGCACGCCAGTGTGGGCCGGTCAAAAAAGACGTACATTGACCATCTGTATTTATTTCAAAACTTTATCGGCATTAAATGACCCACCGAGGTTGATATGCCGTAAACCAAACCAAATTGGGCCAGATAGGAGGTGACATATGTTTGCAAGAATGGGACATTCAGTGAGGATCGAACTCGATATTCTTTTGTAATTTATCGATGAGACGTGCTTGCTAAGCATTACATCACAATGGGACGCCCTTCCTCGGAGATTAAACTATCCCAAAAACCAATTCAAGTGTGTTCGTGTTAGTCACTTACTTAACAAGGAAATCAGCCAAGAGGTCAGGTCAATTATTACCAATTCCACACAATGGGTCTTTGGACAATTTGTCGGAAACAATAGAAAATTGTTCCTTACAAACTTCTGTTATTGAAAGTTTAATTTAGTCGGAGCAAAGTGCACGTCGTGATTTCTATATAGAAATTATGGAGCATTGTGAAATTGAAAAGGAGTTCATGGAAAGTCTAATTGTCAGCAAAGATTAGACTGTAAAGGTGTAGGAATAAACAGCAGGTGTTTCCAGACATAACTTACACTGATGAATAATATCAACGGAAATATTTTCTCAACTTCTGTTTTGAATCCTTGTCTTTTTATTGTAGACTTCATACGCATATATATATATATATATATATATATATATATATATATATGTATATATGCACGCCTAATTCATTTAATTATAACTAATCAATTCTCAAATTAGGTATGACTTTAATTAAGCACATAATCTCCGCCCAAAATTGTCGGCTATCGCCATTCCAAACAGATTGTTTGATCACTTCATACTGTCGGGCTGTAAGTCAACCAACAAAGTGCGATATATATATCAGTTTAAAATAAACGAGAAAAACTGGGTAAGCCAGCTAGTGTAGTGGCTAGAATCTCCGTCTGTCAGCCTGGCAGGTAGGGTTCGAATCACGCGCAAAGCACTGTCTTGTCTATAACTCTGCTGGTGAGGCCTAATAGGTTGAAGTGTACATACAGAGATGACTTTTTCTCGATTTGTTTACGTCTTACATTTAAACCTATATGCACGCCTAATTCATTTAATTATAACTAATTAATTCTCAAATTAGGTATTAATTAAGCACATAATCTCCCCCTCCCAAATCTCAAACAGATTGTTTGATCACTTCATATATATATATATGTTTGAAAAAATAGCTTTTTGAAATTGCATGAAGAAAGTGTTCTAACGCAATGGAGAACATCTGAGAAATTCCCCGTATTTCAACTGATTTCATTTAAAACAATAGGGGATTTACTCTGACAAAGGTCGCCATTTCTTTGTATACTAAACATTTCTGTGTTTTTTCTATTATTGTTATCTTATTTTATTTTGTATTTAAAATAATAATAGATAGAATAAATGTATACATATATAAATTCCTGGCCGAAATACGCATCAGTTAAACAAATTAAAATGAATCCTATTTTATCCATTCAACACTTCTTTCCTTTATTTTTCATTTCAACACACACACACACACAACACACACACACACACACACACACATATATATATATATATATATATATATATATATATATATATATATATATATATATATATAGAGAGAGAGAGAGAGAGAAGAGAGAGAGAGAGGCACGTGGGCTAGTGGATAAACTCGTGGAAAATGGACTCGTCGATTCGAGTTCAATTCCTAGACGAAGCTGTTGGCATTTCACATAGCGCTAATGCCCTTGTGAAAGGTATGAATCCATATATTCTCCCTCCAGCTATAGGTTAAATAGTAGGGCAGACTGGGCTCTTCAGCCTTGGGTAGGTAACCAGTCTAGGAGAGGGATAACTCTGAATTCAAAATTTCTGAGGTCGGTCGTTGATTGGGTTTGTGGCAACCCTGAAGCACCAATTCTTTCTTATCGACTGTGCCAAAAAGTGTGGATGGTCCAACACAAGTCTTCACCACTATAAACAAATCCCTGTGTGGGAGTTCATTGTGTGTATGAACCCTCATACGTCGAAAATCGACGGGAGAGTCCATTTTTTATTTTTTTATATATATATATATATATATTATATATATATATATATATATATATATATATATAATGGCTATCAACTTGTGTTTGAGTAAACCATTTCCTGTTTTGTTTTGTTTGTTTTTTTGTTGTTTTTAGTTGTAAGCCAGTAGCATTTGACACCCTATCCTTGTGTTTTTTTCCAACATGACTCACCAGGCAATCCCTGGAGGGACATACTCTTCTACATAAACTACATGCTGGAACTTCTCCACTTTGAATGTTCTTGGGCTGAAAATTAACCTTTCTAATATCCCGCTTTAACTTTTAGTGTTTAATTCGGTTGGATTCTAATTCTTCCACAGAGAGGGAGAGGTCTATTACAACTTCTTCCAGTCCTCCACAGCAATAGCAATGTTCTTCAGAGTGTCCTTGAGGCAGTCCTTAAACCTCAATTTGGGTTTGCATTGACGACGTTTGCCAGTTGAGATTTCCCCGTAAAATAGTTGCTTTGGGATTCAGCAATCATTCATGCAAACTATATGATCAGACCAGCGAAGACGGGTTCTAAGGATTAAAGTTTCAATACTAGGCAGGTGACATCTGACCGTGTTGTAAATAAACGGACTGTTTTACTTATTTTTGAAATAACGATGAGTAATTGTCCCCAATCGGATAATTTGATCTTTGAATTGATAGTATTTTAACAACTCTTTATGTTCGTTATTTCTTTTTTGCGAGATCTAAAACGAAAAAATTCAAAAAGATTTACGTTTCTTCTTTCAATATGGCCTAAACTGTTCACGTGGCCTATTTTGGTGGTATCTAGTAATAATGGACTGGGTTAGCTCAGTCGGTAGAGCGTTCGCCTAGAAACCACAAGGTTCCTAGTTCGAGACCGGCCCTCGCCAACTCAGCGTATGAGTAGCACGATGATCCCTTGCGGTAAAGTAGCGAGCTGATGGTAGGTGTGGCGTACCACCTCAGACGCAAAAAAAACAATCTCCTTGGTCTAGCGCTAGTGAAAAGGGGATAGACTCACTCGCTTACTGGCTCATACCGACATCAGGCCGCCCCAACGACCTTACTGATTAGTGATCTATTTCACTAATACTAATTTTGCGCATCTACAGGTGACAGCGTCCGTGTGTTTTTACCTCGCAACTACAAGGCAGATTTTATTAACACTAAAACAACATTTTGATTTTGTGGTTATTCGTGATCGATATCCTGAGTAAAGACTCGGCGCCGATTATATTTCAAATGTGTCGGATATGAAATAGTTGTGTGTTTGAATGTATTTATTTCGCATTTGTTTTCTTTCTTTTACTAATGTGGCTTGGCGACTATTTCCTTTGCGTCCTCGTTAAAATTAAACAAGGCGTCCCTGCATCCATAGCAACGAGACGGACGCATCGAACACCATCTATCACCTATCATCCATCTGTAACGTAACACCGGTCTCTGATGAGTCAATACCGAAGACTAACAACCAACATATTGTGTACCCAGACAAACAAATCTCGTCGGGTACGGACCCCGCCCCTCGGCCCCACGTGACCGGGACTTCGGTTACCTAGGAGGATAGGGTGACCTTTGAACGTTTTGTTTGATGTTTCTGCTAGACCGGCGCCAATAAACAAAAAAACAAAAAAAAAACAAAAAAAACAGAATGGAGTAAGATAGAAAACTTGTGTGTCCATGTTGCCTGGTTTCATTGCTGACTTATTTTTTTCTTTTGTATTTTATTCTTGTTTTGGTTTTCTCGTAACTGATTTTGATCTCGTCATGAGTCGAGGCGTCGTTTTTTTGTTTTCTTTCGGGTTTCTCTGCACATATATTAGCTGTTGTGTTTGGCAAACCATTACCCTACCCCCGTGGGCTTTTGTTTTTCTTTATTATAATACTAATTTCATTTTTTTTCTGACAGCCGATAAAGTCGACTAATTGATTGCATGAATTCATTAAAACTATATGGTAGCCATTCTGGGAAGCGCGTGGTGTAATGGTTAAAGTCATGGGTAATGTACTCGTCGCCACAAGTTCAAATCCTGGATGAGGTAATTGATTTCACTTAGCGCTAATACCCTCGGGAAAGGTATGATTCCTACTCTTCCTCCAGCTATGGATAGATAGTAGGGCAGACTGGGCTCTTCACAGCCACCTGCTGCTAGGTTCTAGAAAAAAAAGCTCTTTTTTTCTAAAACCTAGCAGCAGGTGGCTGTGAAAAACTCATTGAGAAATAATAAGGACTTTGTGATAAAGACGGATCACCTTATCCAAGCAAGGAGACCAGACCTAGTGTTAATTAGCAAAAAGAAAGAACTTGTCAACTGGTGGATTTTACAATTCTAGCAGATCACAGGGTGAATATGAAAGAAAACGAAAAGATGGATAAATACCTGGACCTTGCCAGAGAACTGAAAAAGTTATGGAATATGAGATTCAAAGTGATACCAATTGTAGTTGGTGCATTTGGAATGGTCCCAAAAAGCTTGGAAAAAAGACTGGAAATCAGAGGAAGAATTGAGACCACCCAGACAACTGTACTGTTGCAATCTGCCAGAATACTTAGAAGAGCCCTGGAGATCTGAGGAGACTTGTTATCACTCAGACTCCAGTGAAACGCTGATGCGAAAAACTCAAAATAATAATACTAATATTAATAATCTGGGATTAAGATGTACAGACGGATCACCTAATCCCGGCCAGGAGACTGGACCTAGTATTAATTGACAAGAAAGAGAGAACCTTTCATCTCGTGGATTTTGCTGTCCCAGCTGATTACCGAGTGAAAATGAAGGAAAGCGAAAAGATAGACAAATACTTGGACCTTGCCAGAGAACTGAGGAAACTGTGGAACATGAAGGTGGAGGTAATACCAATTGTAATTGGTGCCCTTGGAACTATCCCCAAGTACTGGAAAAGAATTTGGGTGAACTGGAAATCAGAGGAAGAATCGAGACCATCCAAACTACGGCACTGTTGGGATCGGCTAGAATACCCAGAAGAGTCCTGGAGACCTGAGGAGACTTGCTGTCACTCAGCCTGCAGTGAACCACCAGCTACGGCAGGTGTGAAAAAATATAATGATAATAATGATAATATGCGAATGTAGCAAATTAGCACAAAGGGAGTACAAAACTAGACACGACTGGGTTGGGAAGGGGATCCACTTGGAATTATGCAAAAACATTAATTTTGACCATACAACAAAATGGCATATGCAGAATCTGTTCTTAAGAACGAAATGCATAACATTATCTGGGACTTTGAAATAAAAACGGATCACCTTATCCCAGCAAGAAGACCAGACCTAGTGTTGATAAATAAAAAAGAAAAACTTGTCAACTGGTGGATTTTGCAGTTCCAGCAGATCACAGGGTGAAGCTAAAAGAAAATGAAAAAAATGGACAAATATCTGGACCTTGCCAGAAAACTAAAAAAGTTATGGAATATGAAAGTCAAAGTTATACCAGTTTTAGTTGGTGCACTTGTAACTGTCCCAAAAGGATTGGAAAAGGGTTTGGAAAGTTTGGATATCAGAGGAAAAATTGAAATAATTCAGAACACTGCACTGTTTCAATCTACCAGAATACTCAGAAGAGTCCTGGAGACCAGAGGAGACTTGCTGTCACTCAGACTCCAGTGAAAGACCATCAGCTACTGCTGATGTCAAAACTCAGAAGGAGTAAATAATAATAATAATAACGCATACAATTCTCTGGGACTTCGAGATAAAGACGGATTACCCTATCTCAGAAAGGAGACCAGACCTAATGTTGATTAACAAAAACAAAAAGAGTACGTGTCAACTGGTGGATTTTGAGTTCCAGCAGATCACACGGTGAAGATGAAGGAAAACGAAAAGATGGATAAATACCTGGACCTTGCCAGAGAACTGAAAAACCTATGGAATATGAAAGTCAAAATGATACCAATTATAGTTGCTGCACTTGGAACGGTCCTAAAAAGCTTGGAAAAAATCTGGAAAATCTGAGGAGACTTGTTGTCACTAATGCTATTGTGAAAAACTAATATAATAATAATAATAATAATAATAATAATAATAATAATAATAAACCTGGACGTTGCCAGAGAATTGGAAAAACTGTGGAATATGTCAAAGTGATACCAATTGTCGTTGATGCACTTGGAAAGATTCCAAAGAGCTTGGAAAAAAGCTTGGAAAATCTGGAAATCAGAGGAAGAATTGATACCATCCAGAACACTGCACTGCTGCAATCTGCCAGAATACCTAGAAGAATCCTGGAGACCTTAGGAGATTTGCTGTCACTCAACATCCAGTGAACCACAAGCTACGGCAGGTGTGAAAAACAATAATAATAATAATAATAATAATAATAATAATGATAATAATAATTGCAGCAGCAACAGCAGCAGCAGTAGCTAATGACTGTTTGATAACCCGCTCTGTATACACAGTGTCTAGTAAAACATTTATAAATGAAATTATGTAAAAAAAAAAACGTAAAGAAAAGAATAACTGTATTGTCAACATAAGAAATGGATACTCTGCTTGGAGAGTGGTGTAGAATTACGCCACTTCTCAAACAGATTGTGGAAAAAGCAATTCATAATAAATATAATGATTATTTTGCTTTTGTTTTTAGACGTGTCAAGTATTGAACGGCCTACAAGTGCGCTGATCTGATTATCTATTGAGGCAGAAAGAAAAAAACCCCACAAAAATGTGATTAGTAACCTACCCCACAAAAAATTAATGATATGTGCATTATTCTAATTACTTTATTTACTGACACAAGTGACTATTGTGGTCGGCCAACGACCGCGGGAATCTTCCTCTCTGTGTGGCTATATAATCAACTTTCACCGACTAATTAGTGAACGGGACTGAGTTCAATACTCACCAGTTCCAGCATTCTTGAGGTGCTGTTAAATTTTAAAATATGCGTTGGTGTGGTGTAGTAGTTAGAGTCGTAGGAAATGGATTCGTCGACTAGGAATGGATTTCGTTCAAATCTTGGACGAAGCTGCAGTTCACTGGAATGAATTTCGAATTGCTGTTTAAACTCCAATCAGGGAAAAATTCCAATGTTAAATATTTTGGGGGTTGTTTGGTTAAAATTCCAATAAACGTATATATATATATATATATATATATATTATATATATATATATATATATATACCAACACCTCAGCACGAGCAGGATGCGACACAAGGTCAATTTCTTAAGCGGAGTTCAACAGGTTTTAATTCAGTGTTGTCCTTCTCCTATACCGGTTGCCTAACCAAAGTTAAAGAGCCCAGTCTGCCCTACTATTTACGCATAGCTGGAGAGAGAGTAGGATTCATACCTTTCCCAAGAGTATTAGCGCCAAGTGAAATGCAATTACCACGTCCAGGATTTGAACTCGGGGCGACGTGTCCATTTCCCATGACTTTAACCATTAGACCACGCGCTTCCTATATACGTATATAGTAAAGGTAAAGTCGTCCGGGTGGCCTATAGTCGGTATCAGCCAAGCAGTGAGGGAGTCTATCCCCTTTTCACTAGCGCTAGACAAAGGAGATTATTTTTGCGTCTGAGGTGGGGCGCCACACCTACCATCGGCTCCTAATGGAATTAAAATATAAAGAAATAAGTAGGGGAATGACGTAAGAAAAATAATCAGCTGATCAACAATGATCATAAAATAAGGGGACGAGGATGCAAAGAATAAGGAGGAATGGAGAGTCTAAGTGAGGCGGGGAAGGAAAGAAACTGGCCGGAGAGCAACACGACGCCGGCTTAGAGCCTAGACGTGAATAAACCATCCTTTCTTTCCTTCTTTCCTCTCCCAAGTTTGATTTGGTTTTGTTTTGTTTTGTTTTACGGCATATCAACCTCAGTGGATCATTTAATGCCGATAAAGTTTTGAAATAAATTCGATTCTAAATGGATAATACAATTTTTTTTATAAATACATTTTTCTATTTAACCTATAGATGGGACCCTAACAGGTACTACAACTCAGAGTGGACCAGGGGGCGATGGTGATAAAGGGGTGTTCCACATTCCCCAAACCTCCAAAACATGAACCTCACAATCAGATAAAGTTTAACGTCATTCCCAGCATATGTAGACCCTGAGTCTACGCCTTCTAGTAACCATTTGATAAAAAGGGGGTTGTGGCCTGCCATAAGGGCAATAGGGTTGGGACAATCATATAGGTGCTAGGGCTTGACGTGACCAGCCGATTGATCGGAGGGGGCCTCTCTGACCGCCCGTCTTGCCCAAGATAGGGCCAAAGTGTAGTATAGCTAGTCATGAACTGCTCACATTATAAAAAGGGGTTGGGGTTTGCCATAAGGGCAATAGGGTTGGGGCAATCATATAGGTGCTAGGGCTTGATCTGGACAGCCGATTGACCCAAGTTTGAGAACTAGCTCACAGGCGGCAATGGTATAAGGTTATTAACTCTAATTATGCCCATTCTGTTATTATAAACATCTCTCTATCTCTCTCTCTGCGTTAAGGACTACTAGGACGACCAAGGCCTAAAAAATCTGTTCATAAAAAAGATTTGTACTCGAGATTGTTTTTAAAAGGCAGCACAGGGTTACCCGGGTTCTTTATTCAAGAGACGTTTTCACACACAAATAAACGAGCCCATTTATAAGAAACAAGCCCCGGTACGTCACAGCACTTCTTCCGGGAATTCACATTCTCTTAATCATTCCTAACCACCAGATCTTAACTACGCATGGGAGCCAATCCGAGCCGTCTTCATCATTCAACGGCCTAACCGAAATGCGTCTTTACATCATGTCGTCTAGCAGTTTGCCTTAAATTAAAAGCCATTCTCATACTTTGCCTAGCAGCAGAATTGAAGATCACAATGAAGTTACTACCTGCCAATCAATTTTTCAAATATATATATATATATATATATATATATATATATATATATATAAAGGTACACGGTAAAAACCTACTCGAGTTTTCACCATGAGGATCTTCAGTGTTAAATCTACGGGATTAATCAAGATATTGATTACTGACAGTCGCTTACACGTGTGTGTTAAAAACACACACGTGTAATCGACTGCCATTAATCAATATCTTTATTAATCCAGTGGATTTAACCCTGAAGATCCTCATGGGGAAACTCGAGTAGGTTATTACCGTGTACCTTTATGTTAATATATTTGCTCTACTAACGTATTGAGCACTTTATATTTGTTATGACGCTGCCTTATCATTGTGAAACTTGAATCAACAAACCATTGTGTCCATTTTCACCGGTAAGTGACTTTTTTTTCCACAAATATATTAAACAAATGTGGGACAACATGTTTCAAACAGGACCGTCCTGGCATGCACGAAATACTTGTCCAACGCAACCTGAGATAGGCTGGCCACTTAAACAGACTTGGGGATGACAGACTGCCAAATCAGATTTTGTACTCTCAACTGAGAGAGGGGACACGTATAATCGGTAGATCAAAGCTCAGGTACAAAGACAGCATCAAAAGAAACCCGACGGACTTCAACATCCCCATAGGCTGTTGGTATGACGGAAACAGAAAACGAATACATTGGTGGTAAAGAATTTGCGTGGTGTCATCATCGGATACAATGAACAGCAAGTAAAACCCCTTCGCACGGGTAAGATGTGACACTAGGTCAATTTCTTAAGTGCAGTTTAACTAGTTTGATTTCCGACTTTTCCTTCTCCTAGACTGGTTACTTAGCCAATTATAAAAACCTCTTGTCTATCCTTTTATTTACCCATAACGGTTGAAATGGTAGTTGTATACATACATTTTCCAAGAGTTTTAACTATATGGCAAATCAACCGACCAAATTGTAATCTGGCCCGTTTGGGGGGCAGGATAATAAATACTTTACCATCACTCTCAGTACATATGATTATATGTGGAGAAAGGTTGACAAACACGGGATGTTATGGAAACTGGATGTTTATTGTCGACGATGCAATGTTTCGGTCAATTAGAACTTCTTTAGGACTTGGATATAGTTTTATTTTCAATGATGGACATTCTCAAAGTGGTAAAACTAGAACTATATCCAAATCCTGAAGAAGGTTTAATAGGCCGAAATATTGCATTGTCGTCAATAAACATCCAGTTTCCATAAAATCCCGTATTTGTCTACCTTTCTCCACATACTGTCGGATTATCCTCCTCACATTTCTCCCATATTATTATATCTATAAATCCACAGCCTAATGATTAAAACATCTTGTGTGTGATTTTTTTGTTTGCATTTGATTTACAAGTTATTCCTCTTCCGTGTCAATGCACCCAATTTCCTGATTAGCATTAATTACATCTATCGAGAATTTAACTGCGAAATTTTCAGATCTAAATTTGGCTAATAAGTACATTTAAGATGGCTGACTCATTGACACGCTCTCACTCACCAACACACACAGAGACAGAATTATATATATATATATATATATATATATATATATATATATATATATATATATATATATATATATATATATATATATATCTGTGTATGTTTGAATATGTATACATAGTTGTCATAAATTCCAGATCAAAATTTGCTAATAAGTACATTTAAAATGATTGACTAATTGACACACGGTCACACGCCCAGACACACAGAGGCAGAGTAATTTTATATATATATATATATATATATATATATATATATATATATATATATATAATATATATATATATATATAAGATGACTGATTCATTGATACGCGCTCACACACCAACAGACACAAACAGAATTATATATATATATATATATATATATATATATATATGTTTTAATGTGTATACATGGTTGTCTGAAATTTCCACATCAAAAATTTGCCTAATAAGTACGTCTAAGCTGACTCATTTGTACACACATATATCCGCACACCAATATATATATATATATATATAATATATTATATATTATATATATATATATATATATATATATGGGGGGTCTGTGTCTGTATATATACACACACACACACATATATATACATATATATATATATTGGTGTCGTGTGTGTGTTTATATATATATATATATATATATATATATGTGTATACATATGTATACATATATATGTATATATAAAGGTATGTGCGTATGCATGTATATATATATATATGTGTGTGCGTGTGTGTATGTGTGTATGTAATATATATATACATGTGTGGGTGTCTGTATATATATATATATATATATATATAATATACATATATATATATATTATTGGTGTGGGTGTGGATTTATATTATATATATATATATATATATATATATATATACATATGTATACATATATGTATATATAAAGTATGTATTTATGTATGTATATATTATATATATATATATATATGTGTGGTGTGTGTGTGTGTGTGTGTGTGTGTATTTATATTATATATATAGTTGTATGAGCGTAAGTGTGTATCTTGAAATCAATAGAAGCAATTACATTCTTCCCCACTCTGTATGGAAATGGTAGAGTTTAGGCTTTCGGTAATTGAAGTATTTGAGAGATTTAAAATCACGCCGTTGAATCGAAATAACAATTCAAGGACTATAGAGCGGAAATTTTACCAAAAAAAAAATAAAATAATAATCTTAAGATAAAATGTCCCGGTATTGTTACCTAATTTCCGAATGTCACTTTCTCTCTCTCTTTCTCTCACCTCACCCCACACATCTCTCTCCCTTCCTCTCTCTCTCTCGCCCGCTCTCTCTATCTCCTCCTTTTCACAGTCCACCATCTTGCTTTCTCGTTTTCAAAACCAAAATTATGTCTAATATACAATAGCAACAAAATATAATAGACACAATGCGCCAGTCTCTCCCACCACGTTCCGCTGTTTTTCATCTCTTCAGAATGAGGCTCTTCATTCAGAATATCGAGATAGTCAGTCAAATTGAAGTGAATGCTAACACTAGAATTCTTCAGCTATTGGAGGTTGTCGGCGTTGAAGAGGTGTCGAAACAAGGAATAAGATCTTTACTAGTGAATGCAACGTTTTGCCGGTGATACAATAATCAAAACCGATGTCAATGGCTCTTGGTCAATTACTGCGTTTTGTTCTAGAGTGGCGTTTCTTTTTAGCAGAAATTACGATAATTATTTGGCAATTTATTCAAATGGAAATTTCAATCAAATCATAGAAAATCAACCACAATTGAATTTCGGCATAATAGCGTAATTCTGTCCATTTTTTCGTCTGTCTAGGTATGCATTCGTGTTTTAGCCCGTTCGACCGTTCCTTCTTTTTGATTGGCTGTATTGGCTCAATGATTCGCAATTCTTTCTCATTCTATCTCTTGCTCTCTCTGTCTATCTATCTATCTATCTCTTCACTCTCTCCTTACACGAACAGACGCATGTACGCACGCACGCACGCTCTCTTTCTTTCTCTCTCTCTCTCTCTCCTCTCTCTCTTTTTCTCTCTCTCTCTCTTTCTCTCTCTTTTTGTCACTCTCTGTCTCGCTTTTCCTCTCTCTCTCTCTATCTATCTATCGAGCTATCTATCTATATCTCTTCCCTCTCTTTCCTTACTCACACAAACAGACGCACACACGCTCTCTGTTTCTGTCTGTCTGTCTGTCTGTATGTCTGTCTGTCTCTCTCTCTCTCTCTTAGAAATTCTTTTTTGTATAATGAAGATATATCAACATTATTTTTTTGTTCCTCTCTCTCTCTCTCTCTCTCTCTCTCTCTCTCTCTCTCTCTTTCTTCTCTCTATTTATATATATATATATATATATATATATATATATATATAGATAGATCTTCTCTCTGCTCTCTCTCTCTCTCTTTCTCTCTCTCTCTCTCTCTCTTTCTCTCTCTCATCGTACACACACACGCACACATAAACACATTCTCTCCATTTCTCTGTCTCTTTCTCTGTCTCTTTCTTTCTCTATCTCACTTTATATATATATATATATATATATATATATATATATATATATATATTATATTGTTGATTAAATTCTATTTTGTATAATGAAAATATATCAACAGTTTTTTTTTAAATTTAAAAAGAAATATCAACATTGGTTCAATGATTTTCACTTCTCTCTCTCTCTCTCTCTCTCTTCTCTCTCTCTCTCTCTTATCTCTCTCTCCTCTCTCTCTCTCTCTCTGTTTTTCTTTCTCTCTCTGTCGGTCTGTTTGTATCTACCTACTTATCTATCTCCTCTCTCTCTCTCTGTCCCTCCCTCTCTATCACTTTCCCTATTTTCTCACACTACATATTCTCTCTCACACTCTCTCTTTCTCTCTCTTTCTACGTATCTATCTATCTATCTATCTCTGTCTATCTATCTCCACTCTCTCTCTCTCCCTCTCACACACACATACACATATTCCCTACCTATCTATCTAACTCTATCTTAATATTTCTGTAGACTGAATATTAAAATCATTTTTTTTGTTTTAATTTAAAAAGAATGGCCGCATTAGTTCAGTGACTTTCACTTCTCTGTCTCTGTCCGTCGCTCTCTCTCTCTCTCTCTCTCTCTCTCTCTCTCTCTCTCCTTCTCTCTCTCTCTCGCGTGCTCTATCTATCGCTCTCTCTCTCTCTCTCTATCTCTATCTATTTATCTATCTCTCTATCACAGCCATTCCTCCCTCTGTCTCTATCTTTCTCTCTCTCTCTCACCTCACACACACATGCATACTCTCTCGCTCTCCTGATACACAGACTCTCTTTCTATATCACAAAAAAATCACAAAGAGAATACAGAACGTCTTTCAGTTTCATCTGATGATGAATGTTCAGGGATAGCTTTGTTTTAAAATCAACCAAGTTGTTTTTGTTTTGTTTTTTTTGTTTTTGTTGTTTTTTTTGTTTTTTTTTTGGGGGGGCTTCTCAAATTTTTACTTGCATCTTTTAGAATCCGGAGTACCCAGTTCAAATCGAAGATAGGATTTTTTTTTATTACAGTATTTTGATCAATCAAATTTGTGAAATACCGTTTTAGACACCGATAATTCTATTTTCCTAGGCCAAATTATGGAGAAATCCAACACGCAACCTTTCATTTTTATATTTCTTTTAAAAAAGAAAACTTATCACCCATATCCCCCCTCATTCACACCCGGAAAAAATTACGATTCAATCTGAATGATTTTTGAAGCGTGCAAAACTTAAGGAACATTTCCCGTTGGCTCACGTGGTTCAGTGGAGTTAAATTGCACGTTCTTCGGTACATACCACTTCGGAATAATTTGCCATAACGGCGTCGGATTTCTGTATATTCCTGGGAATCGTCAAGAGATTCCTTCCGTCTAGTTTACTGCTCTGAAGAAAATTGGTTTTTCTAATGAGAATGGAATGGATTGGAGGGGGGGTCTACAAAGCTCTGCAGAAGATGATTAATATTTCGGAAATAATTGGAGGGAATTTTATTATTATTATTATTATTATTATTATTATTATTATTATTATTATTATTATTATTATTTGCTCCTTTTGAGTTTTCACATCAACATTAACTGATGGTTTTTCACTAGAGTCTGAGTGAGAGCAAGTCTCCGCAGTGCAGTGTTCTGAATGGTATCAATCCTTCCTCTCGTTTCCAGATTTTCCAATCCATTATTATTATTATTATTATTATTATTATTATTATTATTATTATTATTATTATTCACTCCTTTTGTGTTTTCACATCAGCGTTAGCTGATGGTCTTTCACTGGAGTCTGAGTGACAGCAAGTCTCCTCAGGTCTCCAGGACTCTTCTGAGTATTCTGGCAGATTGCAGCAGTGCAGTGTTCTCAATGGTTTCAATCCTTCCTCTGATTTCCAGAGTTTATTATTATTATTATTATTATTATTATTATTATTATTATTATTATCAGTTCATATCAGTTTAAATGTAAAGCGTAAACAAATCGAGAAAAAGTCGATCTCTTTATGTACATTTCAGCCTACTAGGCCTCATCAGCAGAGTTATAGACAGGGCAGTGCTTTGTGCGTGATTCGAGCACTTTTTGAGTGATTTATGGCACGACAGTATGAAGTGGTCAAACAATGTGTTTGAAATGGCGAAGGCCGACAATTCTTGTGCAATTTTGTGCGATATACACATCAGTCTAAAATAAACGAGAAATTCTGGGGAAGCCAGCTAGTGCAGTGATTAGAATGTCCACCTGTCAGCCTGACAGGTGGGGTTCGAATCACGCACAAAGCACTGCCCTATCTATACCTCTGCCGATGATGCCTAGTAGGCTGAAATGTACATACAGAGATCGACTTTTTCTCGATTTGTTTACATTTAAACTGATATACACGCCTAATTTATTTAATTATAATTACTTAATTAACAATTTAGGTATGACTTTAATTAAGCACATAATCTCCCTATATATATATATATATATATATATATATATATATATATATATATATATATATATTAAAGACTCTGGGACGATATGAAGGACGATGAATGAATACACTCACGATCTCTATTGTGCACTTAACCAATTCTTCAGGGTGATATGACGCATGAAGGGACGTAGTTTCAGTAACAGTGAGACAAACACCGAATATCCATTATGATAAGATAGTTATGTTTATATCTCTGTCTTATCATATTCATATTTCTCAGCTCTTTTATATTTATATTCAATACCAATATATTTATCAATCCCCTATTCCTATCTCTCTATCTATTAAAAACTTGGGGGAAATATGAAGGATGATAAATATAATCCCGATATCGATTGAGCCCTTAAGCAACTCTTGAAGGTATTGTGACGTAAGAAGTGATGTAGTTTCAGTTACAGATAGACAGACGCCGAATATCTATTATAATAAATGGAGTATGACTACATCTGTCTTAGTTCTTTTATTCAGTACCAATATAGGTATCAATCTATGACTATTCATATCTATCTATCTATCTATCTATCTATCTATCTATCTATATATATATATATATTATATATATATATATATATTTACAACTGAAAATAAGAATAAATAAATAAAAATAGAATAGAAAATTAGAGAAAGGAGGGTTTGGTTTTGGTTTGTTTTGTTTTACGGCATATCAACCTCAGTGGGTCATTTAATGCCGATAAAGTTTTGAAATAAATCAATTCTTAATGGATAATATAATTATTTTATGAATACATTTTTCTATTTAACCCATAGATTGGACCCTAACAGGTACTACCACTCCGGGTCAGAGTGGACCAGGGAGCAATGGTGATGAAGGGGTGCTCCACATTCCCCAAACCTCCAAAACTGGAACCTCACCATCAGATAGAGTTTAACGTCATTCCCAGGACATATAGACCCGCAGCCACCGCCTTCTAGCACCCATATGATAAAAAGAGGTTGGGGCTTGCCATAAGGGCAATAGGGTTGGGAAAATCATATAGGTGCTAGGGCTTGACGTGACCAGCCGATTGATCGGAGGGGGCCTCTCCGACCGCCCGTCTAGCCTAAGATAGGGCCAAAGTGGAGTATTGCATGTCATGAACTGCTCATCCACCTGGGCTCTATCCTTCAGCACCACGGGTCGCCATCCACGGCCAACAGGTGGCCCCATTGGAGGAGTCTTACCCCTCTGCAGAGGTGCAGTCGGTGCATTCTAAAGCCCCAGCCGACAGGGTGGAGAAGGGAGGGAAAGAGAAAGAATCAAAATAAAAAAAAGAAAGAGAAAGAAAAGAAAATGAAAGCTAAGCATAAGAATTTTCTACGTAACCGTCTTTTTATTTTGAATTGGATGGCTACATTGTCGCAATATTCGCCACAATTTTGACCCGATGATAAACAGATATATAATATTGGATACATAAAGAAGGTAGTATTTTAAGCATTCGTTCCCAAAAAAATATTTAAAAAAAAAAAAGAAATTATAGTAATTCGCCCATTTCATTCATAACATAAAGAAGGGGGAAGAGAGGAGAAAGGAGAAAAAGAAGAAGAGGGGGAAAAAAAAAAGAAAAAAAAAGGAAAGTATAACCACACAAAAAAAAACTTAAGCATGTCCATTTCTGATTTTCGTCTCTGAAGATAAAGTGTTCTTTGAAATCGATAAGACAAAAAAACAACATCTTTTTGTTTTTATTTTTTATACGCATTGTATTGCCTTCAAATTACTAATATATTATATCATATTATATATATATATATATATATATATATATATATTAAAGACTTGGGGCAGTATGGTGGGTGATAAATGAATACCGATGTCTATTGTGCACTCTCATGTTGAACATAAAAAGACACTAATGGTCCCTTCCCTCAGACCCCTACACCACCGACTCTCGCCGGTAAATCATTTGACGATGATCGCCCACCGACACCACCCATACTCCATTGAAGCGAACTGTGAAATGACAACAACCAAAATAACTGGGCGTGTCAATTCGAAAGATCAAAACCACGTGAATGTTTCGATACATTATGGATGTCCGCCTACATGAACAAAAGGCTCTATATTTTCTTGGCCTAATATATATATATATATATATATATATATATATATATATATATATATATATGGTTATTGATATTGATAATATACCATGCTGTATTCATAAGTAAATATTGCTGAATATTACCTATGTAATTTTCGAACCATGTGCATTTCGGGTGGAAATCGCATATACGTGTGTTCCTACGCACGCGCGCACGCACACACACACACACACACACACACACACACACACACATATATATATATATATATATATATATATATATATTATTAATATATTGTATATTATATAGTATGATTTACTCATAAGTGAATAGTACCTATGCAATTTTCAAACGAAGTACACTTGGTTCAGAAATCGAATATATGTGTGTTTCCACACACAACACACACACACACCACACACATATATATATATATATATATATATATATATATTATAATATAATAAGATAAATATATAAAGGTTTTACATATCTATTTATTAGTTGACAAAGGAACAATCACAACCATATTGGTTTCATGCGATGCAATCATCAGGTGAAGATGTTTCAAATGTAAGGAAAATCGAAAAAATTACAAAAATTTCAAAAAATTCAATAGACATGGGATGCGTATGATTGGATAAAATGATGTGTGTATGTATGTGAAGGTGAATTGAATGTGTGAACAGATCTATTTTATATTGAGCACTCTACCAATAATACTGCCTTTGGTACACCATTTCAGCAAAAGCTGAAACAGTGACCATCCCACACTATAGTATATATATATATATATATATATATATATATATATATATATATATATATTGATAATATAGTATGTGTACGACTGGGCTCTTCCTCCTTGGTTAGGCAACCTGTCTAGGAGAAGGAAAACTCTGTATTCAAACCCGTGATAATTAGCTTTAGAAATTGACATGTGTCGTATACTGCTCGTGCGGAGTGGCTGGTAAATATATATGTGGGTTCTTACACACACACACACACACACACACTCACACATACATATATATTTATACATACGTATGTAAGTTTATATATATATATATATATATATATATATATATATATATATATATATAGGGCAATTCTTTTTTCTGAAAGCTAGCTTGCAAAATTTCGGCCTCTACAGTTCATATGATATATCTGTTTGTTCATTTACGCACATGTTCGGTTGCTGAGTGAGTGGGTACGTTGTATGTGTGTTTGTATACGTATGTATACATCTGCACACAGATGCATACATATGCACATATCTATATAAAACACATACACTCACTTCCCTACCCCGGAGACTAAATACACTGTGAATATACAAGAAAACAAACACATTTACCCTTTATTGGGCAACTCCAATTCGTTTGTCTAAAAATTAGCTTGTCAAATTTCGGCCTCTACAGTATATACATACAATATATCCCTCTGTGTGCTTATTCATTTGCGCATGTGTGGTTGAAGAGTGTGTTGTCTGTGTGTGTGTGTGTGTGTACGTGTGTACGTGTGTGTACATCTTGTTGGAATACTTTGGTGATATAAGGTGTGCTACAATACACCACTTAAATTTATAGACTAAGCGAGGTCACGTGGTTTGGACTTCATCCAATCAACAGCCCTAATGCGTAGCTGGTTGACTACTTAATCACAGATACTGAGAGACATCCATTTGCAATCATTGACGAAGGACTTGCAATACTGAGGAGCACCAAGGAACAACCCAAGGATTCTTTACCAAGGATTGCTCCATTCTTAACACAAAGGATCTCTGCTTGACAAGCGCTCTTGCTTCTCTTGCTTGAAGCCTAAAGGATAGCCCCAAAAAATCGTAACACAGATGCATACATAGGCACGCATCTATATAAAACAAAAGCAGGAAGTGCGTGGTGTAATGGTTAAAGTTATGGGAAATGGATTCGTTGCCCCGAGTTCAAATCCCGGAAGTGGTAATTGCATTTCACTTTGCGCTAATACCCTTGGGAAAGAAATCTTACTCTCTCCCCAGCTATGGATAAATAATAGGGCAGACTGGGCTCTTTAACCTTGGTTAGGCAACCGGTCTAGGAGAATGAAAACTCTGAATTTAAACGTGTTAAACTCCGCTTAAGAAATTGACATTGTGTCGCATCCTGCTCGTGTGGAGGGCAATATAAATATATATATATATATATATATATATATATAGTGTGTGAGAGGGTCACTGTTTCAGCTTTTGCTGGAATGGTGTGCCAAAATACAGTATTATTGGTAGAGTGCTCAATATAAAATAGAGCTGTTATATTATATAATAAGATAAATATATAAAGGTTTTACATATCTATTTATTAGGTGACAAAGGAACAATCACAACCATATTGGTTTCATGCGGTGCAATCATCAGGTGAAGATGTTTCAAATGTAAGGAAAATCGAAAAAATTACAAATCACCTGATGATTGCATCGCATGAAACCAATATGGTTGTGATTGTTCCTTTGTCACCTAATACATAGATATGTAAAACCTTTATATATTTATCTTATTTATATATATATATATATATATATATATATATATATATATATATATAATATGAACCCACTCCCCTATCCAGGAGAATAAATTCACTGTGAATATACAAGAAAACAACAATATATATCTTGTATTGGGGAACACTATTTTTTGTCTAAAAATTTGCTTGTCAAATTTCGGCCTCTACAGTATATACATACGATATATCCCTCTGTGTGCTTATTCATTTGCGCATGTGTGGTTGGAGAGTGTGTTGTTTGTGTGTATGTGTGTGTATGTGTCTGTGCGTAGGTGTATGTGCATCATATACACACATTTACATACAACACATCCATTCATTAACTCACCTTACACAGGTGAATAGATACACTGTGAACCTACGATTTTTACAAACTTGCATGATGAAACATCAAGACAACATGCAAATAGCGTTACATTTATTCAAGTTAAAGATCATTCAACGAAAACAATGTTAAATTACTGCTTATCTACAATCTCTTTGGAAAAAGTCATGAACCACGTGTTCTCCCTTCCAACTATAGGTAAATAGTAGGGTAGGCAAGGTTCTTAGACTTTTGTTAGGCAGCCAGTATATATATATATTTACCAAACCCATCCACACGGGCAGGATGTGACACAAGGTCAATTTCTTAAGTGGAGTTCATCAGGTTTGAATTCAGAATTTCCCTTCACCTATATGCATGTATATATAGAATACATCCACCCACTCACACACTCATGAGAATAAACACACTGTTAATGTACAGACACAAAGCATTTACCCTGTATAGGGCAACTCCAGTTTTTTTTGTCTAAAAATTAGCTTGTCTAATTTCGGCCTCTTCTATCTGTGTGCTTGTTCCTTTGCGCACATATGTGGCTGGAGAGTGTGTTGTATGTATGTGTGTGTGTATGTGTGTGTGTGTGTGTACATCTACACGCATATACATACATACATATACACACATCTATATGAGTATATATAAAAAGATATGAAAACACCACAAAATGCTGTTAAAGTGAAAACATTTTATAATTTTATTAATTTTTTTTTACTTTATATATAAGAAAAACAAAAAACAGAAAATTTACAATATGAATTACAAAAATAAAAATTGAAGACCAACCGTCAACAGGCTAATACTCATCCCGTTTTGAATAAGAGAATTCGTCTAGTGTCAAATCTTGTCAATATATCTTCTTTTTTAAAAACTGTTACAATAAGATATACATATCTGATGACCGAGAAAATGCGGCGGAAGTGGCTCACATTCGAAACTATTGTATAACTTTTTTCGTTTTTGCAACATCAAGGTTTTTGTTTTGAACTCATATGACTTTTGTCTCCGCTCTTAACAACACGGAGTATAAACAAGCTCTGATGACGATTCAAAATATTGTTCAATATCAGCGAAGTTATAAAATGTTTTCACTTTAACAGCATTTTGTGGTGTTTTCATATCTTTTTTTATATATACTCATACCGTCGGATTCATTTCCTTTCTTTTAACTTATACACATCTCTTATTATAATGGAGATTGTGTGTTTTTCTGTCTGTAACCGAAACTATATCACTACTCAAGTCACAATTCCCTTAGTCATTTACGTCACATTCTCCATAATTTTATTTTCATTTAAACCTCAATTTCTAATAAAATTGTTTTACATTATTAATACTGTTAATCATATCTACAATTGAATAACATGCAATTGTATTTATATATAGACTAAAATAGCAGTTTACAGTGTGAACAGGAAGGCTAATTTGCATATTGATATTAAAAATTTGATTTTAATAAATATGTGCTTAGTATTATTGATTTTTAATTGTATGGTTTTATCTTAATGAATATGATAAAAAAATCTCTTCAATAAATCTTAAAAGAAATCGATTAACAAGAAGAAATAGTTATGATTTTATTCTTTACTTCCTATTTTAACTAAGTTATTAAATTAGGGAAATTTAGCAATGAAAGACGAGAGTGATAGAAGAGTAAGTTTCAATTGTTCTACTTTTCGATTATACACCCTCTGTTTCAAATCATTTTATCTGCATTCTTATTTAGTTTCATTAGCCTTTCTAATTTAATATAATATTTTATTACATTAAAACTTAAATACTTGCACCCAGAGGGTGCATATATTTACTAGTCTATATAAAATACATCGACTCACTCACTCACTCCCCTAACCCAGGAGAATAGACACACTGTGAACATACGATTTTTCTAGAAACTTGCATGATGAAAACATCAAGACAACATGCAAATAGCGTTACATTTATTCAAGTTAAAGAACATTCAACAAAAAGAATGTTAAATTACTGCTTATCTCTACAATCTCTTTGAATACAAAGGTTAACAGAGTTTTATTTTTCCCCCTTTTTTTTTGTTGTCTTTAAGTTCAGTGAACGCATTCGACTCGCGAATTCCGGCGTTTGAATTACACCCACATTTGCTGGATTAACACGAAGAACGTTTAAACAGTGAGAATGATTTATTTTACAAACAAATGTTTTAGTTTGATACCAACAAAATGAA
This sequence comes from Doryteuthis pealeii, assembly GCA_023376005.1. Taxonomy (NCBI): domain Eukaryota; kingdom Metazoa; phylum Mollusca; class Cephalopoda; order Myopsida; family Loliginidae; genus Doryteuthis; species Doryteuthis pealeii. The sequence continues at coordinate 72,531,613 of CM042169.1, forward strand.
TAACTAAACTTAATAAATATTTGTTATTTATAAAAAAAAAAAACAATTAATTAAAATCCAAATTGCAAAATGAATTAAAAAAATAATTATACATATATTAATGCTCAACAACATATACACAGAATCACACTAATGTACATACACATACACACGGATATGTATATATATATTTATATATATATATATATATATATATATATATTGGTTAGGAGGTTGATTTAGAAGGCTATCACAATGCAGTTTGGAATAAATAAAAAATAATAATACGGTAACAATGGTGTTGTGTGTTGACCTGTATTTTTATTCTTTCTTGAATTTTCGAGGTAATACCTCTTTATCAAAAGAATTGAATTGAAGCAGTCCAGCTATGGCATTTCTTCCCAAATGAATTTTTTTTTTTTGAAAATGATGTTATTTTTGAAATAACTGTATTCTCGTGTGAGCGCGAATGCGTTTATTTTTGTTTGTACGTGTGTGTATGTTGTAATGCGCGTGACATTGAAAATGCGTGTTGGTTGTGACGTTAAGACTGTATCTTAGCGCGGGATTTTGTACGTGTGTATGTGCGACTGAAAAAGTGTATTTGTGTTTTGTGACCATGGTGATGTTTCCTGTTGGATGTAAAATCAATTTAATCATTATTATTATTATTATTATTATTATTATTATTATTATTATTTGTTTATTTACTTATTTATATCTAATTCAATTTATCTTTTTATATTTTATAATTTTTTTAAAAATATATATATATGTATTTAGTTTATTTATTTAATTTTATTATGGTTTCTATTGAATCCATTTCTTTAATAATTAATATATATATATATATATATATATATATATATATATATATATATATATATATTAATTATTAAAGAAATGGATACAATAGAAACCTACTCGAGTTTCACCATAAGGATCTTCAGGGTTTAATCCACTGAATTAATCGAGGTACCGATTAATTGCAGCCGATTACACGTGTGTTGATTGAATAAGATGTTACGTTATAAAGGGAACGGTTGTTTATGTTTTTGAATTTCTCACTGGAAGTTGTTTTTTCAGGAGTATTAAAATGTAAACAAAAGATGCGAATCGATTTGTGGGTATTTATTTTACTATGGTTGTTTAATAATAGTATGGGTTATGAGGCGTAAGAGTGGTTTTATAAGCAAAACAGATTAAAATTATTAAATTTAATTTACAACAATATATATATATATATATATATATATATATATATAAAGATGTGAGGTATCCAAAACTTGGCAGTAAGGGATGATTCTATATGTGATTTCTAAGACTCACTGTATTATTATTGTATGATCCAGTATGTACAAATACAGGGAATCTTTAAATCACTAAAGAGAGCTCAATGTATAATAATCTTTTTAGATTATATACAGAGCAATATTTATCTTAGAAAGGAAGGAAAAACTCAATACCGTTATTCCATAATAAATTTATTTCGACTAAAATTAGGGCCTTTATAAATCTAAGTTGATTTGACAAAGCTCCCCAATTCAAGTCTCATCAGATGGATAATCATCAATAATTTGAATTGCGTAACAAAAAAAAAAAAATTTCTGTTATGCAATTCAAATTATTGATGATTATCCATCTGATGAGACTTGATTTTGGGGAGCTTTGTTAAATCAACTTAGATTTATAAAGGCCCTAATTTTAGTCGAAATAAATTTATTATGAATAACGGTATTGAGTTTTTCCTTCCTTTCAAAGATACACACACACACACACACACACACACACACACATATATATATATATATATATATATATATATTATATATATATACTGTTTTCGACGTATCTCCTCAGTGTGGCTAAAATTAGCAGGCTGCCTGCAGCCGGGATTAAAAACCCGATTGATTTTCCATCAGTTCGGCGTCTTAACCACTTTATCATCAACCATCTGCAGGAAAAGGGTTGATTTTAACTGATAAATACATACATAGGCATGATTTAGACATGACTTAGATTTACCGACGGTATGGTTAGTCATAGGGAATGGAGTCGTCGGCCCGAGTTCAATTCCTGGACGAAGCTGTTTGAATTTCGCATAGCTCTAATACCCTTGGAAAAGTATGAATCCATATTCTCCCTTCAGCTATAGGTAGATAGCAGGGCAGACTGTGTTCTTTAACCATAGCTAGTTAACCAGTATAAGTAAAAATTAAAGTCATCGTGGCGGCCTAAAGTCGGTATCAGCCAGTCAGCGAGGGAGTCTATCCCCTTTTCAATAGCGCTAGACCAAGGAGATTGTTTTTAGCATCTGAGGTGGATCGCCACACCTACCATCAGCTCCTTACTTTACCGCACAGATCCCTGTGCTACTCATACGCTGAGTTGGCGAGGACCGGTATCGAACTAGGAACCTTGTGGTTTCTAGCCGAACGCTCTACCGACTGAGAAGCTCTTAATTCAAACCTGTTAAATTCCGCTTCAGAAATTGACCTTGTGTCACATCCTGCTCGTGCGGAGGGGTTCATAAATACACCGACAGAATAAGCGCAGAATTACCGACAGAATAACGGCAGAATTACCGACTGAATAACTAAACGTCTAAAATGGTGACTAGAATTGTAAGAATATAAAATAGATTAAATTGAATATTATATGATTATTCATAGCAACCAAAAGTACGGAAATAGAAATAGAATTTAGTGAAATAAGAACATTGAAATAACTGCATACTCCACTGCATATAAAAATTGCGATGAATGGAATACGTCTTTTTGGGCGAAGGTAGCGATAATTTGTTCTGCTCTCGAAGGGGAAGAATAGGTTTTTTCTTTTTCTTTTTTCTTTTTTTGTTATTCTTATATTTGAAAGAAACGCGTATATTCACATCGTCTGCTGAAATAGAAGTAACACTTTTCTGAAATGTCAGTTTCAGAAATAAACACCTGCGTTATATATTAATGTCAGTTTTGTAGCTCGAATAAGAGAAATCACAGCTGCGCGCGAACCGATTCTTTACTTATATAAGAAATTGGACATTGAAAAAGAAAAAAAAAAAAAAAAAAAAAAAAAGAAAAGAAAGAAAAATACAATTAAAATCTTTCCGGTAGCGTCAGGTACTTTATCTAATGGCATAGCAACCTTGGTAGGTTATCTAATGCCAAAATCCATCCTTCACCGAGTATCTTCTGATTCGTATATTTTCAAATTTTGGAGGCGCGTGTTGTTATGGTTACCGTTGTAGGAAATAGATGCGACGAAACGTATGAACTATTTTCATCCAGAAAAATTACGCGAAGCTGAAAGTTTAGTAAGGATTATTATTACTTACTTAAAACCATTTAATTTTGAGCAAATTATTTGTATCAAGAATAGTTACTTGAAGTGGTAATCTATATCGATTAATAATGGAGATTGTCTGTATTTCTGTCTGTAACAAAAACTACGTCATAGCTGTACGTCATAGTTCTACGTCACAGCATACGTCACAATATTCTTATGCTATATACACCCAAAATTTGAGTAAGCAATTTTTAAAATTATTTTTTACTCTCATCCTTTTTTTTATTCTTTTACAGTAACAAGAAGTTAACTAAAAAGTTTACAAATAAATAAATACCTACGATTTTGTGGAAAATTGATGTGGAAAATATTCAAAATAATTGTTTGATTATTACATGCACGCAACATTTTATTTGAGAGGGACGGGGCTCAGTTTTCATTTCAAATTGCTTCTTTTTTTTGTTTTTTACTCCTTTAATAAATATGAGGATTTTGCTTACTTATGATACAAACCCTCTGACATTGAATTTTTAACTCCCACCCTCTCAGGCAATGTCTTTTAAAAAATAATTTTTATGACACCCGGAGGGTGTTTTCTATTGCTAGTATATATAAATGCCAGTTGCTGTGTATGCATGTCCGGGGGAAACTACAAAAATAAAACAATTAATGTCAAAGTAAAGATATATACACCAGAGCTTGCTTTTTGAGCAAAAATAATGAAGTTTATTTATATCTGTGAAGATATTAAAAAAAATGATTTGAAGGGAAGTCATTGGTTGCGTTTGTGATTAAAAAAATAAATCAATTATGTAAGACCAAAACAATGGATCTGCGGGACCAAGTGTATATTATTCCCCCCTCTACCCAGGCAATGCGGGGTAGCCGATTCTAGTCATTTACTTAGGATTATAGCTCAGGTTAGCTCAGTCGGTAGAGCGTTCGGCTAGAAACCACATGGTTCCTAGTTCGACACCGACCCTCGCCAACTCAGCGTATGAGTAGCACAGGGATCTGTGCGGTAAAGTAAGGAGCTGATGGTCGGTGTGGCGCTCCACCTCAGACGTAAAAGCAATCTCCTTGGTCTAGCGCTATTGAAAAGGGGATAGACTCCCTCGCTGATTGGCTGATACCGACTTATAATTATTTACTTGAAATCATATAACTGTGAGCAAATCATTTGTATTAAGAATACTTATTTTAAGCTATAATAGTTTGCTAAGGATTATTAGTTTTATCAAGTGATATATCCGGGTTTAGGGATATGTTATGAAGTTGGTAGTAAGGTATATTATCACAGTAGTAGCTGGTGCGTCGAATAGCAGTACGTCTTCCGAGCAGTCGTGGTGGTAGTCTGGCTAGTAGGCTGGTTGGCGCTTGTACCACCACAGTGTCGAATATTTATAGAGGACACTGTCCAATCAGATTATAGTGAAGGGGTACCAAGGTATTTACATATTCATTACATCACTAAGGATTATTAGTTATTAGTTATTTGAACTGTAAACAAAATATTTGTATGCAAATTAACCACACTATGTAATATGTAAATCTTCGTTTCTTAGTTATATATAAGACACATTGCAGGATTTTAAAGGCACTAATAGCATAGGGTATTTTGAGGGAAATGTAATTCAGATTTTCATACAGACATTGTTAATAAATAAGATTTATTCCATCTATTAATGATTTTGACTATAAATTCAATATTCATTGATAAACTTGCGCAATTCCTGGAGGTTTTGTGACGTAAAATGACGTAGTTTCGGTTACAGACAGACAGACACTGAATCTTCATTATAATAGGATATGAAGGTTTCATGATTTTAACTATAATTTATGATTTATAACTATGATTTAGGATTTTAACTATAAATTGAATACTCATCTATATACGTGATTCCTATGGGTATTGTGACGTAAACAGTGACGTAGTTTCGGTTACAGACAGACAGACACCGAATCTTCATTATAACAGGATATGAAATAAATAAAGAGATAAAGAGATAAAGAAAGAAATACACTTGTCGACAGAAGTTCCTGCCTCACTACTTAGACGATGTTAAAGATATGTTTAAAATAAATAAGATTTATTCAATGTAGTAATGATTTTGACTAGGAATTGAATACTCAATGATAAACTTTTGGAATTCCTGGGTATTGTAACATAAACAATGACGTAATTTCAGTTACACCAAATACACATACACACACACGAGCTCACAGATACCGAATCTCCATTATAAGAGGATATAAAAGGAATAAAGACAGAGAGACAGAATGAAAGAAATACACTTGTCTACAGAAGTTCCTGTGTTACCATTTGGACGATGTTAAAGGTATGTTTGAAATGTCTTTGAACTTCTCGCCATTCTTTATTGCTTCTGCAATCAGTCGAGTGTAATTAATTCTCTGCGAGTCTTGTAGAGAATATTCAACAGCCAGAAAAAATGGGTTCCACGTGAACTGAAAAGAAGAAAAAATCGGTCAACTCTTTTATATAACACTTATGTCACTTTTCTTCTGGCACTAAAGACACACAGACAAAATATATATATATATATATATATATATATATAATATATATATTTATATATTTATATATATATATACAAAAGGCATATATACACAAAAAGCAACATACACACGACAAACACACACAAAAGCACACATAAAAACACACACAAAGCACACTTACGCACACATAGACACACGACACACATACACACACATGCACACACACAAACAACACACATATCCAGACAACACACATACACACATACACACACAGTTCACATACATACTTACACAAGCACACACAAATGTACACACAAAAGTACAAACTTATTTTTGGTGCTGGTTTCTTGCTAGCAAATATGGATACGTTTCTAGAATATGAAATTAGGAAGATTTTTTTTTTTTGCTTTTTTTAAATTTTTTTTACGGCCTATCAACCTCAGTGGGTCATTTAATGCCGATAGAGTTTTGAAATAGATCAATTCTTAATGTTTAACACAATTTTGTTTATCAACTCATGTTTTTCTATTTAACCCATAGATGGGACCCTAACAGGTACTACCCCTCCGGATCAGAGTGGACCAGGGAGCAATGGTGATGAAGGAGTACTCCACATTCCCCAAACCTCCAGAACTGGAACCTCACCATCAGATAGAGTTTAACGTCATTCCCAGGACATGTAGACCCGCAGCCACCGCCTTCTAGCACCCATATGATAAAAAAGGGGTTGGGGCTTGCCATAAGGGCAAATTAGGAAGAGTATTATCCTCGTACCCCACTTGTATAAAGTCAGGCACAAGGCCCTATTAACGTGGACCACCTACAAGCCGAGACTCATTGGTGGCGGGTTTAAAAATTGCGTCTATCCCCTCGGCATTCCCCCTCCAGGGGGGGGGGGGCCTCAGGCCCTGCCCCTTTAAATCGAGGGGGCAGGTGTTGCCTGAGGGGATGGCCCCCTGGGATCTAACCCTGGACGAAACCATGGATATGAAATACCATTTTCCGTCCGATGGAATTCAAAATACATCCTATATTACGAATAGTCAGAATTTCACAAAATCCTCAGTGATATCGTTACATGAAGCAATTGTTTATATTTTTTCATCTTTGCCTACCAAATTTCCCCCATGGCTGTACCAATTTCTTTTGTTATTTTTTAATTGTACTAGCAAATATATGCACCCTCCGGGTGCAAGTCTTTAAGTTTTAATGTAATAAAATATCGTATTAAATTAGAAAGGCTAATTAAACTAAATAAGAATGTAGATAAAAAGATTTGAAACAGAGATAATAGATAAATAGAACAACTGAAACTTACTCTTCCATCACTCTCGTCTTTCATTGTATTTTTTTCTAATTTAAGTATTTAGTTAAAAGAGGAAGTAAGGAATAAAATGACAGTTATTTCTTCTTGTTAATGGATTTCATTTAAGATTCATTGAAGAGATTTTTGCTTATATTCATTAAAATAAAAGCAAACAATTAGAAATCAATAATACTAAGCATATATTTATTAAAATCACATTTAAATATCAATATGCAAATTAGCTATTCACACTGTAAACCGTATTTTGTTGTATATATATATATATAATTGCATGTTGTTAGTATGTAGATATGGTTAACAGTATAAATAATGTAAGATGATTTTATTAATAATTGAGGTTAAAATTAAAATAAAATCATTGAGAATGTGAAGTCAATAACTAAGGGAATTGTAACATGAGCAGTAATATAGTTTCGGTTACAGACAGGAAAACACACAATCTCCATTATAATAAGAAGATGATAGTATATTTCAAAGTTTACTATTTATTCACCTAAGAAGTCATTCTATTCAGATAAAGTCTTGTTATTATTATTGTAATCTTAGTCGATCTGCTCAATTATGATGAACTAACCATCAGTTCTGTAATTTCTCTTCTTGCACGAAACACACACACACACACACACAGGCATACACAAAAGCACTAAGTCATTTAGGCGCTGGTTTCTTACGAGCAAATATGGATACGTAACACTAGGAGTAATGGCAAAGAAGGAGTACTCCATAATCTCCAGAGATCAAAAAATGGTACTTCAACTCTAGAAGAATAACGTCATACCAAGGACGCTAAACCCTCAGCCACTGCCTTCTAGTGTACATATTAATGGATCCCTATTACTTTTTAAGTATAGTATAGAAATCCTTATGGCAATCAAGTACAGCTGATTGCCTTGAGGTGGTGACAATGGCGTGACCTCACTCTCACCTTGGCGTTCTGGATGATCGTGAGAATCGAAGTGATAGAAAGCCCCTTCCGGTTTAAGGAGTAAGCAACTCAGAGTTGCAGTAGCTTAGTTGCAGTAATCAGTTGCAGTTAGTCAGTGGCAGAAATTAGAAGCTAGCAAGATGTGACTCTCAGCGCCGCAGTTGTCTGGTCCTGGGGTTCCAGAATAAAATAACATCAAAGGTAAATCGAAGTCTTGTGTTTACTAAAAGCTAAACAATGACACAAGGCTTCTGATAAGGCAGAAACCAGACACGGGAATCCCCAGTAAGAAAGACAGACGAGACCTGTAGAAGATATACCAGACCATTAGAAGATAGATGATAGAAGTACCAAGCCGACCAGAAGAGAAGTACGTAACACTAGACATAATGATGAAAAGGTTGGGGTTTGCCATAAGCAATAGAGGTCGGAGAATAAAATAGGGTGATATGAGCTTGACGGACCAGCCAATGATCGAGTAAATAAGTGTCAAAGTCGAATTGTTGCACCCATGAACTGTTAGCACTAGGATTCACGTTCTTAAGCGATGGGGTTGACACACACGACCAACAGGTTTCCATTCTTAGGATTTTTCTGCACCCCCGCCGACAGGGCGCTACCACTATATGTATTCCCATTTTTAGGACAAGCCAAGTGGGAAGTTGTAGCATCAGTAAGAAAGAGATTGGTGTTTTTATATAGCTACGTGGTTGATTTTTTTATTCATTTTTGGTGTGAATATTCGATAACTCGCAACGCCACATATATCTGCGGTATGTATATTTTTAGGTTGGTTTTGAATTGTGGTTAAATAATTAAACAGTGAAGATTGTGGCATTGATATAGTAAACATTACAGCAGAGAAAAGAAGAGAGAAGAAGAAGAAGGGGAGGAGAGGAGACAGGAAGAAAGGAGAAGAAGAAGAAGAAGAAGAAGAAGAAGAAGAAAGGGGAGAGAGGAGAAGGAAAAAAAGGAAGAAGAAGAAAAGAGGGGAGGAGGAGAGGAGGAAGGAAAGAAAGGAAGAAGAAGAAGAAGGATGGAAGGAAGAAGAAGAAGGAGAAGAGAAGAAGGGAGAGGAGAGAAGGAAGAAAAGGAAAAAGAAGAAGAAGAGAAGAAGGAGGAGAGGAGGGGACAGGAAAGAAAAGGAAAGAAGAAGAAGAAGAAGAAGCAAGAAGAAGAAGGGAGGAGAGGAGACAGGAAAGAAAAGCGGCAAAAGAAGAGAAGAGAAGAAGGGGAGGAGAAGGAGACAGGAAAGAAAAGGAAAAAGAAGAAGAAGTTAGAAAAGAGTCCTCCTCCTCCTCCCCTTCTCTTCTTCTTCTTCTTCTTCTTTATTCCCTTTTCTTTCCTGTCCTCTCCTCTCCCTTCTTCTTCTTCTCTTCTTTTTTTTTTCCTTTTCTTTCCTGTCCTCTCCTCCTCCCCTTCTTCTTCTTCTTCTTCTTCTTTCTTCTTTTTCCTTTCTTTCCTAGCCCGCCTCTCCCTTCTCTTCTTTCTTTCTTCTTCTTTTTCCTTTCTCTTCTGTCTCTCCTCCTCCCTTCTTCATTCTTCTTCCTTCTTTTCTTTTCCTTTTCTTTCCTGTCCTCCTACTCCTCCCCTTCTTCTTTTCTTCTTCTTCTTCTCTTCTCTTCTTTTCTTCTTCTTCTTCTTCTTTCTTCTTTCCTTTTTTTTCCTGTCCTCTCTCCTCCCCTTTTCTTCTTCTTTTTCTTTCTTCTGTCCTCTCCTCTACCCTTCTTTCTTTCTTCTTTTTCTTTGTCTTTCCTGTCCTCCTACTCCTCCCCTTCTTTTCTTCTTCTTCTTCTTCTTTTTTTTTGCTTCTTCTTTTTCCTTTTCTTCCTTCTCCTCCCTCCGCCCTTCTTCTTCATTCTTTTTCCTTTCTTTCCGTCCTCCTCCTCCTCCCCTCTTCTTTCTCTTCTTCTTTTCCTTTCCTTTCCTGTCTCCTCCTGCGCTGCCCCATCTCTTCTTCTCTTCTTTCCTGTCCCTCCCTCCCTTCTTCTCTTCTTCTTCTTTTTCTTTCTTCCTGTCCTCCTCCCTTCTCCCCTTCTTCTTCTTCTGCTTCTTCTTCTTCTTCTTCTTTTTCCTTTTACTTTCCTGTCTCCTCCTCCTCCTCCCATCTTCTCTTCTTCTTTCTCTTCTTCTATCTCTCTCT
>CM042169.1:72541888-72551888 GCA_023376005.1 Doryteuthis pealeii
GAGAGAGAGTCTTCGATACTGGTCGTGCCGTAAAGTCAACCAAAAGAACTGCGATATATTATCGTTTAAAATAAACAGAAAAACTGGGTAAGCCAGCCTAGTGTAGTGGCTGAATCTCCGTCTGTCAGCCTGGCAGGTAAGGGTTCGAATCACGCGAAGCCTGTCTTGTCTATAAGCTCTGCTGGTGAGGCCTAAAGCTGAAGTGTACATACCAGAGATTTGACTTTTCTCGATCATTGTTTACGCTTACATTAAACCAATATACATGCTATTCATTTAACTTAAACTAATTTAATTCTCAAATTAGGTGATGTATTAATAAGCACATATCTCCCCCGACCTAATGTCGGCTATCGCCATCTCAAACAAAGTGTTTTGCATCACATTCAATATAGTATATATATATATAATCGTTCGAAAAAAATAACCTTTTTGAGAAATCGCATGAAGAAAGATGTTCTATAATGCGATGGAATCTCCATATTTTACACCGATTTCATTTAAAAACCACAATAAGGAGGCTTTATTCTGATGAAAGGTCGCTATTTCTTTTTATGCTAAAACATTTTGTGATCTTTTCTATAGTGGTATCTATTTTAAGTTTTGATTTTAAAATATTTATAATAGAATACATGGTATCTAAGATACAATCGCTGGCCGAAACACGTGTGCAGATTAATGGAATAGAATAAATCCTATGTTATCAATTCAAAACTTTCTTTCCTTTATTTTTTCATTTCAACATACGACACACACACCACACACGACACACACACAACAGGGCAACTCCTGGAATACCACAAGCCCGCGCAGAAGTAGCAGGAATAGCTGGAGTCTGCAATCACGGCGAAATCGCACAAGTCGACATAAAGAAAAGCGAGGATCCCCAGAAACAAGACATCCAGTATGGATGTTAGATTCAGGTTCAATAGGCGGGCTGTGAGACAAGAGCGTCCAAGTATCCCTAAGGATAGGGTGGAGGAGGCGTTGTCGACGAGATTGGGGCGAGGTCGTGACTGCAGGATTTGGACAAGGAACAGACCTTGTAGTAAAAAGAAGGAATACGCGCGGAGGGCGCGAAACTGAGGGTAGCACAAAGCCGGTGAGACCTAGTTGAGAGTCTTGTGATTCTACACCGACGAAGACGATCAACCCCTCGGGAGCGAGAGTTGCCAAAAAAGACGGAACCAGATATCATACATACATACATACATATATATGTAGTAATAATAATATATAATATAAATATATATATAGAGAGAAGAGAGAGAGGATGAGAGAGAGAGAGAGAGAAGAGAGAGAGAGGAAGAGATGAGAGAGAGGGCGATGTGGGCTAGTGCGTATAGAGTCGTAGAGTAAATGGATTGTCGATTCGAGTTCAAATTTACTAGACGAGAGCTTGTTTGGCATTTCACATAGCAGCTAATACCCATGGGAAAGGATATGATCTATATGTTCCCTCCAGTTATGGAGTTAAATATAGGGCAGACTGAGCCTTCAGCCTTGGTGTGAGGTCAATCCAAATACAAAACGGTTTTGGGATACTCTGAATCAAAATTCCTGTAGGTCGGTCGTTGATTGGGTTTGTGGCAAACACCTGGAATGCACCAATGTCTTTCCTATCCCGACTGTGCCAATAAAGTGTGGATGGTCAACACATGGCCTTCACGCACTATAACAAATCCCGTGTGGGAGTTCCATTGTGTAGTCAATGATGTCACTATCGTGCTGAAATCGAACGGGAATGAAGTCATTCTGTTTATTACTCTATAAATGTGCGGAGTGTCAACTGTCGTAGTGATAATTGAGGTAAACCATTATTATAGTATTTTTTTTTTATGTTTTTTCGTTTTTTTATAGTTTTTTGTTTTTTAGTTGATGTGCCAGTAGCATTTGACACCCATATCCGTGTGTATATTTTTTCAAAACATGACTCACCAGGCCAGGCCAGGCAGCCCTGGTGAGAGACATACTCTCCACATAAAACTACATGCTGGAACTTCTCTCCACTTTGAATGTATGCTGGGGATGAAACTTACCCTTTCTAATAGTCGCCGCTTTAACTTTTAGTGTTTAATTCGGTTTGGATTCAAATTCTTCCACAGAGAGGGAGAGGTCTAGAAACTTCTCCCAGTCCTCCACAGCAATAGCAGTGTTATTCAGCAGGCGAGTCCTTAAACCTCAATAGTGGTCTTTGCATTTGACGCATCAGGACGTTTGCCAGGTTGAGGATTTTCCCCATAAAATAGTTGTTTTGGGGATTCAGCAATCATTCATGCAAACGAGATGACCAGACCAGGAAGACGGTCGTCTAATAGGATATAAAGGCTTTCAACTACTTAGGCAAGGTGACATCTGATCGTGTTGGTATAATAAACGACGTGTTTTACTTAATTTTCCAAGAATAACGATGAGTAATCTTTCCCCAATCGGATACTTGATCTTTGAATTGATAGTATTTTAACAACTCTTTATGTTCTTATTTCTTTTTTTGCGAGATCTAAACCGATAAAAATTCAAAAGAATTTAGTTTCTTCTTTCAATATGGCCTAGACTGTTCACGTGGCCTATTTTGGTGTACTAGTAATAATGGACTGGTTAGCTCGGTAGAGCGTTCGCCTAGAAAACCACAAGGTTCCTAGTTCGAGACCGGCCCCCTACGTCAACTCAGCGTAATAGTAGCACAGGGATATGGTGCGTAAAGTAAGGAGCTGATGGGTAGGTGTGGCGTACCACCTCAGACGCAAAAAAATAATCTTCTTAGTCTAGCGCTAGTGAAAGGGGATTGACTTCCTCGATGTATCGCTCATACCGACATCAGGCCGCCCCGACGACTTACTAATTAGTGATCTATTTCACTAATACTAATTTTGCGCTCTACAGGTGACAGCGTCCCTGTGTTTTTACCTCGCAAACTCAAGGCAGATTTATTAACACTAAACAACATTTTGATTTTGTGGTTATTCGTGATCGATACTCTGAGTAAAAGACTCGGCGCCGATTATATTTCAAATGTGTCGGATCTATAATAGTTGTGTGTTTGAATGTATTTATTTCGCATTTGTTTTTCTTTCTTTTACTAATGTGGCTTGGCGACTATTTCCTTTGCGTCCTCGTTCAAAATTAAACAAGGCGTCCCTGCATCCATAGCAACGAGACGGACGCATCGAACACCATCTATCACCATATCATCCATCTGTAACGTAACACCGGTCTCTGATGAGTCAATACCGAAGACTAACAACCAATATTGTGTACAGACAAAACAAATCTCGTCGGGTACGGACCCCGCCCCCCCGGCCCCACGTGACCGGGACTTCGGTTACCTAGGAGGATAGGGTGACCTTTGAACGTTTTGTTTGATGTTTCTGCTAGACCGGCGCCAATAAACAAAAAAAACAAAAAAAAAAAACCAGAATGGAGTAAGATAGAAACTTGTGTCCATGTTTGCCTTGTTTTCATTGCTGACTTTTTTTTTTACGTTTTTTTTTGTATTTTATTTTTGCTTTGCCTTTCTCGTAACTGATTTTGATCTCGTCATGAGTCGAGGCGTCGTTTTTTGTTTTCTTTCGGGTTTCTCGTGCACATATATTAGCTGTTGTGTTTTGGCAAACCATTACCCTACCCCCGTGGGCTTTTGTTTTTCTTTATTATAATACTAATTTCATTTTTTTTCTGACAGCCGATAAAGTCGACTAATTGATTGCATGAATTCATTAAAACTATATGGTAGCCATTCTGGGAAGCGCGTGGTGTAATGGTTAAAGTCATGGGAAATGAACTCATCGCCCCGAGTTCAAATCCTGGAATAGGTAATTGATTTCACTTAGCGCTAATCCCCTCGGGAAAGGTATGATTCCTACTCTTCCTCCAGCTATGGATAGATAGTAGGGCAGACTGGGCTCTTCACAGCCACCTGCTGCTAGGTTCTAGAAAAAAAAGCTCTTTTTTTCTAAAACCTAGCAGCAGGTGGCTGTGAAAAACTCATTGTGAAATAATAAGGACTTTGTGATAAAGACGGATCATCTTATTCCAGCAAGGAGACCAGACCTAGTGTTAATTAACATAAAAGAAAGAACTTGTCAACTGGTGAATTTTACAATTCTAGCAGATCACAGGGTGAATATGAAAGAAAACGAAAAGATGGATAAATACCTGGACCTTGCCAGAGAACTGAAAAAGTTATGGAATATGAGATTCAAAGTGATACCAATTGTAGTTGGTGCATTTGGAATGGTCCCAAAAAGCTTGGAAAAAAGACTAGACAATATGGAAATCAGAGGAAGAATTGAGACCACCCAGACTACTGTACTGTTGCAATCTGACAGAATACTTAGAAGAGCCCTGGAGATCTGAGGAGACTTGTTATCACTCAGACTCCAGGGAAATGCTGAGGTGAAAAACCCAAAAGGAGTGAAAATGATAATACTACTATTAATAATCTGGGATTAAGATGTACAGGGTGATCACCTAATCCCGGCCAGGAGACCGGACCTAGTATTAATTGACAAGAAAGAGATAATCTGTCATCTCGTGGATTTTGCTGTCCCAGTTGATCACCGAGTGAAAATGAAGGAAAGCGAAAAGATAGACAAATACTTGGACCTTGCCAGAGAACTGAGGAAACTGTGGAACATGAAGGTGGAGGTAATACCAATTGTAATTGGTGCCCTTGGAACTATCCCCAAGTACTGGAAAAGAATTTGGATGAACTGGAAATCAGAGGAAGAATCGAGACCATCCAAACTACGGCACTGTTGGGATCGGCTAGAATACCCAGAAGAGTCCTGGAGACCCGAGGAGACTTGCTGTCACTCAGCCTGCAGTGAACCACCAGCTACGGCAGGTGTGAAAAAATATAATGATAATAATAATAATATGCGAATGTAGCAAACTAGAACAAAGGGAGTACAAAACTAGACACGACTGGGTTGGGAAGGTGATCCACTGGAAATTATGCAAAAAAATTAATTTTGACCATACAACAAAATGGTATATGCAGAATCTGTTCTTGAGAACGAAATGCATAACATTCTCTGGGACTTTGAAATAAAAACGGATCACGTTATCCCAGCAAGAAGACCAGACCTAGTGTTGATAAACAAAAAAGAAAGAACTTGTCAACTGGTGGATTTTTCAGTGCCAGCAGATCACAGGGTGAAGCTAAAAGAAAATGAAAAAAAATAGACAAATACTTGGACCTTGCCAGAAAACTAAAAAAGTTATGGAATATGAAAGTCAAAGTGATACCAATTGTAGTTGGTGCACTTGGAACAGCCCCAAAAGGATTAGAAAAGGGTTCGGAAAGTCTGGAAATCAGAGGAAGAATTGATACCATCCAGAACACTGCACCGCTGCAATCTGCCAGAATACTCAGAAGAGACCTGGAGACCTGAGGAGACTTGCTCTCACTCAGACTCCAGTGAAAGACCATCTGCTAACGCTGATGTGAAGACTCAAAATGAGTAAATAATAATAATAATAATAATAATAATAATAATAATAATAATAATCCAGACTGAAGACTGGACGATCTGGAAATCATAGGAAGTATTGAGTCCATCCAGACTACTGCATTGATGCAATCGGCTAGAATACTCAGAAGAATCCTGAAGACCTGAGGAGACGTGTTGTCACTCAGACTCCAGTGAAAGACCATCAGTACACGCTGGTGTGAAAATCTCAAAAGGAGTGAAATAGGGTGAAGGTCGTACCAATTGTAATTGGGGCTCTTGGAAGAATCCCCAGGGGTTTGGAAAAGAGCTTGGATGAATTGGAAATCAAAGGAAGAATCGAGACCATCCAGACTACAGCATTATTCTGGAATACTCAGAAGAGCCCTGGAGACCTGAGGAGACTTGCTGTCACTCAGTCCCCAGTGAACCACCGGCTACGGCTGGTGTGAAAAACAACAATAATAATAATAATAATAAAATTAATAATAATTGCAGCCGCAGCAGCAGTAGCTAATGACTGCTTGATAACCCGCTCTGTATACACAGTGTCTAGTAAAACATTTATAAATGAAATTATGTAAAAAAAAACGTAAAAGAAAGGAATAACTGTATTGTCAACATAAGAAATGGATAATCTGCTTGGAGAGTGGTGTAGAATTACGCCACTTCTCAAACAGATTGTGGAAAAAGCAATTCATAATAAATATAATGATTATTTTGCTTTTGTTTTTAGACGTGTCAAGTATTGAACGGCCTACAAGTGCGCTGATCTGATTATCTATTGAGGCAGAAAGAAAAAAAAAACCCACTACAATGTGATTAGTAACCTACCCCACAAAAAATTAATGATATGTGCATTATTTTAATTACTTTATTTACTGGCACACGTGACTATTGTGGTCGGCCAACGACCGCGGGAATATTCCTCTCAGTGTGGCTATATAATCAACTTTCACCGACTAATTAGTGATCGGTACTGAGTTCAATACACACCAGTCCCAGCGTTCTTGAGGTACTGTTGAATTTAAAAATCTGCATTGGCGTGGTGTTATGATAGGAAATGTAGTCGTAGGGAAATGGATTTGTCGACCCGAGTTCAAATCTTGGACGAAGCTACAGTTCACTGGAATGAATTTCGAATTGCTGTTTAAACTCCAATCAGGGAAAAATTCCATTGTTTTTGGGGGTTGTTTGTTAAAATTCCTATATATATATATATATATATATATATTATATATATATATATATTATATATATATATATATACCAACCCCGGCATTGTTTTAATTACTTTTACTGGCACAACGGACTACTGTGGTCGGCCAACGACCGCGGGAATCTTCCTCTGTGTGGCTGAATAATCAACTTTCACCGACTAATTAGTGATCGGCACTGAGTTCAATACTCACCAGTTACAGCATTCTTGAGGTACTGTTAAATTTAAAAATGTGCATTGGCGTGGTGTTATGGTAGAAAATGTAGTCGTAGGAAATGGACTCGTCAACCCGAGTTCAAATCCTGGACGAAGCTACAGTTCACTGGAATGAATTTTGAATTGCTGTTTAAAATCCAATCACGGAAAAATTCCTATGTTAAATATTTTGGGGGTTGATTGGTTAAAATTCCAATATATGTATATATATACCAACCCCTCCGCACGAGCAGGATGTGACACAAGGTCAATTTCTTAAGCGGAGTTTAACAGGTTTGAATTCAGAGTTTTCCTTCTTCTAGACCGGTTGCCTAACCAAGGTTAAAGAACCAAGTCTGACCTACTATTTACACATAGCTGGAGGGAGAGTAGGATTCATACCTTTCATACTGGGGGTTTTGTATGAATATATATATCTTATATATACATATATACATATACATTGTTTTTTCTTTTGGCCAAATATTGTACCAACAGATTATTTTTGGTTGGTATGATTATCTTGGTCTTTTCTTTTTTCCCAAAAAGATTTTTCTCACCGGGTGATGTTTGATAGTATATTTCTACAATCAAACTATTTGCTGATTTTTTTCTCACCGTGAGGATTTACCAACAATTTTGGTATATTAAATATATATATATATATATATATATATATATATATATATATATATATATAATATATATATATATATATATATATATATATATAAAGTTTAAAAATAACGGTATAATGAATGAATGGGTGAAATAAAAATGAATGAAATGATGGGGATAAATGAAAAATCCTTTCCAAGGTACCGCTCTCAAAAGTATTAAAACACTTTTTGAGAGTGAGGTCCCTTATAGAATTTTTTTCTCATCCATTATTAAACTCCATTGAAGCATCAAGTTAATATAATTATTCTATAAGTTATTAGAGAAGATAGAATGTGTCTCTTACCTTTGTAATCTGTTGAGAATCAGTTTTTATTTTTACTAGCAAATATATGCACCCTCCGGGTGCAAGTATTTAAGTTTTAATGTAATAAATATTGTATTAAAATTAGAAAGGCTAATGAAACTAAATAAGAATACAGATAAAAAGATTTGAAACAGAGGGAGTATAATAAAGATTTGAAACAGAGGGAGTATAATAAAAAATGGAACAACTGAAACTTACTCTTCCATCACTCTTGTCTTTCATTGTTGTTTTTTTCTAATTTAAGTATTTAGTTAAAAAGAGGAAGTAAAGAATAAAATGACAGTTATTTTATCTTGTTAATGGGTTTCATTTAAGATTCATTGAAGAGATTTTTGCTTATATTCATTAAAATAAAACCAAACAGTTAGAAATCAATAATACTAAGCACATATTTATTAAATTCGATTTTTTAATATCAATATGCAAATTAGCCTTCCCGTTCACATTGTAAAGCGCTATTTTGTTGTATATATAAATATAATTGCATGTTGTTAGTATGTAGACATACTTAACAGTATTAATAATGTAAGACAATTTTATTAATAATTGAGGTTTAGATAAAAATAAAATAATGGAGAATGTGATGTAAATAACTAAGAGAATTGTGACTTGAGTAGGAATATAGTTTCGGTTACAGACAGAAAAACACACAATCTCCATTATAATAAGATATATATATATATATATATATATATATATATATATATATATATATCTAATCTTGTCTGGTTAACTTCCGGTGAATATTGCTACATTGTAACTATCTTGAATTCAAAATAAAAACGGTCAAATAGAAGAATCTATTTACTTAGCTTTTTTATATTCAACAAAAGTGGTGGCAACATGTTTAAAAAAGGACCGTCCTGGCATGCATGAAATACTTGTCCAACGCAACCTGAGATGGGCTGGCCACTTAAACAGACTTGGGGATGATAGACTGCCAAATCAGATTTTTATACTCTTAACTGAGGGACCACGTGTAATCGGTACATCTCTTTTTTAACGGCTCTGCTTCTTTTATTCATTTCTGATTTGATATTATATTCGACAGTGAATTTAATTTCAACATCATCTGATAAAATGGAATTTATAAAAATCAAAAAATTATTCTAACACTCGACATTGAGGTGGTAAACAATTGGTAAACAAAAAATATCTATATAAAAATACCGGTTGAATCGAACTTAACGGACCTAAATTCCACCATCGTATGTCACTCCGCCGAAAGAAAAAAATCCAAAAAAAATCAGGGAATTAACTGAATTTAATGAAGTGTTCAGTGTTGATATATTAATGAATAAAATATATAATGCACTAGTTATCTTATTTAAAAAACTTTTACATTTTTTCAGGTCAGTTAACTTTGAACCACGTCTTTGAGAATCTGTGTTGTGCCTCAAAGATACGTATTTCAAATTAACTGACCTGGAAAAATGTAAAGGTTTTTAAATAAAATAACTAGTTTTAGTGCATCTTTTATTGATTAATATATCAACACTAAAAATTTCATTAAATTCAATTAATTACCTGATTTTTGGTATTTTTTCTTTCGGTGGGCTGACATACGATGGTGAAACGAAAGATAAATTTGCTGAAGACTGGAGTGAAGAACTTTAAACCTTTTCAGATTAATTTTCAGATTGAATTCTGACCTAGTATAGAAATAACAGGTGTTCACCCACACAACAATACAAAAAAGAAAAAGAAAAAAGCCATTTTAAAATGTGATGCGATAAAAATTCAGAATATTACTTTTTCAAAATATACAACCACAGAAAATGTAATGAATACTATTACTAGAGCTATTGCTTTAAAAATCCATTATTTTTACTAGCAAATATATGCACCCTTCGGGTGCAAGTATTTAAGTTTAAATGTAATAAAATATTAGATTAAATCAGAAAGGCTAATGAAACTAATTAAGAATTCAGATAAAAAGATTTGAAACGGAGGTGGTATAATCGGAAAAAAGAACAACCGAAACTTACTCTTCCATCACTTCCGTCTTTCATTGCTAAATTGTGCTAATTTAACTATTTAGTTAAAATAGGAAGTAAAGAATAAAATTACAGTTATTTCTTCTTGTTAATGAATTTCTTTTAGGATTTATCCCCGAGATTTTTGCTCATATTCATTAAGATAAAACCA
>CM042169.1:72556888-72568306 GCA_023376005.1 Doryteuthis pealeii
TTTTTTTATTACAGTATTTTGATCAATCAAATTTGTGAAATACCGTTTTAGACACCGATAATTCTATTTTCATAGGCCAAATTAATTTTTCACTATTTTGATTTTCGATTTTTAAAATTTCGTTGAAGCTCAAGTCAATGACACAGGAACTCACAATATACATACAGATATATGTGTGTGTGTCTGTGTGTGTCTGTGTGTGTATGCGTGTGCGTGTGCGTGTTTGTGTGTGTGTAATACATTATCTGCTCTACTAAGGTATTGTGCACTTTTATATTCTTAATAACCCTAACTAATTCAGTCAATATTTGTATCGAAGGTCGATGTTGTGATTAAATTGATATTGAATTCCCCGGCATGTCATGTCTATCATATATATATTATATATATATATATATATAATATATATATATATAATATATATTGAAATGTGGAAGTGTGAAATTGATATGTTTGAAAAAAAAGATGTTTACAAAAGCATGGGATCATCAGGAGAGAATGTGCAACCGTTTCGGGGCCTTCCTCTCAACGGTTTTAAAAAGCACATCGGACCCCCTCACTGATGTGAGGTCCCTCAGACTATCTATATCGACCGCACGTGGATCGGTCTTCAACAAAAAATAAGACGGGATGAAATGACCGTTAGAAGAAAGAATGCACAAAACATTGGCCGATGTTGCTTTTTAAAACCGTTGAGAGGAAGGCGCCGAAACGGTTGCACATTCTCTCCTGATGATCCCATGCTTTTTGTAAACATCTTTATTTTTTCAACATATCAATTTCATATATATATATATATATATATATATATATATACGATTAAAATCGAATGGGTTAGAAACTACCAATTTAAGTTTCTCGCAGTTGCGTGAATCTTCAGGTTCTGAAGATTCGGGCTACTGCGAGGAACTTAAGTAGGTAGTTTTTAAACCATTCAATTTTAATCGTCCAATTAGTTCTTTATTTGAGCACTCTTAATCGGTTTAGTGAAAAAAAATCCCAATGTAAATAAGACTGTATACTTATTGCTTGGTTGATTTTATGGTAACTGCGATATATATATATTATATATATTATATATTATATATATATATATAATATAATATAATATATATATGTGTGTGTGTGTGTGTGTGTGTGTGTGGTGTATGTGTGTAAACATGCAACACGAGAATACAGTCATAAAAAATACCATCAATTTTCAAAAAAAAAATATTTAACTAGAATGCCATAACGACGACTTCAGTTCCAGTGATCTTTTGAAAAAGAGATTTTATCTCGAAAATTTCAATAATAAAATACAGGTTAACACACAAAACCAATGTTACCATATTCTTTACACCTGTATTGTGATAGCCTTCGAAATCAACTTCCAAACCAATTTAATATATATATATATAATATATATATTATATATATAATATATATATATATTAATTTTGGATGTTTGTTTTTAGAAGCATTCTTGAATAAAGTTGATATTATTATTTATATTTTGCTTGAGGGTAATTACAATGCGTATATCGTATAAAGCTTGATAATTATAGAAAATAATCATGGCAGGCGAACTCGGCAAACAAATGTGCGATGCGTAGAACATCATACATCCTGTTTCGACATCATTAAGTCTCAGCAGCTATGTATACTAACGATTTCCCTCCGACAGAAATCGAAACCGGGAGTCCAGCAGGCAGATTCAGAGACTTTACCACTCGGCTACCGATACGCACCGCACAATCCATGTGAAATTGTAATTGCCTTCAAGCAAAATATAAATAATAATAAAATAATAATAATAATAATAATAATAATTATAATATATATATATATATATATATATATATATATAAAATTTTTCCGAGATGAAATAAGGAAAATAAAGTGCTCAGTAAGAGCTTTATAAACAATCAAAGGGAGATAACTTTGTGAGCCTATACATATTTTTGGATTTATATTTTCGGATTTATCAGAGACCACGAACTCAACCGAAATAATTGCGGTCATTAATAAAAATATAACCACAAAAAATGTTTTTGAGACACACCAGATGAATTAAAGGTATCCTGACGAAAGCAAAAAGCTTGAAACCTTAGGTAGATGCCTACAAAAAACAGATTTATTTAATAAATAAATATATATATATATATACTTATATATATATATATATATATATTATATATATATATTAAAAGTAATTGGTAATTTGCTTGAAGCATTGTTAAGTATGTTATAATATATTAATAATTTGAAGGCAATTACAATGCGTATAAAAAATAAAAACAAAAAGATGTTATTTTTGTCTTATCGATTTTGAAGCATAAACTTCATCATCAGAGATTCGAATCTTTTTTTTCATACGCATTGTATTTGCCTTCAAATAATAATAATAATAATAATATATATATATATATATATATATATATATATATATTTATATATATATATAAAGTAAAGTCGACGGGGCGGCCTAAAGTCGGTATCAGCCAGTCAGCGAGGGAGTCTATCCCCTTTTCTTGCGCTAGACCAAGGAGATTGTTTTAGCATCTGAGGTGGAGCGCCACACCTACCACCAGCTCCTTACTTTACCGCACAGATACCTGTGCTATTCATACGCTGAGTTGGCGAGGACCGGTATTGAACTAGGAACCTGGTGGTTTCTAGCCGAACGCTCTACCGACTGAGCTAACCCGGCCCCTTATATACATATATACATATTGAAATTATAGATTTAGAGATTTAACGCAAGACTATTTTGAATATTTTACCAAAACCGTTCGAATTGATTTCTGAAAAACTGCAAGTATTGCAAACTCTAAGTAACCAAGGGGAAAAGAAAGACAAATCCACCTACACAGCAATAACGTGTGTTCCTTTACACAAACACAAAGTGCTAAATGACTTATCTGCTCCTTGGCGCCAACTGTGTAGCATAAGAACATGCAATTGATCACATATTACTATTACAACTAATACTGTTAGTGGACATGATGCCGACACCCCGAGAAATTGGGAACGCGATCGAGAAACCAAAATGTGCCAAAGCTGCTGGTGTTTATGATTTCTCTACAGAGAATTGTTAAACCCGAAGCGGGTATCAAGGAAAACTACCCCAAGTATTCAAAGAGGCAGTCAACATACCATTCTCCAAAAATAAGTGTGAAAAATCGGTCTGCTCCAACTACGAGGTTATTTCGCTATTATATTACTAACATCAACTTGGTAATACAGTCATGTGTTGGGTATACATGGATCAAAGTAAATGTGAAATGAAAACAGCTTCGTCCAGGAATTGAACTCGGGTTGACGAGTCCATTTCCTACGACTCTAACCATTAGACCATGCGTCTCCAGAGATTTTTTTTACATATAAGGTGTGTGCTAGATGCCCACTCTCCCTTACTTATAGACTAGACCGGAACTATGTGATCTATCTCTTGGCCAATCACTGGCAGTACTCTGAGGTTGATACTATACTTAACCGACCCTACTGGCCATAATTACGTTGACATTCATGGACGACGGACATAGGATTAAATCACTGGACCTTTACCAAGATGCAGGATAGAACATACGCTTACCAAGGATTCCATAACATAGGACTTTCTTTAAGCCCTTTTCAACTGGCCAAAGATGGCATTTAAAAACTTAACACCCTTCAGCATTAAAACCATCAGCTATCGTCTTGTAGGACATATATGATGAAAGATTATGGAGGCGCGTGGTCTAATGGTTAGAGTCGTAGGAAATGGACTCGTCAACACGAGTTCAATTCCTGGACGAAGCTGTTGGAATTTCACATGGCGCTAATACCCTTGGGAAAGGTATGAATCCAATTTTCCCTCCAGCTATGGGTAAATAGCAGGGCAGACTGGACTCTTTATCCATGGCTAGGTAACCAGTCTAGGAGAAGGAAAACACTGAATTCAAACCTGTTAAACTCCGCTTAAGAAATTGACCTTGTGTCGCATCCTGCTCGTGCGGAGGGGTTGGTAAATATATATATATATATGATGAAAGATTTAGAGTTTGGACTGCTCAGCACATCTGAAACCTCATCGTTGAAGTTTAAGTATGTTCATCTTTCAGGAATCACGGAATTATGCAATGTTATTGTAAAAAAATCACGTGACTGGCATGTGATCTCGTTCATTAGATCGAGATCTGCTATCAGAAAACGAGAATCTTTGGCGAACAATAAAGGCGAGAGGGAAACCTGATTTAGAAATTCTATGATATTCACCCCGAATACGTTTCAGATGTAAGCGTTAGCCGAAACCGAGAAGCGAAGTTGATCCGAATTAAATTTAATAAGATATGTTCTCAAATCAAAGTTTTTGACGGGAGAAGAAATAAAGAAAGATCTGTCGGATTCAAAGGGTTCTCGCTGTTGTATGACTTCATCGAAAACAACTTTCAACTCTGTCTGCCAGTGTTGGGATTTCATAAATAGAAGGATTCTTGGCGCGAAAAACAGCGTCTTCTATATCGGTATATCAATTAACGGCTTGGGTAAATGGATTTTCAAATGTTAGGGTCGGTGGAAACCAAAGTTTCTAATACATAGCAGAAATAATTGAGACACTTTTGTTTGAAAATTCATTAAGAACCTTATCTATCTATCTATCTATCTATCTATTCATTTCAGTTTATACCTATCGATGTATCTATCTATCTATCTATCTCTATCTATCTATTCATTTCAGATACCTATCGATGTATCAATCTATCTATCTATCTCTCTCTCTCCTCTCTATATATATTAATATATTATATATATATATATATATATATATATGTATATATGTAATATATATATATATATATATGTTTATATTTATATATATATATAATCCAAAAGTCCAGAGAAGAAATCTTCCTTACGACACAATAGTTTTATTTAAAAAAACTGTCGCAGTTTAAGAATGTTTGCTCTTAATGTTAGAGTCACAGAGCAAATATATAAGTAAAGAAATAACAAAAGACTTAGAGATTAAGCATTATAGTCTATTTCAGGGAGCTTAGACAAAGTGTCTAACTCGCCCAACTCATAAGATGCTAATAATGAAATCTGTATTACTTTAAAGGCATTTGAAAACAGATTTTTATTTTTTATTTTATTTTTTAAAATTTAAAAAAAAATATGAATTCAAACTGAAAACATTGATATTGCAAAGAAAAATTTTTTTCTTAAAATCACTTCCGTCAAAAGAAATGGGTCAGTGAAACATGTAACTAATAAAGTATCCAATATAATTTGACATCAAGAAAATCAGACAGACAGATTAAGCAAAATTCACCTATTCAACCAATACGAAAGAGCAACTGGAATAATGAAGGATTTAAAAATATATATATATAGATTAATTATTATATCTAAAGTAAGATAGTTAAATATCAAAATCTCTCTATATATATGTATATATATATATATATATATATATTATAATATATATATATATTATATATATATATTATTAATTATTATTTTTATTATTATTATTTTTGTTATATAAAGTGAGATAGCTAAGAAAGAAAGTAAAGCTAATAAATATTAGATTTAAGTTAAAAGAGAAATAAAAAGTAATTTATATAATATTAAATTTTTTTAAATAGAGGTATACATACACATACACATATAAATACACACATATAAATACATACATATATATACGCATACATAAATAAATACATATAAACACATACATACGAAAACAAAAAATAAAATAAAAGCTAAGCTCCCTGAAATAGACTATAATGCTCCAACTCTAAGTCTTTTTTATTTCTTTACTTATATATATATATATATATATATATATATATATATATATATTATATTCATTTTCAGTTTATACCTATCGATTTATCTTTATCTATCTATCATAGGTTTGGTTGGCCCCACAAAGAAGCAACTATATGGTCACCTACCCCCCATCTCACAAACCATCCGGGTGAGACGGACGAGGCATGCAGGACACTGCTGGAGAAACGGGAACGAGCTCGTAAGCGACGTTCTCCTGTGGAAGCCAACACATGGACATGCTAACGTAGGACACCCACTAAGGACCTACATTGACCAACTATGCGAGGATTCTGGATGCTGCGCAGAGGACCTCTCCGGGGCAATGAGTGATAGGGAAGGTTAGCGAGAGATTATCATGGATATCCGTGCTGCTTGCGCGACATGATAATGATGATCTATCTATCAATACATCCATCCATCTATCAGTCTATCTATCAATCTATCTATCTATCTGTTCATTTCAAGTGTTCTTATCTTTCATTCTTTATCTATATATCTCTTTATTCTTTTCTGGTTTTATCTATCTATCAATTTATCTATGTATGTTCTTTATATATATATATATATATATATATATATACCTAATATATATATATATTATATATATATAAATTTTGTGGTGTGTGTGTGTGTGTGTATTCTTATCTATTTATCTATCCATATATCTATCTTAATCTATCTATGTATCTATGTTTCTATATATCTAACTCTATATCACTGTGTATTTCTACATCTATCTATCTATCTATCTATCTATCTATATCAGTCTGTTTATATCTATCTATCAATATTTCCTTCTTATCTATACTTTTATCTATCAATCTATCAATCTATCTATATCAGTCTGTTTATATCTGTTAATAACATCTTATTCACACATTCACTATACACTTAACATCTTTCATTTTGTCCCTCACATACAAATGACTTAACAGTGTCCTGAAGATGATACAATATACCGAAATGCTTAAGTATTGACACATAAAATTGTTTCCCCTGATCATAACATACTATACTTATATCTATCAATCTATCTATCTATCTATCTATCTATCAATTTATATCAGTCTATCAATCTAAGTTTATTCTTATCTATGCTTTTATCTATCAATCTACATATATACTTATATATCTCTACCTATGTATCTACCTACCTATCTATCTATCTATATCTATTTATATATGCCTATCTATCAATCTATGTTTATTCATACCTATACTTCTATCTATCTATCTATCAATCTACATATCTATCTATCTATATCAGTCTTTTTATATCTATCTATCTATCAATCTAAAGTTTATTCTTATCTATACTTCTATCTATCAATCACAATATAATCTATCAGATTAATCTACCTACATATCTATCTATATCAGTCTGTTAATACGAATCTATCTGTTTATTCTTATATTCTATCTATCAATCTATATATCTATCTATCTATCTATCTATCTCAGTCTGTTTATATCTATCTATCCATAAGTTTATTCTTATCTATGCTTCTATCTATCAATCTACATATCTATCTATCTATCTATTTATCTATCTATCTATCTAAGCCATTTTTTATCTATTTATTTCTACTTATTTCTATTTTTATCTATCAGTTTATGCATTTCTGTTTATATCTATATATGTACCCATCTATCTTGCTAAGTCTGTTCTTATCTGTTTATATTTATCTTGGAAATCAACGTTAGTTTATACATAATAGTTTATTCCAACTAAATTTTAATTTGTATACACTTTTTTCTTCGACAGAAAAAAACATCCAGTTTTTTTAAGTGTCACCCGTGTAGTGCAAGAGAACTTCGGCAAATGCTAATGGGTGCTGGATATTGTAATGTTTTACTATTTTCCCTGCTATAATAAGATCAGTTACGATCATCGATTGGACCGGTGCGTAACATGCGTTTGCTGGTGAAACGTCTTTTGTAAAGACTAGTTTAATCTGTCATTTTTGTGCACATTTCCTGTTAAATTTAAAATGATGTTTTTTGGCGCGATTAAATAGACTTGACCGACCCACAAGCAAAAGAGTTCGCAGACTTCTTAGTTTCTGCAGCGTTGGCGGAATAAACATTACTAGTTTATGAACTTGTGCTTTTTCAATTTTTTCACAATATTGCATACTGTCGCATTCAATTCTACTTTTTCTTTTCACACAACACACACACACACACACACAACACACACAGCACACACATATAATACATAAATATATATATATATATATATAATATATATATATGGGAGTAAATATGGAAATTAAATCCGACAATTATTAAAGAAAATTTGAAAAAAACAAGTGTTCCGAAAATGGGATGAATTTAAGACGTCTCTTCCTGTTTATTGTTGATAATTAAATTCATCCCATTTTCGGAACCACTTGCTAATTCTTAATATTATATATATTATATATATAATATATATATATAATATATAATTTGTTATGTATAAGTTAGTAGCTTACCGGTGGGTGTGAGTACGATCGTTGGAAGCGCACAGTATCCAGGGGTAAAACTGAGAAAAAACAAATACAAAGTGCTCAATACAATGTAGAGCAAAAATTTATTTTAACAATGGAAAGGAGTAACCTACTCGAGTTTCATCGATTGATTCTTCGGGTTTACATCAGTTAAATTAATCGAGTTTTCGATTAATCTCAGTTGGTATAATACATGTATGTACCAACTGAGATTTATCGAAAACTCGATTAATTTAACTGATGTAACCCTGAAGAATCAATCGATGAAACTCGAGTAGGTTACTCCTTTCCATTGTTGTTTAGTATATATATATAATATAATATATATATATATGAGGGTAAGTAACAAAAAATGTGTTTATTTTTATATGGCTTTAAGCCGCTTTAAGCCGACAGCTAGTGTAACGGGTAGATACTTCGCCTGTCAGCTTGACAGTCGAGGTTTCGAGACCCACAAGAGCAGTCTCGCCATGTCTATAAGCTTGCTGATGAGACCTAATAGGTCGAAATGTACATTCAGGGATTTACATTTTTCGACTTGTTTTAGCCTTACATTTGAAAATATATGCCCGCCTGAAAATTCATTTAATTGTTAACTAATTAATTTTCAAAATTAGGTATGACTTACATTAAGCACATATCCTCCATATATATTATATATTATATATAATATTATATATATTGTGTGTGTGTATGTGTGTGTTGTGTGTGATGTGTGTGTGTGTGTGTGTGTAGTATATTAAGAAAAATTTAAAAAACATAGTTTTAAATAAGCTTGAGTGGAAGCTTATTAGCCGACAGCTGCTGTGTTTTCGAGCTATTAATTAGATCTTCTTCAGGTATTTGTTGATATAAGGAAAGGTAATAAAAAGAACTCTGGAAAAGGTAACGGCTTTGAAATAGACAGCGGTTGTTTCTTCAAATTTCAAATTTTGAACAGACTGATAAACAAGGACTAATCGCAGTTTTTCTCGTTATTCTGTGCCAATAAACTTGTTTTTTTTTTTTAACGTTTTCTTAATCAACAAATGCCTTGAAGAAGATCTAATTAATAGATCGAAAACACTGCAGCATCGGCTAATAAACTCACCACTCAACTTATTGAAACCTGTGTTTTTCAATTTTCTTACTATTACTAATCACGTCGGATTCACTTCCATCTCTTCACAACCACACACGCACGCGTATATATATATATTATATTATTATATATAATATTATACACCGAGTACAACATATACATACGCACGCCACACACACACACACACACACACAAAAAAAAGTAAACATAGACATATATACGTAGGCACACACATACACACACCAAAAAGTATAAATTTAAGTAGAAAAACATAGAATGATCTTCGGAACAAGAACAAAAAACAAATTACAAACACACACACACCTGGTATATCAAATGAACATCTGATGAACTTTATCAACACAACCCAAATAGTAAAGTTATAAAAAAAAGCTATAAAATTCAGCTAATGACTTTATTAGTAAAACAGCCCCAAAAAACAAAAACACCTGTTTAAAAGACTAATGTTAAAAATGAAATTCCATCCACCCCCATAAAAGAAGAAAGAAGAGGGTGTGAATATTCATGTGTATGATATATATATATACACATGCATGTAAGAATTCATTTTCATATTATCAACAAAGCCTGAAGAAAGATACCAGAAGATCTGAAACACGTGTTGCACATGATAAACAAGAAATAAAAAATATTTTCTGAGAACAAAATACATTTTGCAGACCTTCCTTTTTTTTTATAAAATATTGAAATTTTCTCCGTGGGAACCAAGACACATTATATATATATATATATATACTATATGTATATATATAATAAAAGGATAATTATACCTAGAGTGTTGTAAGAATCCTCGCGGTGAAAAAAAACCAGAAATAGTTGATTGTAAAAATATACCACCAAACATCAACTGGGGAGAAAAAAAATTTTGGGGAAAAAATAAAAGGGACAGATAGTCGTACCAACAAAAAATAATCTATTGTACAGTATTTGGCCAAAGAAAAAAAAACATTTATGTATAATACCATATGTATATAAGAATATATATATTATCATATAACCGCTAGGAGAAAGCTAATAAGTAAAGTGCTCGATACTAATAGAGCAAATAATAAAGATAAATACTTAATGAGTCAGACGAACCTACTATTAAGATTATCGATTAATGCTCTTCAGGCTAAGATCTGAAAGTGAGTGAAAGAGCATATAAGCGCAACTAATAGTAGGTTCGATCTGAGCTCATTAGATTTATCCTTTTATATATAATATATATAATAATATATTATATATATATATATATATAATATATAATAATATAATTATTGGCATGACGCTGCATATCATATATATATTATGGCAGTTTATATATATACTTATATATTAATATATAATATATTATAATATTATATATGGAGGCAGTGTTGATTATCACAATAGCTACGCGTGATGATATATACCCTGGCCGAGAATAGGCAATGAATCCATATATTTCTCCTCCAGCTATGGTTTAATAGAATAGGGCAGCGACTGGCTCTTAACCTTAGGGTAGGTTACCAGTCTAGAAGAGGGTTATAACTCTGAAATAAAAATTTCCTGAGGATCAGGTCGTTGAATTGGGTTGTGCATTCCCTTGCACTGCAGCCCCAATTCATTATCTAGTCGAACTTACACAAAAGATGTAGACAATTAAGAAAGAAAAATAACAAACACAAGCCTTCACCATAAAACAAATTACCCTGTGTGGAGATTCATTGTGCTTGTATACCCTCATACGATCGAGATACGACGGGAGAGAAAAATTCCTTATTATCATAATAATACACCCGCGCTGTCGTCGAACTAGATAGTACGCTGATCCACCTCTGATAAACTCCCAGCAGACAACTCGATCGATAGTAGCTAAGTGGAGTCGTGTTTATAATAATATATAATATGATATAATAATATATATATACTAAGCAAATATATGCACCCCCGGGTGCAAGTATTTTAACTTTATAAATATAAATAAATATTCATATTAAATAGAAAGGCCTAAGGAACTGAATTAAGATGCAAATAAAAGATTTAATAATCTCATCTAAAAAA
>CM042169.1:72568406-72570906 GCA_023376005.1 Doryteuthis pealeii
CACACAAGCAACTTTTATACACACGGGGTTTACCATAAACAGATACACAACACACACACACACACACTCATAACACAAGCATACTCTTATACCACACCGGGGTTACACATAAACAGATACACAACCACAACACACACTCTATACACACAAGCATACTCTTTTATACATCACGGGTTACACATAAACTAGACAGACACACAGACACAGACACACCCACAAGTCAACACACACCAAGCATACTCTTGTATACACACGGGGTTACAACATAAACAGATACACAGACACACACAACACACACAGTTAGTTGGCCAGTTTAGCAGTGAGTATCCGCCTAGGAACACACCAGTACTGTTTTGTTTGTTGGCTGGCTGGCTGGTTGGGTTTTTATGCAGAAACATTTTGTTTTTTCATTCTGTTTGGGCTCTCAATTTTTTTTAAAAACTCAATTTTTTAAACACATTTTTAATGAAAATGTGATCATTTACTGTAATATAGCTGTACATCTAATCTTAGGGTAATTCCATATCAAATCATCCAGGCCATGTACCTCCACCCCTTCAATTTTTCTGAAATTTTCTACAGGTGTAGGACCATGTTAAAGTTAGACAATCCCAAAATTTGAGCTTTCAAATTTCAAATTGGTAAGAGTAATATCGATTTTTAGCTCTCCAAATTTGGGGAGGGGTTCGCAAAAAATAGTGTGACTTTTTAAATTCTATTTTGTCTGTAAAATGAGTTCTAGAGCTTCCCTACTCCTAAAAAATGGTTTATAAAAGCATTTGGCCAAAGAATAAAAAATAAAAAAAGCTATCAAAGTCTTAAAGTTAAACCAATTTAAGTTATTGATGATTTCTGA
The DNA here is from genome assembly GCA_023376005.1 of Doryteuthis pealeii. Classification (NCBI taxonomy): domain Eukaryota; kingdom Metazoa; phylum Mollusca; class Cephalopoda; order Myopsida; family Loliginidae; genus Doryteuthis; species Doryteuthis pealeii. The sequence continues at coordinate 72,569,263 of CM042169.1, forward strand.
TTTTTTCATAGCAAGATCAATATCCCGATGTGGCATGCATCTATAACAAAAAATTTTTTCTATTATATTTCACATATATTGAACATTATTTGTACCATAAAGATAGTTTGGTTTTGCTCAGAACTGAAGCCACAAAATCAGTTAAAATTTTGCACTTTTATGTTTAAGTGTTTCCGTTCAACAAACTAGACTATAGTTGGAAAGAGAATTCAGGGTAGAAAAAAATGACAATATTTTATATATTTTTTATCATAGGTTTGGGTTGGCCCCACAAAGAAGTAACTATATGGGTCACCTACCCCCATCTCCACAAACCTCGGTGAGACGGACGAGGCATGCAGGACACTGCTGGAGAAACGGGAACGAGCTCGGTAAGCGACCGTTCTCCTGTGGAAGCCAACACAGGACATGCTAACGTAGGAACCCACTCAGCGACCTACATTGCCAACTATCGAGGATTCTGGAGCTGCGCAGAGGACCTCTCCGGGGCAATGAGTGATAGGGAAGGTTAGGCGAGGAATATCATGGATATCCGTGCTGCTTGCGCGACATGATAATGAATGATCTATCTATCAACATCCATCATCTATCAGTCCTATCTATCAATGCTATCTATCATCTGTTCATTTCATATGTTCTTATCTTTTATTCTTTATCTATTATCTCTTTATTCTTTTTGGTTTTATCTATCTAATCAAATTATCTATGTATGTTCTGTTAAATATATATATAATATATATTATAAATATTATATATATATATATATATATATTTTGTGTGTGTGTGTGTGGTGTGTGTGTATTCTTATCTATTTATCTATCCATATATCTATCTAATCTATCTATGATCTATGTTTCTATATAATTCTCTATATCACTGTGGTATTCTACATCTATTACATCTATCTATCTATCTATCTATATCAGTCGTTTATATCTTCTATCAATATTTCCTCTTAATCTATGACTTTTATCTATAATCCTAATCAATCTATCTAATATCAGTCTGTTTATATCTGTTAATAAACATCCTTATTCACACATTCACTATGAACACTTACACATCTTTTCATTTTGTCCCTCAACATACAAAATGACTTAACAGTGTCCCTAAAGATGATACAATATACCGAATGCTTAAGTATTTGGGACACATAAAATTGTTTCCCCCTGATCATAAACATACTATAATCTTATATCTATCAATTCTATCTATCTATCTATCTATCTATCAATTTATATCAGTCTATTCAAATCTAAGTTTATCTTATCTATGGCTTTTATCTATCAATTACATATATATCTTATATATCTCTACCTATGAATCTACTAACCTATCTATACTATCTATATCTATTTTATATGCTATCTATCATCTATGTTTTATTCATACCTATACTTCTATCTATCTATCTATCAATCTACATATCTACTATCTAAATATCAGTCTTTTATATCTATCTATCTATCAAATCTAAGTTTAATTCTTATCTATAACTTCTATCTATCAATCTACATATATACCTATCTATCTATCACCCAATTAATCTACCTACATATCTATCTATATCAGTCTGTTAATACGAATCTATCTGTTTATTCTTATATTCTATCTATCAATCTATATATCTATCTATCTATCTAT
>CM042169.1:72580906-72583406 GCA_023376005.1 Doryteuthis pealeii
TACCTATAAAAGTGGGCTACTTATTTTACAGTTGGATTGTATTACAAATAATTTTGATATTTATATACACTTTTTACAAATTTACACTTTTTTTAAATTACTCTACACCAGACTTTTTTGAGTCTTATTTTATAACTATAATGCTTCTGATTAATTTTAAAATTAAAAACGAAGTTCATTTTATTTTTAAATAAAATTCATTTTATTTTTAATATAGACAGTGCATTTTTTTATTAATTCCAACGTTTGACTAGCAGCGTTCTGTTTTTGCTAACGGTCATTTTCCCCGTCTTATTTTTGTTGATGACCGACCCACGTGCGGTCGATGCATGATATTGCGAGGGTCCTCATATCAGTGAGGAAGGGCCGGTGTTGCTTTTTAAACCGTCGAGAGGAAGGCCCCGAAACGGTTTGCACATTCTCTCCTGATGAGCCCATGCAGTTGTAAACATCCTTTGTTTTTTCATTATATCATATTCACATATATATATATATATATATATATATGAAATAGACGTATCAATTCTGTAGAGATGACATTATGATTATTGATTGATGGCAATAAAAAACTTGACTCAACTGTCGTTTTCAATTTCTTTTTTTGTTTCTTTTTAAACAAGGAATCTTCCTTTCTGCACAAAATGAAAAAACAACTGAAATTCTCAAGATAATCAAAGAAATAATTATAAGAAAAGTGAATATTTTTTGGGTTTTATTCTATTGTAAAATAAATTTTAAAAATGTGTATGAAATATTGGGTAAAACAAAAAAAAAATTGGTAATAGAAAAAGCAATTCCAGAATATTACTAGGCAATGTTTTGTCCTTGAATGTTGATTAAGAAAAGTAAAAGATAGGAAAAGCATGATCAGTTGTTAAAAGTTTGCCAATATATTCCCGAAAGTATTTTAGATGTACATATCTATAATAGGTTCCCACCCCTCTTTCTCTCCCTCCCCACCTCTCTCTCGTTCTTTCTCTCTCACACACTCACACACACACACACACACTCTCTCTCTCTCTCTCTCTCTCTCTCTCTCTATATATATATATATATATATATATATATATATATATATATATATATAATAAGATAAATATATAGGTTTTACATATCTATTTATTGGGTGACAAAGGAACATTCACAACCATATTGGTTTCGTGCGATGCATTTGAAACATCTTCACCTGATGAATGCATCGCATGAAACCAATATGGTTGTGAATGTTCCTTTGTCACCCAATAAATAGATATGTAAAACCTATATATTTATCTTATTATATTATATAACAGCTCTATTTTATATTCAGCACTCTACCAATTAATACTGCCTTTGGTACACCATTCCAGCAAAAGCCGAAATAGTGACCATCTCACACTACAGTATATATATATATATATATATATATATATATATATATATATATATATATATATATATATATATGTGTGTGTGTGTGTGTGTGTGTATGTGTGTGTGTGTGTGTGTCTGTGTCTGTGTCTGTGTGTGTGTGTCAACTTTCACTGCTAGCATAAAGCAATAATCGTCTGTTGTTTACAGACCAGATCCCTCTGAACAAAGGTATGTATTTAATAGTTTAAACACCATGTCGAAACACAGTGTCTGTGGATGACTATATATATATATATATATATATATATACTGAGCCAGTAATGTAGGTATGTTTGTGCTTATCTATTTGTTGCCATCCAATCCCGATATTCTTTTGAATAAATTTCTTTTCAAGATCTCTTACGTTGAGATCTCGAACACATTGAATATTTTATGGTTATCAGTTGGACATTAGTGAGATCCGCATCTAACACAACTCACTTGTTATACGAATTTACCCTTCCCCTTTTCCCCTCTCCTTGTACGGAATATTCAGCAAAGGAATTGCCGTACGTTGCAATACCGGTCTTTGTGAATAGGGAGCAGTGTTGTTTTTTTTTTTCCATTTTTTTCTGTATTTTTTTTTTTTTTTTTTTGGTGGGGGGCTTATTGACTCACAAATCCACCAATTGAAGAACATGTGCTTGCATCACTGCCTCTTCTATCAGTACCGTTTCTACAGTTAAGAAAATGCCATTATCACCAGTTCCACTCTGATCCAGAGTGGTAGTAGCTGTTAGATCCCCTAAATGAGTGAAATACGTATTTTTTTAAACAATTTTATTCAGCACATTAGAATACACCGACTGCACCTCTGCAGATGGGTCAAACCCGCCCACCTAATGGGGCTACATGTTGGGCAGGGGTGGTGATATCTGATGCTTAAGGAGGGAATCCTGTTGGGGTCTTACTTAGGCTAGACGGGTGGTTGGAGAGACCACCTCCAATCAATCAGCTGGTCACGTCAATCTCTAGCACCTATACAATTGTCCCGACGCTATTGCCTTTATGGCAAATCCCAACCCTTCTTATTACATGGGTGTTACAAGGGGTTGTGTGAGGATCTTATTGTCCTGGGTATTACGTTAAACTCTATCTAATGGTGAGG
>CM042169.1:72588406-72595906 GCA_023376005.1 Doryteuthis pealeii
GGCATGCCGTAAAATCCAACCAACCACCAATCCAGTATCACACGCACACTTAATCACTATAAGAATCATCGACTTTCCCTCGGAATTTCAACATTTAATTTCTATGAAAGCGATGGGAAACACATTAGCGTCTTTTCAGCGAGAAAAGGTCCGGGGAAGCGAAAGCATTCAGCGGTTTCCTTGTGACGGAACTGATCCTGCAATTTTCGTACAAATATCCGCAGGCCCAACCATTGATTGTGGCCGATACAGCACAAAGATAGGCCGAACAATTCTGAAATACCCGGATGTACCTGGGCAGATGACAGGAGAAGATTAGGTGACATTAAGTAGATATTACCGCAATGGAGATTTCTAATTTTATCAAGATAAGCCCGGAAAACATGCAGAGATCAAATCTCGATATCCCAGCTGAGTGTGTACTGGCCAACTCCTTATTATTTGTCGGTCTTCTGTAAGGGGCTGTTCAAGTCTTGTTAACGACAAATAGATCAGAAACGGAAGTGTAATTACATCCGGTATTCTCTACCCATGACCATTGTTGTGTGAACAACCGCAGATGCCTTTAATTTAGATAATTGTTTCTGAACTTATTCTCGGACTAATACTCGAACACCTTCGTTGTTATCGTCACAGTGTTTCGGTTGAGTGGCCTAGTGGATAAAAACGTTGGTCAAGCGAACATATTTGGGATTCAATATCTGGATCGGGTTGTGCAAAAAAAATAATAGATACTCGACCAGGGAAGGGGTGAATTGCTTACCTCATTGTAATCTCTTCAGCTTCTTGATAAATATTCTGAGGTAAAATAACGTATGGGAATGTTAGGTGTTTGTTTGTTTGGGTTGTATGGCATGTCTACCCATTTGGGTTATTTATGCCGAATATTTTTTTGTTTAATTCATTCTTGATGGGTACTTAATTCTTTTAAAATTCAATTTTTTAAACACACTTTTCAAAAACATATTTTTCTTTTTTACTGCAAAAAAACTGGGCAGTGTGGAGTACCCCTTCACTCCTCATAATTAGGTAAAAAAAGGCATGTGAATTAGTTGGTTGGGTGTTTGGGTTTTACGGCATGTCTACCCATTGGGTTATTTTATGCCGAATACGTTTTTGTTTAATTCATTCTTGATGGGTACTCAATTCTTAAAGTTCAATTTTTTAAACACACTTTTCAAAAACTTATTTTTCTTTTTCACTGCAAAAAAAATGGGCAGTGTGGAGTACCCCTTCACTCCTCATAATTAGGCAAAAAAAGGTATGCGAATTAGTTGGTTGGGTGTTTGCGTTTTACGGCATGTCTACATATTGGGTTATTTTATGCCGAATACTTTTTTTGTTTAATTCTTTCTTGATGGGTACTCAATTCTTTAAAAATTCAATTTTTTAACGCACTTTTTAAAAACTCATTATTCTTTTTCACTGCAAAAAAAAAAACTGGGCAGTGTGGAGTACCCCTTCATCATTATTACTTCCAGGACTTGTGGATAAAACCGTTGGTCAAACGAACATAGTTATTTGGCAGATGAAATTCAATATCTAAATCGTGTTGTGCAAAAAATAATAAACATTCGTACAGGAAACGGGTGGTCAGGCTACCTCACAAGAATGGCATTGTATTCTCTTCAGCTCTTTGAGGCATATAAAAGTCGTCGGCGTGGCCTAAAGTCGGTATCAGTCAATCAGCGCGAGAGTCTATCCCCTTTTCACTTGCGCTAGACCAAGGAAATTATTCTAGCGTCTGGGGTGGAGCGCCACACCTACCATCAGCTCCTTACTTTACCGCACAGATCCCTGTGCTACTCATACGCTGAGTTGGCGAGAGGCCAGTATCGAACTAGGAACCTTATTGTTTCTAGCCGAACGCTCTACCGACTGAGCTAACCCGGCCCCTTGAGGCATATACTTAGGTTAAATAACGTATGAACTGACAAGTAGAAAAAATCTGATTCTTTTTACCATTTTCTAACCGAATATAGTCAATCGTCTCTATTGTTTTAATGTATGATATATGTGGCAACCCCAAATCTTTTTATCATGTATGTGCTACAAAGCGGTGGCTGAGGGCCTCGGTGTCATGTGTATAACGTTAAACTGCATCTAATGGTGAAGTTTTAGTTCTGGGGCTCAAGATAGTGTTCTGTGAACAACTGAATATGCCTTTAATTTAGATAATTGTCTCTGAACCTATTCTCGGACAAGTACTCGAACACTTTCGTTGTTATCGTCACACTGTTTCGGTTGAATGGCCTAGTGGATAAAAACATAGGTCAAGTGAATATATTTATTTGGCAGTTGGGATTCAATATCTGGATTATGTTGTGCAAATAAAAAAGAAAAAAGAGAAAATAAAATATAAATATTCGTCCAGGGAAAGGGTGGTCTGGTTACTTCACAAGAATGACATGATTCAATATCTAGATCGTGTTGTTAAAATAATAATAAATACTCTACCAGGGAATGGATGGTTAGGCTAGCTGACAAGAATGCTATTGTATTGTCTTCGGTCCATTGATGCGTATACTACAGTAAAATAACGTATGTGAATTAGTTGGTCGTTTTTGGGGTTTTACGGCATGTCTATACATTGGGTTATTTTATGCCGATGACGTCTTTGTTCAAATCATTATTGATGAGTACTCCGTTCTTCCTCCTCTTTCCTCATTTGCCCAATTACCTTTTTAGTATAAAAGCAGAATGTAAAAGCATTACCCTCAATAAAATTTTGAAAAACCTTAAGCCAAACAATAAAGCGAAATATCAATTGAATTTAGTTGCTGTGTTGTTAAATCCACTTTTCCCCTCTATTATCAACGGCATTCTGTCGGATTTATGCAACCCTTCACTCCTCATAATTAGGTAAACTAAGGTATGCGAATTAGTTGGTTGGTTGTTTGGCTTTTACGGTATGTCTACACATTGGGTTATTTTATGCCGAAGACATCTTTGTTTAATTCATTACAGATGGGTATTCAATTCTTATAAAATTCAATTTTTTAAACACGTTTTTTTAAGACTCATTTTTCTATTTCACTGGAAACAAATGGGCAGTGTGGAGTACCCCTTCATCACCCTTACTACCAGGTCTTGTGGATAAAAACGTTGGTCAAACGAACATTGTTATTTGGCAGGTGGAATTAAATATCTGGATTGGGTTGAGCAAAAAATAACAAAAATTCATCCAGGGAAAGGATGGTCTGGCTAACTCACAATAATGACAGTATATTCTCTTCAGCTCTTTGATGCATATACTTTTTTTTTTCAAAGTCAACCGACTGATCCCGTAAAAATACCATTCCCCACATACTAAGCCCGCCCGTATTTTTTCATTCCTCTTTAGCACACACCAAAACCCTCCCCTCTTTCCTCCCTTACCCGATTACCTTTTCAGTATAAAAGCAGAATGTAAAATTATTTACCTCAATAAAATTTGGAAAAAAAAAGCTTCAGCTAAACAATGAAGCGAAATATCAATCAACCACATTTTGTCGGATTTATTCAACCCTTCTCTCCCCATACTTAGATAAAATAAGGTATGCGAATTAGTTGGTTGGTTGTTTGGGTTTTACGGCATGTCTACACATTGGGTTATTTTATGCCGAAGACGTTTTTGTTTAATTTATTACAGATGGGTACTCAATTCTTTTAAAATTAAATTTTTTAAAAACAGTTTTTTAAAACTCATTTATTCTATTTAACTTCAAACAAATGTAGTTCAATATGGAATACACCTTCATCACCATTACTTCCAGGTCAACCCTCACTTGGCGTAGTGATACCTGTTAGGGTCTCGTCTATGGTTTAAATAAATTAAAATTTAGTATTAGAAATGTGTTTAAAAATTGAGTATGGTAAAAATTGAATGCCCAACAAAAATAAATTCAAACAATATGGTTTCAGTACCTCCCCCATGCTTGGGGTGGCCTAAAGTCGGTATCAGCCAGACAGCAAGGGAGTCTACTCCCTTTTCACTAGCGCTAGACCAAGATGCATATACTGAGGTAAAAGAACATATGCGAATGTTAGTTGTTTGGTTGGTTGGATTTTACGGCATGTCTACACCTTGGGTTATTTTATGCCGAAGACGTTTTTATTTCTCTAAAATTTTGAGATGTGGCTTGATGATTATGATTATCTGCATTATTCGGACTATTGTCCTCATCTTCATTGTTATATGTACAACGTTTCGGCCAATGTGCCCTCCGGCCTTCTTCAGGTATTTCTTGTCGGTCTCGAGAGCTTTCTTGAACTCAGTAACCTTTCTTTCGAACTCGGGGACCTTCTTGTCATAATCATAGAATAATAATTAACACAGCTTAACGCCTTTTCCCCAGATATGGTTAGCGGATTGAGAACAGGATACCCCCGTGGATTGAATAAAGGGTTAGGTTCAAAGTTCCATGATGGCTCCCGAATACGACAAGAAAGTTCCCGAGTTCGAAAAGAAGGTTCCCGAATCCGAGATGGTTACCGAGTCTGAGAAGGTTCCCGAGTTCGACGAGAAATACCTGAAGAAGGTCGGAGGGCATATCGACCGAAACGTTATACAGATACCAATGAAGACGAGGAAAATAGTTCGAATAATGCAGATAATACGAAAACGTTTTTGTTTAATAGCGTCTGAGGCAGATCGCCACACTTACCATCAGCTCCTCATTTAACCGCACAGATCCCTGTGCTACTCATACGCTGAGTTGGGGAGGGCCGGTATCGAATCAGGATCCTTGAGATTCCCAGCCTAACACTCAACCGACGGAAACACAGTAATCATTGTTTGTTTTTTGTTGTTTTTTTTTGTTTTGTTTTTTCTCTCAATAGTAAAATCCATTTTTGAATCCTCCACCTATATTGCGAAAGAATCTTCATTCGTTAGAGTCTTAAAATCTAACTTGATCCGTTAACTGCTCCAGTAAACGACACGGAAGTAAAGACATGGCAATTAGATATTCGTTAACGCCATTCTCCGTCCATCACCAGTCGATATTTTTGTTTTGGGTGACTGACACCAACCACTGAGTGTAACCAAAATCGTAGGATTTGAATGGCAAGAAAAGAAAGATACTGAAATCTGTCTTCTCGTTTGATAACACTGGCCTGCGATGATTTCAAGATAATTAATTATTCACTACTGTTAAGACTACGAAGAAGATCGGTGCAAGTGCAGACTATCTACGAACTAATTCGATATGTTTAACCTTAGTTTAATCAGATAAAAATAATATATATATATATATTATATATATATATATATATATATATATAGATAGATAGATAGATAGATAGATATAGATAGATATATACCAATGTTTATGGTTGGCACTATCACATTTAAAGAGGCAATAGTTAGCCAACGTACAGTATTATTAAAAAATTGCTCAATATCTGTGATAGAGCGTTAATAAATAAATAAATAAATATATTAGAATATATTTATCCATATGGAAACAAGTATGCTACCATTGGTTTCATGCTATCAAAGCCGACCTTATACATAATACACGCAAACACGTAAACAAACAAGTGACACGCGAATACAGTTAAAGAAATGCACAATACAGGAAATTTTAAGCCATTCGTTTTGAAAACGTATATTGAACACTTTAAAACCATTTTTTTATATTCGAGAAGTAAATATATTTGTTTGCTTGGTGGGTTTAAAGGTAGCTGTGATATATATATATATATATATATATATATATATATATATATATATATATATATATATAAAATGTTGTTCTGGTTCCAACGGGAGAAAATTCAATATTTTATTAAAAAAAGGAAGGTCCGCAAAATGTATTTTGTTCTCAGAAACATGTTTTAAATTCTTTTTGTTTTACATATGCAACACGTGTTTCAGATCTTCTGGTATCTTCTTCATGCTTTGATTGATAATATGAAAATGAATTTTTACATGCATGTGTATATATATACATACACATGAGTATTTCACCTCCTCTTCCTGTTTTTGTGGGGGTGGAATGGAATTTCATTTTTAACATTAGTCTTTTAACCAGGTGTTTTTGTTTTTTGGGTGGTTTACTAATAAAGTCATTAGCTGAATTTTTATAGCTTTTTTTTTATAACTTGATAAAGTTCATCAGATGTTCATTTGATATATCAGGTGTGTGTGTGTTTGTAATTTGTTTTTTGTTCTGAAGACATTATATATATATATATATATATATATATATATATTCTGAAGACATATATATATATATATATTATATATATATATATATATATATATATATATGATCGTTTCCCCAGAATTTTGATCTCTCAGTGACCGTAAAATACATAAACAAACCTATGTACTTAATAGTTTAAAAACTCCGCTACAGCTGTCAGTGGACGAGGGGAATAGATACCAGGCTGCCAAACGGTCAGTCTGAGTTCGACCCTAGCCAAAGATAGTTGTTGTGTCTAGCCACACTGAAGAGGCGTGAAACGCCGAAACACGTGTCTGTGGATGACTTAAATATAAAAATCGTATGCATTCATCAGGTGACTTTGATCAAATAAATAGATACCTTTATATATTCATTATATATATATATATATATATATATATATATATATATATATATAATGAATATATAAAGGTATCTATTTATTTGATCAAAGTCACCTGATGAATGCATGCGATTTTAGCATGTATGAAACAAAGGTTGTGACTGTTCTATTGCTATCAAATAAATAGATATGTAATACCTTTATATATTTATTTATTATATTATATAATAGCTCCATTCTTTATATTAAGCACTCTCTTAATACTACTGCAATTTGGCGTACCATTCCAGTGAAAGCTGAATCGGTGACTATCTCAGACTACAGTTATATATATATATATATATATATATATATATATATATATTATTATATATATGTGTGTGTGTGTGTGTGTGTGTGTGTGTGTGTGTGTGTCCGGGCGGCCTAAATTCCGTCCGTAGTGAATTAATTTCTACGTGTTGTGTACGTTATAATCTTTAGTACCGATTCTCTTTTAGATATTCAGTTATTTTTCAGTCAGCTGCTCTGAGGGTGAGCGGCGAGCCCACCGGCGCAGAGGTAACGGTTACCTAACGGTTCTCCAAAAGCTATCAATGCCATAAAAAGAGATTTATAATTATAGTTGTTACCTAGACGCCCACAGCAACAAGATATAATCAAACGCACTATTCAGTAACAATACTCTGGCAGATCAACTCGCAATCAGCGCTACGCGACAAGTAGAAAGACGCCCTAAAGACACAATAGTCCTTGTGAAGACCTCCTGAATGGGGCCGTTCCGAATCAAGCATTAGTGTCTGGGTTTTCATTATCTAAATGCTTTAGGACAAAAAACACACAAGTGGGAATAATTTTCTTCGTCAAATGCACGCGTCTGACGTCACAATGCGACAGCGGCTTGAATAAGCGATTCATTAAGCGGCAAGCTGTTCTGTCAGGATGACTGTCAAGGTACAGAGCGGAAGGAGGTAGAAATGGACGTCG
>CM042169.1:72600906-72615906 GCA_023376005.1 Doryteuthis pealeii
AAAAATACAGGTCAGCAGGACCATTGGATTCCCTATGCCTAACACTCAACCGACGGAAACAAACAGTATCATTGTTTGTTTTTGTTGTTTTTTTTTTGTTTTGTTTTTCTCTCTCAATAGTAAAATCCGATTTTGAATCCTCGCACCTATATTGCGAAGAATCTTCATTCGTTAGAGTCTTAAAATCTAACTTGATCCGTTTAACTGCTCCAGTAAACGACACGGAAGTAAAGACATGGCAATTAGATATTCGTTAACGCCATTCTCCGTCCATCCACCAGTCGATATTTTTGTTTTGGGTGACTGACACCAACCACCGAAGTATAACCAAAATCGTAGGATTTGAATGGCAAGAAAAGAAAGATACTGAACTCTGTCTTCTCGTTTGATTAATAACTGGCCTCGCGATGATTTCAAGATAATTAATATTCACTACTTAGACGACGAAGAAGATCGTGCAGTCAGACTATCTACAGATAATTCGTATATAGTAAACCTAGTTTAATCAGATAAAAATCATATATATTATATAATATATATATATATTATATATATTATGTATATATAATATATATATAATTATTTGCTCTACTTAGGTATTGAGCACTCTTTGCTTATTAGCTTAGTATATCCTAGCGTGTAATTTGTATGAAATATATATAATATTATATATATATATATATATATATATATATATATTATATATATAAAATTGTTTTTTCTGTTGGCCAGTATTGTATCAATAGATTATTGTTATGGTTGTACGATATCTGTCTTTTCTTTTTTCCCCAATATTTTTTTCACAGTGTGATTTCGTGTAGGATATTTTTACAATCAAACTATTTGCCGGTTTTTTTTTTCTCACCGCAAGGATTTATCCACAAGTTTGGTATATTAATCCACACACACACACACACACACATATATATATATATATATATATATATATATATATATATATATATATATATATATATATATACTAATGTGTATGGTAGCACTATCACATTAAAGAGCAATAGTTAGCCAACGTAAGTATTATTAAGAAATTGCTCAATATCTGTGATAGAGCATTAATAAATAGATAAATAAATATATTAGAATATATTTATATATGGAAACAAATCTGCTACCATTGGTTTCATGCTATCAAGCCGACCTTATACATAATACACGCAAAACACGTAAACAAACAAGTGACACGCGAATACAGTTAAAAAACGCACAATACAGGAAATTTTAAGCCATTTCGTTTTGAAAACGTATATTGAACACTTTAAAACCATTTTTTTATATTCCAGAGTAAATATATTTGTTTGTTGGTGGTTTAAAGGTGCTGTGATATATATATATATATATATATATATATATATATATATATATATATATAATATATATATATATATAAATGTTGTTCTGGTTCCAACGGGAGAAAATTCAATATTTTATAAAAAACAGGAAGGTCCGCAAAATGTATTTTGTTCTCAGAAACATAATTTAAATTCTTTTTGTTTACATATGCAACACGTGTTTTAGATCTTCTGTATCTTTTCATGCTTTGATTGATAATATGAAAATGAATTTTTACATGCATGTGTATAATATATATATATACATACCATGAGTATTTCACCTCCTCTTCCTGTTTTGTGGGGTGGAATGGAATTTCATTTTTAACATTAGTCTTTTAACAGGGTTTTTTGTTTTTTGGGTGTTTACTAATAAAGTCATTAGCTAATTTTTATAGCTTTTTTTTAATAACTTTTTTATTTTATTTTATTTGGTTCTGATAAAGTTCATCAGATGTTCATTTTATATCAGGTGTGTGTGTTTGTAATTTGTTTTTTGTTCTGAAGACATTATATATATAATATATAATATATATATATTATATATATATATATATATATATATATATATTCTGAAACATATATATATTATATATATATATATATATATATATATATATGATCGTTTCCCCAGAAATTTGATCTCTCAGTGACCGTAAAATACATAAACAACCTATGTACTTAATGTTTAAAACTCCGCTACAGCTGTCAGTGGACGGGGAATAGATACCAGGCTGCCAACATGGTCAGTCTGAGTTCGACCCTAGCCAAAGATAGTTGTTGTGTTCTAGCCACACTGAAGAGGCGTGAAACGCCGAAACACGTGTCTGTGGATGACTTATTAATATGATTATATTATATATATATATATATATATATATATATATATATATATATATATATATATATAAAGGTATCTATTTATTTGATCAAACTCACATGATGAATGGATGCGATTTTTGCATGTATGAAACCTAAGATTGTGACTGTTCTATTGCTATCAAATAAATAATATGTAATACCTTTAATATATTTATTTCATTATATTATATAATAGCTCTATCTTTATATCGAGCACTCTCTTAAACTACGCAATTTGGCGCACCATTCCAGTTGAAAGCTGAAGCAGTGACTATCCAGAACTACAGTTATATATAATTATATATAATTATATATATATATATATATATGTTGTGTGTGTGTGTGTGTGTGTGTGTGTGTGTCCGGCGCGGCCTAAATTCCGTCCGTAGTGAATTAATTCTACGTTGCTGTTGTCTATTAGTACCGATTCTCTTTTGATATTCAGTTATTTTTCAGTCAGCTGCTCTGAGGGTGAGCGGCGAGCCCACCGGCGCAGGTAACGGTTACCTAACGGTTCTCCAAAAGCTATCAATGCCATAAAAGAGATTTATATTATAGTTGTTACCTAGACGCCCACAGCAACAAGATATAATCAAACGCACTATTCAGTAACAATACTCTGGCAGATCAACTCGCAATCAGCGCTACGCGACAAGTAGAAAGACGCCCTAAAGACACAATAGTCCTTTGAAGACCTCCTGAATGGGGCCGTTCCGAATCAAGCATTAGTGTCTGGGTTTTCTTATCTAAATGCTTTAGGACAAAAACACACAATGGGAAAATTTTCTTCGTCAAATGCACGCGTCTGACGTCACAATGCGACAGCGGCTTGAATAAGCGATTCATTAAGCGCGCAGCTGTTCTGTCAGGATGACTGTCAAGGTACAGAGCGAAGGAGGTAGAAATGGACGTCGCTGGTGTGATGAGAATTTGACCTTTTATCAATCAATCTTGAGTTTCACATATTTATTTTAATAGAGGTGGGAGGGGGAGATGCACAGATGCATTTGAATCAGATGAATAAGCTAGCGAAACAGATGCCTACTTCTATATATCTATATATATATATATATATATATATATATATATATATATATATATATATATATATATATATATATATATGTGTGGTGTGTGTGTGTGTGTGTGTGTTGTGTGGGAAAATGGAATAGGAATTCAATCCGACAATATGAGGAAAATAGAAAAGAAAAGAATTGTAGATGGATAAAAAATGAATTTAATCGATATCACTTACACATGTGTTTCGGTCGTTTATCAAAATGTTATACGGATTACGCTATTACTATTATTAAGATAATCAAATGAAATTGAAATAATGATAATAAATAAAAATGATATAGGAAAAATGTAAAAATATTTTTACGACCTTCATCAGAGCGAATTTATATATATATATATATTATATATATATATATATATATATATAATATATATATATATATATATATATATGTATTTGGTACATCAATGTTTTCGTTTGAATTCCAAATATTTTCGAGCTTCTCTCTCGATGAGTGCGGAATAAAAAACAAGCCCTGAATATGATTTTTATAAATCGAAATATTGTTCAATATTAGCTATGAATATGTATAAAAATATTTTCATTTTAACAGCATTTGTGTGTTTTCATATCCTTTTATCTATACTTAAACCGTCGGATTCATTTCCTTACTCTTACTATACACACAGCATACACACACACAAACACACACACACATAACATAATATATCATAAATCATAGGATTAGAGATGTATGAATAATATGAATACATGGCATGCCCACCACACACAAACACACACAGACACACCACACACACACACATATATATATATATAATATATATATTATATATTGTGTGTGTGTGTGTGTGTTGTCCTATCTCATATATATATATATATATATATATATATATATATATATATATATATATATATATACTAGACAGACTTGACCCATGAGTCACCCATTCAGCACTGGCAGATAATTGGATTAAAGGAAAAGTGAGTTCGTAAAGCGAATACATTTTTAAAAATAATAAATACGCGGGCTGTTCAAGTCTTGTTAACGACAAATAGATCAGAAACGGAAGTGTAATTACATCCGGTATTCTCTACCCATGACCATTGTTGTGTGAACAACCGCAGATGCCTTTAATTTAGATAATTGTTTCTGAACTTATTCTCGGACTAATACTCGAACACCTTCGTTGTTATCGTCCACAGTGTTTCGGTTGAGTGGCCTATGGATAAAAACGTTGGTCAAGCGAACATATTTGGATTCAAATATCTGGATCGCGTTGTGCAAAAAAAAATAGATACTCGACCAGGGAAGGGGTGAATAGTTAACCTCATTGTAATCTCTTCAGCTTATTGATAACTATACTGAGGTAAAATAACGCATGGGAATGTTAGGTGTTTGTTTGTTTGGGTTTTGCGGCATGTTTACCCATTTGGGTTATTTTATGCCGAATATTGTTTTGTTTAATTCATTCTTGATGGGTACTCAATTCTTTAAAAATTCAATTTTATAAACACACTTTTCAAAAATTTCTTTTTCTTTTTCACTGCAAACTGGGCAGTGTGGAGTACTCCTTTATCACCATTACTTCCATGTCTTGAAGATGAAAATGTTAGTCAAACGAACATAGTTATTTGGCAGATGAGATTCAATATCTAGATCGTGTTGCGCAAAAAAATAATAAACATTCGTTCAGGGAAAGGGTGGTCAGGCTACCTCACAAGAATGGCATTGTATTCTCTTCAGCTCTTTGAGGCATATAGTTAGGTTAAATAACATATGTACTGACAACTAGAATAAATCTGATTCTTATTACCATTTTCTAACCGAATATAGACAATCGTTTCTATTGTTTTAATGTATAATATATATGACAACCCCAACACTTTTTATCATATATGTGTTAAAAAGCGGTGGCTGAAGGCCTCGGTGTCCTGTGTATAACGTTAAACTGCACCTAATGGTGAAGTTTTAGATCTGGGGCTCAAGATAGTGAACAACCACAGATGCCTTTAATTTAGATAATTGTCTCTGAATCTATTCTCGGACAAGTACTCGAACACTTTCGTTGTTATCGTCACACTGTTTCGGTTGAATGGTCTAGTGGATAAAAATGTTGGTCAAGTGAATATAGTTATTTGGCAGCTGGGATTCAATATCTGGATTATGTTGGGCAAAATAAAAAAAATAAAAAGTTTCCGTTCAGGGAAAGGGTGGTCTGGCTACCTCACAAGAATGACATGATTCAATATCTAGATCGTGTTGTTCAAAAAATAATAAATACTCTGCCAGGGAATGGATGGTCAGGCTACCTCACAAGAAAACGATTGTATTCTCTTCGGTCCATTGATGCGTATACTACAGTAAAATAACGTATGCGATTTAGTTGGTCGTTTTTGGGGTTTTACGGCATGTCTATACATTGGGTTATTTTATGCCGAAGACGTTTTTGTTCAAATCATTACTGATGAGTACTCCGTTCTTCTTCCTCTTTCCTCATTTGCCCAATTACCTTTTTAGTATAAAAGCAGAATGCAAAAGCATTGCCAAGCATAGATCAAGTGAAATATCAATTGAATTTAGTTGCTGTGTTGTTATATTCACGTTTTCCCTCTATTATCAACCACATTTTGTTGGATTGAGTATGGTAAAAATTGAATGCCCAACAAAAATAAATTTAAAAAATATGGTTTCAGTACCTCCCCCATGCTCAGGGTGGTCTAAAGTCGGTACCAGCCTGACAGCAAGGGAGTCTACTCCCTTTTCAATAGCGCTAGACCAAGATGCATATACTGAGGTAAAAATAACATATGCGAATGTTGTTTGGATTTTACGGCATGTCCACACATTGGGTTATTTTATGCCAAAGACATTTGTATTTCTCTGAAATTTTGAAATGAGGTTTGATGATTAGGATTATCAACATTATTCGGACTATTGTCCTCATCTTCATTGTTATCTGTACAACGTTTCGGCCAATGTGCCTTCTGGCCTTCTTCAGGTATTTCTTGTCGGGCTCGAGAGCCTTCTTGAACTCAGTAACCTTCCCTTCGAACTCGGGAACCTTCTTGTCATAATCATAGAATAATAATTAACACAGCTTAACGCCTCTACCCCATATATGGTTAGCGGATTGAGAACAGGATACCCCCGTGGATTGAATAAGGGTTAGGTTCAAAGTTCCATGATGGCTCCCGAAATACGACAAGAAAGTTCCCGAGTTCGAAAGAAGGTTCCCGAATCCGAGATGGTTACCGAGTCTGAGAAGGTTCCGAGTTCGACGAGAAATACCTGAAGAAGGTCGGAGGGCATATCGACCGAAACGTTATACAGATACCAATGAAGACGAGGAAAATAGTTCGAATAATGCAGATAATACGAAAACGTTTTTGTTTTAATAGCGTCTGAGGCAGATCGCCACACTTACCATCAGCTCCTCATTTAACCGCACAGATCCCTGTGTTACTCATTCGCTGAGTTGGGGAGAGCCGGTATCAAACCAGGATCCTTGAGATTCCTAGCCTAACACTCAACCGACGGAAACACAGTAATCATTGTTTGTTTTTGTTGTTTTTTTTTTGTTTTGTTTTTTCTCTCAATAGTAAAATCCATTTTTGAATCCTCCACCTATATTGCGAAAGAATCTTCATTCGTTAGAGTCTTAAAATCTAACTTGATCCGTTAACTGCTCCAGTAAACGACACGGAAGTAAAGACATGGCAATTAGATATTCGTTAACGCCATTCTCCGTCCATCACCAGTCGATATTTTTGTTTTGGGTGACTGACACCAACCACCGAGTATAACCAAAATCGTAGGATTTGAATGGCAAGAAAAGAAAGATACTGAACTCTGTCTTCTCGTTTGATAAAACTGGCCTGCGATGATTTCAAGATAATTAATTATTCACTACTGTTAAGACGACGAAGAAGATCGGTGCAAGTGCAGACTATCTACAGAACTAATTCGATAAGTATAACCTAGTTTAATCAGATAAAAATCATATATATTATATATATATATATATATATATATATATATGTATATATATATATATATATATTATTTGCTCTACTTAGGTATTGAGCACTCTTTGCTTATTAGCTTTAGTATATCCTAGCGGTAATTTGTATGAAATATATATATATTATATATATATATATATATATATATATATATATATATATATAAATTGTTTTTTCTGTTGGCCAAGTATTGTATCAATAGATTATTTTTGGTTGGTACGATTATCTTGGTCTTTTCTTTTTTCCCCAAAATTTTTTTCACAGGTGATGTTTGGTAGGATATTTTTACAATCAAACTATTTGCCGGTTTTTTTTTTCTCACCGCAAGGATTTACCACAAGTTTGGTATATTAATCACACACACACACACACACACAATATATATATATATATATATATATATATATATATATATATATATATATATATATATATACTAATGTGTATGGTTAGCACTATCACACTTAAAGAGGCAATAGTTAGCCAACGTAAAGTATTATTAAGAAATTGCTCAATATCTGTGATAGAGCATTAATAAATAGATAAATAAATATATTAGAATATATTTATTTATATGGAAACAAATCTGCTACCATTGGTTTCATGCTATCAAAGCCGACCTTATACATAATACACGCAAACACGTAAACAAACAAGTGACACGCGAATACAGTTAAACAAACGCACAATACAGGAAATTTTAAGCCATTCGTTTTGAAAACGTATATTGAACACTTTAAAACCATTTTTTTATATTCCAGAAGTAAATATATTTGTTTGTTTGGTGGGTTTAAAGGTGGCTGTGATATATATATATATATATATATATATATATATATATATATATATATATATATATATATATATATATA
This sequence comes from Doryteuthis pealeii, assembly GCA_023376005.1. Taxonomy (NCBI): domain Eukaryota; kingdom Metazoa; phylum Mollusca; class Cephalopoda; order Myopsida; family Loliginidae; genus Doryteuthis; species Doryteuthis pealeii. The sequence continues at coordinate 72,609,054 of CM042169.1, forward strand.
AAATGTTGTTCTGGTTCCAACGGGAGAAAATTCAATATTTTTATAAAAAAACAGGAAGGTCCGCAAATGTATTTTGTTCTCAGAAAAAAATTTAAATTCTTTTTGTTTTACATATGCAACACGTGTTTCAGATCTTCTGGTATCTTTTTCATGCTTTGATTGATAATATGAAAATGAATTTTTACATGCATGTGTATATATATATATATATACATACCCATGAGTATTTCACCTCCTCTTCCTGTTTTTGTGGGGGTGGAATGGAATTTCATTTTTAACATTAGTCTTTTAAACAGGTGTTTTTGTTTTTTGGGTGGTTTACTAATAAAGTCATTAGCTGAATTTTTATAGCTTTTTTTTAATAACTTTTTTTTTATTTTCATTACTTTTTATTTGGGTTGTCTTGATAAAGTTCATCAGATGTTCATTTGCTATATCAGGTGTGTGTGTTTGTAATTTGTTTTTTGTTCTGAAGACATTATATATATATATATATATATATATATTATATATATATATATATATATATATATATATTCTGAAGACATATATATATTATAATATATATATATATATATATATATATGATCGTTTCCCCAGAAATTTGATCTCTCAGTGACCGTAAAATACATAAACAAACCTATGTACTTAATAGTTTAAAAACTCCGCTACAGCTGTCAGTGGACGAGGGGAATAGATACCAGGCTGCCAAATGGTCAGTCTGAGTTCGACCCTAGCCAAAGATAGTTGTTGTGTCTAGCCACACTGAAGAGGCGTGAAACGCCGAAACACGTGTCTGTGGATGACTTATTAATATATATATATATATATATATATATATATATAATATATATATATATATATATATATATATAAAGGTATCTATTTATTTGATCAAACTCACATGATGAATGGATGCGATTTTGCATGTATGAAACCTAAGATTGTGACTGTTCTATTGCTATCAAATAAATAAATATGTAATACCTTTATATATTTATTTCATTATATTATATAATAGCTCTATTCTTTATATCGAGCACTCTCCTAATACTACCGCAATTTGGCGCACCATTCCAGTGAAAGCTGAAGCAGTGACTATCCCAGACTACAGTTATATATATATATATATATATAATTATATATATATATATATATATGTTGTGTGTGTGTGTGTGTGTGTGTGTGTGTCCGGGCGGCCTAAATTCCGTCCGTAGTGAATTAATTTCTACGTTGCTGTTGTCTATTAGTACCGATTCTCTTTTAGATATTCAGTTATTTTTCAGTCAGCTGCTCTGAGGGTGAGCGGCGAGCCCACCGGCGCAGAGGTAACGGTTACCTAACGGTTCTCCAAAAGCTATCAATGCCATAAAAAGAGATTTATAATTATAGTTGTTACCTAGACGCCCACAGCAACAAGATATAATCAAACGCACTATTCAGTAACAATACTCTGGCAGATCAACTCGCAATCAGCGCTACGCGACAAGTAGAAAGACGCCCTAAAGACACAATAGTCCTTGTGAAGACCTCCTGAATGGGGCCGTTCCGAATCAAGCATTAGTGTCTGGGTTTTCATTATCTAAATGCTTTAGGACAAAAACACACAAGTGGGAATAATTTTCTTCGTCAAATGCACGCGTCTGACGTCACAATGCGACAGCGGCTTGAATAAGCGATTCATTAAGCGCCAAGCTGTTCTGTCAGGATGACTGTCAAGGTACAGAGCGGAAGGAGGTAGAAATGGACGTCGCTGGGTGTGATGAGAATTTGACCTTTTATCAATCAATCTTGAGTTTCACATATTTATTTTAATAGAGGGGGAGTGGGGAGATTGCACAGATGCATTTGAATCAGATGAATAAGCTAGCGAAACAGATGCCTACCTTATACTATATAATATATATATATATATATATTATATATATATATATATATATATATATTATATATATATATGTGTGTGTGTGTGTGTGTGTGTGTGTGTGTGAAAATGGAATAGGAATTCAATCCGACAATATGAGGAAAAATGAGAAAAGAAAAGAATTGTAGATGGATAAAAATGAATTTAATCGATATCACTTACACATGTGTTTCGGTCAGTTTATCAAAATGTATACGGATTACGCTATTACTATTATTAAGATAATCAAATGAAATTGAAATAATGATAATAATAATAATGATAATAGGAAAAATGTAAAAATATTTTTACGACCTTCATCAGAGCGAATTTATATATATATATATATATATATATATATATATATATATATATATATATATATATATATATATATATATATGTATTTGGTACATCAATGTTTTCGTTTTGAATTCAAATATTTTCAGCTTCTCTCTCGATGAGTGCGGAATAAAAAACAAGCCCTGAATATGATTTTCATAAATCGAAATATTGTTCAATATTAGCTATGAATATGATATAAAATATTTTCACTTTAACAGCATATTGTGTGTTTTCATATCCTTTTATCTATACTTACACCGTCGGATTCATTTCCTTACTCTTAACTAATACACAACACACACGCATACACACACACACACACACACAACCACACACACATACACATACATATATACATATATATTCATAGGATTAGAGATGTATGAATAGATATGAATACATGTGCATGCCCCCCCACACACAAACACACACACACACACCCACACACACACACATATATATATATATATATATATATATATATATATATATGTGTGTGTGTGTGTGTGTGTCTATTCATATATATATATATATATATATATATATATATATATAATATATATATATATATACTAGACAGAACTTGACCCATTGAGTCACCCATTCAGCACTGGGCAGATAATTGGGATTAAGGAAAAGTGAGTTCGTAAAGCGAATACATTTTTAAAAAATAAATAAATACGACCGGACAAAACATTAAAATCTTTTTTTGTAAGCTTTCTGGGAAAGGGGTTGTTTGACCTAATTTAAGCTACGGATTGCTTCCTGTGAAACTTAACATGGAAATACATTATATAACAAGGAGGTAATAAAGATATACATAGAGGGGTAGAATGTGCTAGGCAGAAGGTAACGCAAAGATTGCTAAGTTTTTACGTACACTTGAGAGAAATCCTTGCCTCTTCATACTAAGAACCCGTCCTCCGGGGCGGGTGTCCGGTGACTTCGGCCACTGGACCTTTGCTATTGATTAACAGCGTTGATCCCAGGGGGTTATAGTCCCAGGCAACACCTGCCCCCTTGATTTAAAGGGGCACGGCTGGGTATATTGCCCAGTGCCTGAGAGTATCCGGCCCAGAACCTCTTGAGCGGGAATGCCGACAGGATCCACGCATTTTTTGCACCTACTCAAAAGACTTATAGGAAATTATCCTTTTTTTTTAAATAAATCTCTTATCTATACTATCCAGAATTATTAAATTAGAAAGACCAACGAAATTAAATAAGAACGCATATAAAAAGATTACACTTATTTTAATTATATTCTAATTGATTTCTATATAATATCATTCATCGGATTGATTTTAATACATTGGAGAATAAAACATTAAGATTTTGTCGAGACTCATGGGTGGGTAAATACTCTTGCCCGCTACACACTGCGAGGTGGTACTCAGAACAAATAAATTTTAGTGTTATTATTTGTTTGCCGTATGATCCCCACCGAGTTGGCTGACCCTCTATCTGACTAACTATTGGGTCTTTGTGTATCATCACTTAAGTAATATTTTAATTCAGGATTTCCTGAACATTCCCCAATGTTCGAATTTGATTGGCCATCATTAGCATCATAATATCACTAAGATTTTTTTCCAATTAAAATTCTTCCCATCCCTACATTATTTCTAGATCGATTTTAATGTTTTAAACAGAATCAAAGTCTTGCCCATTTCTGTCGGCATAATGTCTGGATATTTAATAAAATTGTTTATAAAAAAGATTCTTAAAAATTGTCTTTTTCATTTGTTTATTTTAAGACAAAATGGGAAAAAGATTACCTATTCCTCTCTGATTTTAAATCCCCACCGATGGGAATGAGCATAAACACTAGCGTTACATTCTGTTGACTCAATAGAAAGAGTAACCAAAAAATCTTTTCAAGGGAATATGATACTGGTAAGGGTTTACATTTGTTTTAATTCTAGTTCTGTTGTATTTTGTTCAATTTATTCAGTATATATCTATTTACCAAACCCTCCGCACGAGCAGGATGTGACACAATTTCTTAAGCGGAGTTTAATAGGTTTGAATTCAGAGTTTTCCTTCTCCTAGACTCATTGCCTAACCAAGGTTAAAGAGTCCAGTCTCCTCTACTATTTACCCATAGCTGGAGGGAGAGTAGGATTCATACCTTTCCCAATGGTATTAGCGCTAAGTGAAATGCAATTACCACGTCCAGGATTTGAACTCGGGGCGACGAGTCCATTTCCCATGACTTTAACCATTACACCACACGCTTCCAATTTATTCAGGATAAGTTATTTTATCGTATAACATTTTTCGCAGTTCCCACTTGTCTCATTCATTTTACTTCTTTACTTTAAAAACGAAATTCTGTGTAAAATATTTGAAACATTCAGCAGAAATATAAATCAATATATTTTCAGAAATTTAAGCGGTGACTATTGCATTTACTAAAAAGGATTTTTGTTGGGTAAAAGGAAGACATACCTGGGCAGCGAAAGTATGTTATACACCCAACTTCTGCTGGGTATATATTATATATATATATATATATATATATATATATATATATATATATATATATATATATATATATATATATAGAGAGTTTCATAATTTGCTTGAAGCATTCTGTATGTATTAATAATAAATGATTAAATTGATTTTACATCCAACACGAAACATTATACATCACCATGGCCACAAAACACAAATACGCTTTTTCATACACACGTACAAAATCCCGCGCTAGGATACAGTCTTAACGTCACAACCAACACGCATTTTCAATGTCACGCGCATTACAACATACACACACGCACACAAAAAAAAAATAAACGCTTTCATGCTCACACGAGAATACAGTTATTTAAAAAATAACATCATTTTCAAAAAAAAAAAATCCTTTGGGAAGAAATGCCATAGCTGGACTGCTTCAGTTCAATTCTTTTGATAAAGAGGTATTACCTTGAAAATTCAAGAAAGAATAAAAATACAGGTCAACACACAACACCATTGTTACCGTATTATTATTTTTTATTTATTCCAAACTGCATTGTGATAGCCTTCTAAATCAACCTCCTAACCAATATATATATATATATATATATATATATATATATATATATATATATATATATAATAGTTAATTCTTTGCTATTATTGGAGAAATGATAATAAAGTGCTCAATTACTTCTGTAAGAGCTGTATTTATTTATTCATAGTCACCAATACATTTAAAAGTCCGATTTACCAATGGTTTCGGAACATCACTTTTAGGTGATTATCCGTCATTAGAAACGTTTACTTCTTTTTTTTCTTTTTAAAGTGAACGTTTCTGATGACGAATAATCACCTAAAAGTGATGTTCCGAAACCATTGGTAAAACAGACTTTTAAATGTATAGGTAACTATATATATATATATATATATATATATATATATATATATATATATATATATATATATATATATATAGATAAAAAGATATGAAAACACACAATGCTGTTAAAATGAAAATATTTTATAAAAATAAGCTCTGAAGATGATTTGCATGAATCGAAATATTGTTCAATAATAGTTATGACTCAGATATAAAATATTTTCATTTCAACAGCATTGTGTGTTTTCATATCCTTTTATCTATCTATCTATCTATCTATATATATATATATATATATATATATATATATATATATCCCATAAATTTGGTATGAACTTTCTAATTGGTATTTTAAATTAACTCTCACTACATATAAGCAATGATCGTTTCCCCGGAAATTTGATCTCTCAGTGAACGTAAAATACATAAACGCACCTATGTTTTTAATAGTTTTAAAATACCAGTCCTGCTACAGCTGATTTTTTTACCTAGACTCATATGAGTCTAGGTAAAAAAATAATACATAAAAACATCATACATAAAATTGAATAGGTAGAATAACGCATATAATACTAATCATCAAGCCTCATCTCAAACATTCAGCGAAATAAAGAATTGGAAATACCAATAAAAAATGTACCACCTATAAATTACCAATTGTAATGTTTCACTATAACATTAAGTCATAATAAACTATTGGCCACCCAACATAAAATATTTCTTTTTTAAATAAATATTGGTAAACAATATATTTTCTATCTCTTGAGTCTTTATGGTATTGGTGGGATTTGAATTGGAATCTTTTTTTCTTCAACCTTTCTTGAAATTCATCCATCTCTTTTCCCAACTGTCTCTTGGCTTCCCAGCAGGTACTGACTTTATCATAACATATCAGTCAAAGAATATAATAAATAATGCTCTGATGATGATTCAAACAGATTGAAATATTGCAATATCAGCTAATAAAACAACATTAATTAACCACATCTGTGTTTTTTCAAATTTCTTACTCTAAATACAAAGAACTGGAAATACCAATGAAAAAAATATACAACCTTAACATTACTAATTGTAGTGTTTCACTATAACATTATGTCATAATAAATGTGGGGCCACAGAAAATAGAATATTTCTTTTTTAAATAAATATTGATAAACAATATATTTTCTATCTCTTGAATCTTTGTGGTATTGGTAAGATTTGAATTGGAATCTTTTTTTCTTCAGCCTTTCTTGAAATTCATCCATCTCTTTTCCCAA
>CM042169.1:72620906-72635906 GCA_023376005.1 Doryteuthis pealeii
CCAATTTTGAAATATCCATTCTTTGAAGCTTCGATGAATGCTTGTTATTATTATTATCTTGAAGATTTTTTCAATGAGTTATGTCTAAGTTTTTTTTACATACACACAAACTTCATGTTCCTTTTGTAGGGTTTCCTATTTCACCTGTCCGTTGATCACGTGAGAAGGCTCTTTTCGATTTTATGATAATTTTCGAGCCAGTATTGAAGTATATGTTCCTTAAGACTTCACTGAATGCTTATTAGTATTATCTTGAAAGTATTTTCAGTTCAGTTATGTCAAATTCCTTTTCTTACGTATAGGCAAAACTTAACTCTCTTTCTAAGGAGACAAACATACTTGTCACCCCTGGGATTGTAAGTGGGGTTCCCTACGTCATGTGTCCGTTGAGTCCATAATAATTCAACCCTTTTGAACAATTTTTTTTCAAGCATATATCATATTTGGTTTATTATTTTTAGTAGCTGAAATTGTGGATATACAACAGTATGATGATTTAATTACAACGTTTGATATGTTTTCTTAAGAGCTATTGTTTTTACTTCAATATGTAAAAACTAGAATAATCTTTATTTAATACTCTCTCACTATTTGTCTATATTTCCTTGTAAACATTTCATTATGTTTGATAGCGTTAGCGCTACCATATGCTCACACCTTCTTTCTATATTCCCCTACTCATTTGCTTTCTTTATATACTTTTCTGTATAGTATGTGCATGTCACTTTTACCCTCTCTATGTATATCTTGATTACCTCTTGGTTATAAATGTCAGTTTCTTATTTAGCGTAGAGACAGATGAGTGAATTATTTTTTTATCTCCTAAAGACTTTTTTACTGTTCAGTTTAATAACACAAAAGTTATAATAAAATATTCCATAGTTCTATGATTCAGTTATGTTTGAAAAAAAATCCATTTTAATTGGTTTTAATAAGTCATAATTTGCAATTAAGTAAAAAAGTGACCCGCCTCTTACTTGACATTCTGCCTGTCACTTTCACCCCTTCTTTGTAAATCTTGATTATCTCCTCGTTATATATGCTAGTTTCTCAGTGGAGAGAAAGAGAGAGAGAGAGAGAGAGAGAAGAGAGAGAGAGAGAGAGAGAGAGAGAGAGAGATTGGATAGTTATGAAACGTATTTGTATGTTACGTTTCATAACATCCCGCCGTGCCAGTATCTTAGCACTTATTAAAGTTGAATCAATCGAAAGTTCCCATATTACACAATGATTTTAATGTTGCTTTTTTTTGTGTGTGTGTGTGTTTTTTTTTTCATCTTGTTTATATTATTTTTTGATTTAATTCGCTTTATTTAATTCACTTTGTGAACTCACATTTGCCCAATTCCAATTATCTACGAAGAGCTCAATGGCTGCCACAATGGGTCACGTTTTGTCTAGTATATATATATATATATATATATATATATAATATATATATATATATATATATATATATATATATATATAACGGATGACAGTTTGTTAAGTTGTTCTTTCTTTGAAATTTAAATATTGCTCTGTATATAATTTGATTTATTGATTAATATACCTCGAGCTATTTTTAGGAATTTATAAAAAAAACCTGTATAAACATATACATGTGCACTTACAAGGGAGATTTCGATGATACCAAATAGAATCATCCCTTACTTACCAGTCATTTGCATTATGTTACATTTGTGTGTATATATATATATATATATATATATATATATATATATAATACTTACTGTGAAACCCTTGCGTAAGAAAAATTCACGGCAAATTGTTTGATAGTAAACATATACTACCAAACTTCAGCTGTGAAAAAATGAAAAAAAGAGGTTCGTAACTCCCGAAAATAATCGATTAATACTATAATACTCAGCCAAAATAAAAATGCATATATAGGTATAATATATATATATATATATATATATATATATATATATATATATATATATATATATATATATATATATCTTTAAAAGTAAGGAAAAACTCAACACCATTATTTCATAATAAATTCATTTCGACCAAATCTGATAAGACTTGATTTTGGGGAGCTTTGTTAAATCAACTTAGATTTATAAAGGCCCCAATTTTGGTCGAAATAAATTTATTATGGATAAACGGTGTTGAATTTTTCCTTACTTTTAAAGATGAATATTGCTCTGTATATAATCTAAAAAGATTATTATACATTGAGCTCTCTGTAGTGATTTAATGATTCACTGTATTTATACATACTGGATCATACAATAATAATACAGTGTGTCTTAGAAATCACATATACACACAACCACATACCTGAAAAAATGCACAATGTTTCCTTTCAATACACACACTTACAGCGCCACATACTCACGCCATAAAATAGAATATTTGATGTCATATTTCAAAACCGTCTCCTTTTTCAAACTTCAACATTTTTTTAAACAGACTGAATGACAAGGTTTACCACTCGCTTTTCTCATTATTCTGTGATAAATAATTTCTTATCTTATGCCCTGAAGATGATCTAATTAATAGATCGAAACACTGCATTTAAACCTGTGTTTTTTCATTTTTCTTGATATACTACATACCGTCGGATTCACTTCCTTTCTTCACATATATATATATATGTGTATGACAAGTCAAATATATATATATATATATATATATATATATATATATGACCCTTGTTTAAAAAGTAACGGGGCTGGGTGTGTTGTGTGACTTATGGGCAAAAGACATACAAGCGGATTGAATTATCATCTGATCTCAGTTATCTGCAACCATTGCATTTTATTTCCACATTCTTTCCTTTACGCCTCTTTTAAGGTCATTCAACTACGACGGAACGAATGATGAACACCGCGGAAGGAAGAAACATGGAAATTGTGCTCCGCTTGGGGAAAACTACGTCTCAAGCACTTGAAATGCTTCCGGAAGTGTATGGGATAAAACCATGTCGCTCACACGTGTCTTTGAGTGGCATAAGTGGTTTCGAATAGCGGTGCAAGGAGGTGCGAGATGTTTTCAGAAGCGGAAGGCCTTCAACTAACAGGACTGAGGCCGACGTCGAGTGGGTAAGACAGGTGTGGGGTGATGGCCGGTTGGTCGTGTACACAGAGCATTGTTTTATTTCTAAATGATTATATATATTCACCAACCCCTCCGCACGAGCAGGATGCGACACAAGGTCAATTTCTTAAGCGGAGTTCAACAGGTTTGAATTCAGAGTTTTCCTTCTCCTAGACCGTTTGCCTAACCAAGGTTAAAGAGCCCAGTCTGCCCTACTATTTACCCATAGCTGGAGGGAGAGTAGGATTCATACCTTTCCCAAGGGCATTAGCGCTAAGTGAAATAATTGCCACGTCCAGGATTTGAACTCGGGTCGACGTGTCCATTTCCCATGACTTTAACCATTACACCACGCGCTTTCTAAATGATTATAGCCGTTTTAAGTTTTACTAGCAGGATTTGTGGATATACAACAGTATGATAATTTAATTATTACAACGTTTGATATGTTTTCTTAAGAGCTATTGTTTTTACTTCAATATGTAAAAGCTATAATAATCTTGATTTAATACTCTCTCTCACTCTTTTTTCTATCTTTCCTTCTCAACATTTCATAATGTTTGATTGAAACAGGATAGCGTTAGCGCTACCATGTGCTCACACCTTTCAATATTTCCCTACTCATTTTCTTTCTTAATATACTTTTCTGTGTAGTAAGTGCCTGTCACTTTCACCCTTTCTATGTATATCTTTATTACCTCTTCGTTATATGTGTTAGTTTCTTATTGAGCGTAGAGAAAGTTGAGTGAATCAATGTTTGTCTACCATAGACTTTTTTACTGTTCAGTTTAATAACACAAAAGTTAAAATAAAATATTCCTTTGTTTGACCGGTTGGTCGTGTACGTAGAGCATTGTTTTATTTCTAAATGATTTTAGCCGTTTGAATTGCATGCGTACACATACACACACAATTTGTTTATTTGTTTGTTTTGTTTTGTGTACGGCATATCAACCTCGGCGGGTCATTCAATGCCGGCTAAGTTTTGAAACGAATTCATTCTTAATGGATACTCAATATTTTTATAAACACATGTTTTTTTCTATTGAACCCATAGATAGGACACTAACAGGTAGTACCACTTCGAGTCAGCGTGGACCAGGGAGCAATGGTTATGAAGGGGTGCTCCACATTCCACAAAGCTCCAGAACTGGAACCTCACTATCAGATAGATTTTAACGTCATTCCCAGGACATGAAGACCCTCAGCCACAGCCTTCTAGCATCGATATGATGAGCAGGTTTGGGGCTTGTAATAAGGGCAAGAAGGTTGGGGCAATCATATAGGTGCTAGTACTTAACGTGACCAGCCGATTGATCGGAGGAGGGGCCTCTCCGACTACCCGTCTAGCCCAAGAAAGGGCCAAAGTGGATTATTGCAAGTCATGGACTGCTCAACCACTTGGATTCTATCCTTAAGGATCACGGGTAGCCTTCCACGTCCACAGACACACACGGACACACACAGACACAGACACACACACACACACACAATATATATATATATATATTATATATATATATATATATATATATATATATACACACATACATATATGTATATATTTGGGAGAATATGTGCTTTTTAATTTTAGTCAGATCTAATTTTTTGAAAGTTAATTAATTTATTTTTAATTAGGCGGGATTTTAACTAATTAAAAATAAATGAATTAACTTTCAAAAAATTAGGTCTGACTAAAATTAAAAAGCACATATTCTCCCAAATATACTGTCGGCTGAAAATAGCTAAAAGTTGTTTACATATATGTATATATATATATATTTGTGAGAATATGTGCTTAATTAAAGTCGTACCTAATTTGGGAAAATTAATTAATTAATAATTAATGAATTAGGCGGGCATACCTATTCAAATGTAAGGCTAAACAAATCGGACAAGAGCCCGAAAAATCAAACCGACTTTGCCTTTTAATAGATAAGTTTGGCTGGAAATTTATATATTTTTCTTCGAACATTGTCTGTACTTTACTAAAATAAAATAAAAATATTCCTGATGCGCTGTCTTTGCACTTACTACTGTAAACAAGCCAATACTTCGGCACCGAAAAATGTCTTCCTCCGATGATGTCTCTGGGGTCAAGCGTGACTTTCATACAAATGCAGCATTATTCCTTAACCAAAAGTACCAGCATCGTCATATATTACCCCCAGACTTATAATACCATAATCACATCATAGAAGTGACAGAGCAAGGATCAACCATTTTATATATTATAAATATTATTATAATGGAGATTCGGTGTCTGTTTCTAACCGAAACTACAACTCTGCTTACGTCGCAATACCTTCAAGATTTGCGCAAGATTATCAAAGATTATTTAATTTATAGTCACTTCATAGAATAAATCTTATTCATTGATATATATATATATATATATATATATTATATATATATATATATATATATATATATATATATATATATATATATATATATATATATATATATATATATACTAGAAAAAGTACCAGATCCATGAGCGGACTAAAAAATATATTAGGAACACCAGAGAGTGAGTGAGAAGAAAACGGGAGTAAGAGAGAAAATAAGAGGAAAATGATTAATCAAATTTTTAAAAATCGCCGAGAATTTGTATAGTAGAAGGTTTGTTTATTTTAGGAATTTAAAAAGAATTATATCCCTTAATCAGTAAAAATCAATAACCAAATTTTGTGTATTTCTTAGTTATAAGGATATCAAGGGGTATGCAAGATTTTGAATCTGAATAACATCTCATTTCTGAGTTATAAGTCGACACTACATACTAACCTTTCTTATATATATATATATATATATATATATATATATATATATATATGCTTGCGTGTGTTGTATTTTACGGCATGTCAACAACTTTTGGGTTATTTTATGCCGAATACATTTTTGTTCTATTCATTCTTGTTAGATATTCAATTGCATTAAAATTAATTTATTTTGTCAGCATACGTTTGAGTTCTAAAACATTTGTTTTATCCCTTTAACCCATAGATGTGTCTCTAACAGGCACTAACACTTCATCTCATATTGCCTCTGAGAGTAATAAAGGGGTACTTCCCACACCTCAGACTAAAAGTTTTTTAGCATCATACACAAGGCACTAAAACTCTGAGCCACAACCTTATAGCATGTATATCTTATTATAATGGAGATTGTGGGTTTGTATGTCTGTAACCGAAACTATATTACCATTCAAGTCACAATTCCCTTTGTTATTTACATCACATTCTCTATGATTTTATTTTTATTTAAACCTCAATTATTAATAAAATTGTTTTACATCATTAAGACTGTTGATCATATTTACATACTTTTAACATGCAATTGTATTTATATATACAAGAAAATAGCGGTTTACAGTGTGAATGGGAAGGCTAATTTGCATATTGATCTTAAACATTTGATTTTAATAAATATATGCTTAGTATTATTGATTTCTAATTGTTTGGTTTTATATTAATGAATATGAGCAAAAATCTCTTCAATAAATCTTAAAAGAAATCCATTAACAAGAAAAAATAACTGTAATATTATTCTTTACTTCCTATTTTAACTAAATAGTTAAATTAGGAAAATTTACCAATGAAAGACGGGAGTAAGGGAAAATGATGGAAGAGTTAGTTTCAAAGTTGTTCTATTTTTCAATCATACCCCCTCTGTTCCAATTATTTTTATCTGAATTCTTATTCAGTCTCATAAGCCTTTCTAATTTAACATGATATTTTATTATATTAAAACTTAAATACTTGCACCCGGAGGGTGCATATATTTGCTAGTTATAATAATATCTTTAAAAATTTTTTTTTTCAGTTAGTATATTAGGTCTGAGACCTGTCAGCTGTTCCTTATAAACATCCATCTTAATTCCATAGAATATTTATACTGTTGTATACCCTTCTCATTATTTACTTCTTAGTTCTTCTGTTCATCTTCTATCTTAGGTTCTTCTTCTTGGGGACTTCATCTTGGTGATCGGTCGCACTTAACTCATTTCTTCTTCTAATCAGTCTTGTTACCAAGACGTCCATTAATCACAAGACCGTGTTATTTTTCTTAAACTTTTATTTCCTTAACTAAACATTTCATGTAACTAATTATCTGACTAACATAGCGCGCGTATGCAGTGAGCTTCAGCTAAGGCAGAAAGACCTTATCTGCCCGACGTCTAACTAAACAAAAACTAAGGACCAAACCAGGTCCCACGTTTCTTCCCGTAAGTTGGCGGACTTTCTGTACTATTCCATGGAAAGTCCCGACCGTGATATGAAAAGGGCAATCCCTTTAGAATTACTGCGGATTGACAATAATCTTATGAAAGCGCATAGATTATGTAACAATACTCTTTCCACAGATTATCTAACATTGCCTTAAAGGAGTTTAGAGATGGGACATTCAGTATTGATGATGGTAGTTTATTCCATGTATTTACCATTCTGTTGCTAAAATAATTTTGTCTTGCATTTGTTTTACAACATTTTTAAAAGAGTTTTAATTTATGACCCCTGGTATTGTTATTTTGAACAATGTTTAGTAGATCAAAGTTCGTTGAATAAAATCCATGGGTATATTTGTAGACTTTATTCATATGATCAAAAGGGTCTGAGGTTTGCTATAAGATCACTACGGTTAGCACATTTGTATTGGTACAAGGCCATGGGTAGCCGATTAATCGGAGATGGGCTCTCCGATCACTGCTATTTACAGGATTATCTTATTATAATTAAATCATTATTTACATAACAAGCCGGACCTGTGGATATACCGCAGTATGATCATAAGATTATTACAAGGTTTGCTAGGTTTACTTAAGAGCTATTGCGAAATATTTCATTATGTAAAAAGTATGATAATCTTGATTTAACTCTCTATCACTCTTTTTTCTGTCTTTTCATTTTTTATCATTATTTTCAATTCAAACAGATTAGTGTTATCACTTCCGCGTGTTCATCCTTATTTGTTCATCTCTTTGTCTTTCCCCTACTATATTTGTTCTTTCTTTGTTGCTTTCTTTCTTTCTTTCTTTCTTACATTGTTCTATATAGCGTGTCCTTTTTTATCTTTCTTTCTTTCTAATACAAACAGAATGTTCTATTATTTTGCTGATGGGTAAATAAGAATTCCCAACACCAGATAATCAGGAATTACATTTTGGTATTTCATCTTGGACAATTTGGACGGTCTTATTTTTAACCAGTTTCAAGATGATAACAGACAATTAAAGAACAGGAGTATTATTATAGAGATGAATGAATGTGTATGTATGTATGTGTGTATGTTTAATTTTGACCGTTAAATACTCCTAGAAATTGGCCTTGTGTCTTACTCTGTTTGATTTTAGTGGTCAATCGCAATTCCTTTTGGACATTTCAAAACATTACTTGTACCTACTAGATGTCAAACCATGGAACGAATTCAGACACCCAACGAGGTTGATCGATACTCAGGGTCTCAGATCAATACCTGAACAGTGATTTTATTTCGTTAATTCTGACAGGCAAAGAGACAAAGACGCCGTATTATTCCCAGTAGGAACCAAATGATTCTATCTATGATATTCACGGCTATAATTCGCTGAACCTTGACCCCGTCGAGCCAGAAACCCCAGCTCCAGCCAACGATGTTGACCCTTAGCCAGGACGATACGATCAGAATGTGGTCAGTCTGTTTGACCGTCGTTCCATATTCATGCGTTCACGCCCCCCCCCCTCTTAGCTGAACTGTCTTGCGGGGGAGGGAATGGGCTTATGTCGCCCGGCGTAAAATTCAAAGTGTATTCGAGTCATAAAAACGGAAGAATTGAAGCAGGGTTAGATATACTACTACGAAGTCGGCACACTCAGATCAAATATACGGTTAGAGCCTGCAAGAACCTCCCTTACTCCTGTCTATCCATCGAGCCTGCTGAACCTCCCTTACTCTTGTATTTCCATGGTGCGGTTAAGTGTGCAGAGAATAAACTGCTTCGCCCGGTCAGGGAGAGATCTAAAGCTTGAGTCAAATGCGAAGAGGATTCCATTCATATATGTCCGGTCTGACTCATCGTTTTCCAATAAAACATATTATTCTTCGGTAATTCGGATTTGACGAGATAGAAATCGGTAAGGAGGGGGGTGTATTTATTTGAACTTCGACCCAATGCTTTAATTCCTAGAATTTGGGAATCGTGATTGGCGTTAATCAGTTTCTTATTCAAATTGAAGATTTCAGCGAAAACATTACCTTTCCCTACAACACTCCAATTGCTCCAATATATATATATTATGTATATATATATATTATATATATATATATATATATATATATTGAGAAATTTGAAAAACGAAGTGTTCCAAAAATAAGATACTTTAGCCGACAATATTTGGGAGGGTATGTGCTTAATTGAAGTCATACCTAATTTTGAAAATTAATTAATTGATAATTAATGAATTAGGTGGGTATATCTGTTCAAATGTAAGGCTAAACAAATCGAGAAAAAGCCATTTAAAGAGATTGACTTTTTCTCGATTTGTTTAGCCTGTGTGTTTACTTCTCATACTGTCGTGTGGCAAGTCACCAAACGTGTAATATAACCGAGTTCAAAACAAACGAAAAATCTGGGAAACCAGCTAGTGTAATGGTTAGAATCCCCACCTGCCACTTAGGGTTCGAATCACACACAGAGCAGTCTTCCTGTCTATCGCTCTGCTGATGAGACATAATAGGCCGAAATGTACATACAGAGATTGACTTTTTCTCGATTTGTTTAGCCTTACATTTGAACAGATATGCCCACCTAATTCATTAATTATCAATTAATTAATTTTCAAAATTAGGTATTACTTCAATTAAGCACATACCCTCCGAAATATTTTCGGCTAAAGCATCTAATTTTTGGAACACTTCGTTTTCAAATGTTTTATATATATATATATATATATATATATATATATAATATATATATATATTTAATATACCAAACGTGTTGGTAAATTCTCACGGTGAGAAAAAAAGCCCAGCAAATAGTTTGATTGTAAAAATATACTACCAAACATCAACCGGGGAGAAAAAAAATTTTGAAAAAAAGAAAAGACCAAGATAGTCGTACCAACAAAAAATAATCTATTGGTACAGTATTTGGCCAAAAGAAAAAACAATTTATATGTATATATATATGTATATAAGATATATATATATATATATTCATATAACCGCTTAGCCCTGAAGAGCATTAAGCGAAACTAATAGTAGGTTCGTCTGACTCATTAGATTTATCTTTATATATATATATATATATATATATATATATATATATATGATAGATGAAATATAATAAAATGAAATATTTAAATTATAAATGACAAAGAGTTAATATACAGAGCTTATGAATATAGGTTTTTGTGCCTTGGCTAACACTGGTGTGTCCATCTGTAGTTGTCCATAAGGGAACGTCGCTTATAAATTGGTCCCTGTTTCTCCGGCACTGTCCATCATGTTCGTCATAGTTGCATTGTTTGTGACGTAATGATGTCAGTGGTCGTGTAGCTGCTGTTTTGTGGGATGCTTCTTCCCGGATTTGTTCAGAACAACACACACCATTTTTGAGTACATCACCATTATTATGGAAGAAAGTAATGTTATAATTACTAATATTGTGAAAAATCAGATAGCATTAATAAAGAAGATATGTAAGAATAATAGAAATAGTCTTGGTGGATGAGCAGTCCATGACCTGTAACACTTCACTTAGACCCTTTATTGGGCAAGACGGGCGGTCGGAGAAGCCCCCATTCGATCAATCGGCTGGTCATGTCAAGCCCTGTATGATTGCCCCAGCTCTATTACCCGTATGGCAAGCCCCAACCATTTTCATCATATGGGTGCTAGAAGGCGGTGGCTGAATGTCTTTATTCCGGGGAATGACGTTAAACTCTATCTGATGCTGAGGTTCCAGTTTTTTAGGTTTGGAGAATGGGAAGCACCCCTTCATCACCATTGCTCTCCGTTCCACTCTGTCCCGGAGTGGTAGTACCTGTTAGGGCCCCATCTATGGTGTTAAATAGAAAACGTGTTTATAAACAAAATTGAGTATCTCTTAAGAATGAATTTATTTCAAAACTTTTGGAATTAAATAACCCACCGTGGCTGATATGCCGTAAAACAAACAAACCAAATATATTTTATGGGTATTTTTAAATTCAAATAGATGAAATATAATAAAATTAAATATTCAAATTATAAATGACAAAGTGTTATGATTAACAGAGCTTATGAATATAGGCTTTTGTGCCTTGACTAACACTGGCGTGTCCATCTGTAGTTGTCCATAAGGGAGCGTCGCTTATAAATTGGTCCCTGTTTCTCCGGCACTGTCCATCATGTTCGTCTTTAATTGCATGGTTTGTGACGTAATGATGTCAGTCTTGTAGGATGCTTCTTCCCGGATTTGTTTGGAACAACACAGACCATCTTTGAGTGTGTCACCATTATTATGGAAGAAAGTAATGTAATAATTACTAATACTGTGAAAAATCAGATAGCGCTAATAAAGAAAATAAGTAAGAATAATAGAAATTTTGCGTCTAAAATTCCAATTCAAATAGCGGTATTAGTAATATCATTAATATAATTAATTAAACAAACAAGTATATAAAGAAATCGCCTGAGGTAACAAGAGAACGAGTAGGAATAATTAAAGAAAGTCTTTAATGGTATTTAGCAAGACAAACGGATCGATCATGAGTCAAACAAAATTGATGATTATCTGATGTGACAAATAAAAGAAAACAATAATTGAAATGATTGCAACTATGGAGAAGTGATTTTAATCTCAATTATCAATGAGAAAATCGAAGAGTGAGAGGGATGAGAGTGAGGGAGAGAGAGGGGGGAGGGAGAGGGAGAGAGAGATAAAGAGATAGAGAGGGTGGGCAAGAATGAGCGAGAGATATATGTGGATAGCAAGAGATAGAGAGAGAGTGAGAAAGAGAGAGGAATAGAGAGAGAGAAAGAGAAATATATAAGATAGAGATAGCAAGAGACTGAGGGAGAAAAAGTGAGAGGGGGAAAGAGAGAGAGAGGGAGAAAGAGAGAGAGAAAAGAGAGAGAGAAAGAGAGAGAGCAAGGAAAAAAATCAAAGAGCGAGAGAGAGAGAGAGAGAAGAGAGAGAATGAGAAAGAATGAGAAAGAGAGAGAGGGCAAGAACTGAGGAGAGAGCAAAGAGAGAGAGAGAGAAAAAGAGGGGGCAAGAGAGAGCGAGAGACATATGTAGATAGCAAGATATAGAGAGGGTGAGAAAGAGAGAGGAAAAGAGAGAGAAAGAAAGAGAAATATATAAGATAAAGATAGCAAGAGACTGAGGAAGAGGAAGAAAGAGAGAGAGAGAGAGAGAGAAAGAGAGAGAGAGAAAGAGCAAGAGAGAGAGAGAAAAGAGAGAGAGAGAGAGAGAGAGAAGGGAAACACGGAAAAAAATCAGAGAGCGAGAGAGAGAGAGAGAGAGAAAGAGAACTTGAGAGAAGGGAGACAGACAGACAGACAGACAGACAGAATGAAGAGAAAGGAAAAGAGAGAGAGAGAGAAGAGAGAGAGATAGCAAGAGACCGATGGAGAGAGCAATACAGAAAGAGGAGAGAGAGAAAAGAGAGTGAGAGCGAGAGAGCAAAAGCGCAAGAGAGAGAGAGAGAGAGTGAGAGAGGGAAAGGGAGAGAGAGAGAGAGAGAGAGAGAGACAAGGGAGAGAGTAAAAGAGTAAGAAAGCAAGAGAAAGATGGAGACAGCAAGAGAGAGAGAGAGAGAGAAAGAATGAGAAAGAATGAGAAAGAGAAGAGAGAGAGAGAAAGAATGAGAAAGAATGAGAAAGAGAGAGAGGGCAAGAACTGAGGGAGAGAGCAAGAGAGAGAGAGAGAGAAAGAGAGAGTGAGAGAGAAAGAGAAAAGAGAAAGAAGAGAAGACAGGGACAAGGGAGAGAGTACGGGTGTAAGGGAGTAAGATAAAGATGGAGACAGCAAGAGAGAGAGAGAGAGAGAAATAGTGAGAAAGAGAGAGAGAGAGAAAGAGTGAGAAAGAGAGAGAGAGAGAGCGAGCAAGAGAGTGAGTGAGAGAGAGAGAGAGAGAGAGAGAGCAAGAACTGAGGGAGAGAGCAAGAGAGAAAAATAGAGAGTGAGACAGAGAGAGAGAGAGGGAGAGAGAGGGAGAGAGGGAAAGAGAGAGAGGGGGAGGGAGGTAGACGTTCGTAAAATCATCCGCCTCAAGTCATAACAATACTTGAAATTTCGTTTCATTATCACCTTCATCATCTTTTTCATTCGGAATTCGGTCTTCGCTGGAAATCTCCGACATTGAAGTTTTAAACCGAGGAATATACCATTCAAGAACAGGACGCAATGAACCTAAAAAAAGACAACTATTAAAAGATATTCATTTTTATTCCGATTTCTGTGGCCATTTTTAGGCGGTAAGTGAGAGCACTTTACAGCGGATATCCTTGGTGTTCCTTAATGTTAGGTAGAATCCTTTGGTCGTTCCTCGGTGTTCTTTA
The DNA here is from genome assembly GCA_023376005.1 of Doryteuthis pealeii. Classification (NCBI taxonomy): domain Eukaryota; kingdom Metazoa; phylum Mollusca; class Cephalopoda; order Myopsida; family Loliginidae; genus Doryteuthis; species Doryteuthis pealeii. The sequence continues at coordinate 72,634,488 of CM042169.1, forward strand.
GTGTTGGGTAGAATCCTTTGGTTGTTCCTCGGTGTTCCTTACTGGTGGGTAGAATCCTTTGGTTGTTCCTCGGTGTTTCATAGTGTTAGGTAGAATCCTTTGGTTATTCCTCGGTGTTCGTTAGTGTTCGGTAGAATCATTTGGTTGTTCCTCGGTGTTCCTAAGATTTCGTTAGAATCATTTGGTTGTTCCCCGGTGTTCCTTAGTGTTCGGTAGAATCATTTGGTTATTCCCCGGTGTTCCTTAGTGTTCGGTAGAATCCTTTGGTTGTTCCTTGGTGTCCCTTAGTGTTGGGTAAAATCATTTGGTTGTTCAGAGTCCTTGGTTGCAAATCCGTTCTTCTGAGTAGAATACGTGCAAATGAACGGCTTTCAAGATCTGTGATTAAATAATTAATTAACCATGTATTCTTTAATTAAATAACCATGCATTCGTGTATTAAGTAGAATCCTTTGGTTGTCCCTCGGTGTTCCTTACTGTTGGGTAGAATCATTTTGTTGTTCCTCGGTATTCCTTAGTGTTGGGTATAATCCTTTGGTTGTTCCTTGGTGTTCATTAGTGGTGGGAAGAATTCTTTGGTTGTTTCTCAGTGTTCCTTAGTGTTGGGTAGAATCCTTTGGTGGTTCCTCGGTGTTCCTTAGTGTTCGGTAGAATCCTTTCATTCTTCCTCGGTGTTCCTTAGTGTTGGGTAGAAACATTTTGTTGTTCCGCGGTGTTCCTTGGTGTTAGGTAGAATCCTTTCGTTGTTCCTTGGTGTTCCTTATTGTTGGGTAGAATCCTTTGGTGGAGCGGAGTCCTTGGTTGCAGATCCCTTCGTTCGTCTCGAATACGTGCAAATAAACGGCTTTCAAGATCGGTGATTAAATAGTTAACTAATCATGTATTAGAGCTGTTGATTGGCTGGCTTTAATCCACGCACCCACACAGAATCTATAAGTTTAAATGGTGGACTTCAGCACACTTATATGTTTTAATTTGATTTCCTATTTCAAACAAATAAACCATCATCTTCACGAAGTTAAGCCAACAACACGAAATCCCTTGATCATTCTTTCTCCTCGGTCATTCTTTCCGTTACAACTCTTGGCAAGTCTTCAAGATGACATCCAGTGCCCGTTTAGAGCATATAAATGCAACTTGTTATGTCAATAAACGCTGGTGTGTCCATGCTTACGATTTCATAGGAAAATGTCATTTATGTGTTTGTCCTTGCTTCTCTGGCAGAGTCCAACATGACTTGTTCGTCTTACCCAATTGATTTGCGTGATAGCAGGCAAGTGGCCGTACAGATTTTTTTTGTAAGTGTGATGCTTCGAAGATTTGTGGAAGACAGTACGCAGCAACTTTGTCTAGTTCCTATTTAGCTTCTTTTTTTATCTAAGCATTTTGTTTGAGTCAAAGTGGAGCAACAACCTGCAC
>CM042169.1:72645906-72668406 GCA_023376005.1 Doryteuthis pealeii
TAAGTGGGGTTCCCTACGTCATGTGTCCGTTGAGTCCATAATAATTCAACCCTTTTGAACAATTTTTTTTCAAGCATATATCATATTTGGTTTATTATTTTTAGTAGCTGAAATTGTGGATATACAACAGTATGATAATTTAATTACAACGTTTGATATGTTTTCTTAAGAGCTATTGTTTTTACTTCAATATGTAAAACTAGAATAATCTTTATTTAATACTCTCTCACTATTTTTCTATCTTTCCTTGTAAACATTTCATTATGTTTGATAGCGTTAGCGCTACCATATGCTCACACTCTTTTATATTCCCCTACTCATTTTGCTTTCTTTATATACTTTTCTGTATAGTATGTGCATGTCACTTTTACCCTCTGTATGTATATCTTGATTACCTCTTGGTTATATATGTTAGTTTCTTATTTAGCGTAGAGACAATGAGTAAATTATTTTTTTTTATCTCCTAAAGACTTTTTTTACTGTTCAGTTTAATAACACAAAAGTTATAATAAAATATTCCTTAGTTCTAGGATTCAGTTATGTTTTGAAAAAAAAATCCATTTTAATTGGTTTTAATAAGTCATAATTTGCAATTAAGTAAAAAAGTGACCCGCCTCTTACTTGACATTCTGCCTGTCACTTTCACCCTTTCTTTGTAAATCTTGATTATCTCCTCGTTATATATGCTAGTTTCTCAGTGGAGAGAAAGAGAGAGAGAGAGAGAGAGAGAGAGAGAGAGAGAGAGAGAGAGAGAGAGAGAGAGAGAGAGAGAGATTGGATAGTTATGAAACGTATTTGTATGTTACGTTTCATAAACATCCCGCCGTGCCAGTATCTTAGCACTTATTAAAGTTGAATCAATCGAAAGTTCCCTTCTTTAGAAATATTACACAATGATTTTAATGTTGCTTTTTTTTTGTGTGTGTGTGGGGGTTTTTTTCTCATCTTGTTTATATTATTTTTTGATTTAATTCGCTTTATTTAATTCACTTTGTGAACTCACATTTGCCTAATTCCAATTATCTACGAAGAGCTCAATGGCTGCCACAACGGGTCACGTTTTGTCTAGTATATATATATATATATATATATATATATATAACGGATGACGGTTTGTTAAGTTGTTCTTTCTTTGAAATTTAAATATTGCTCTGTATATAATTTGATTTATTGATTAATATACCTCGAGCTATTTTTAGGAATTTATTAAAAAAAACCTGTATAAACATATACATGTGCACTTACAAGGGAGATTTCGATGATACCAAATAGAATCCTCCCTTACTTACCAGTCATTTGCATTATGTTACATTTGTGTGTATATATATATATATATATATATATATAATAATATAATACTTATTGTGAAACCCTTGCGTAAGAAAAATTCACGGCAAATTGTTTGATAGTAAACATATACTACCAAACTTCAGCTGTGGAAAAATGAAAAAAGAGGTTCGTAACTCCCGAAAATAATCGATTAATACTATAATACTCAGCCAAAATAAAATGCATATATAGGTATAATATATATATATATATATATATATATATATATATATATATATGGGAGTAAATATGGAAATTAAATCCGACAATATAAAGAAAATTTGAAAAAACAAGTATTCCGAAATTGGGATGAATTTAATAATCGATGTTTAAAACATTTCGGTTACATCGAACCTTCACCAGGATGTCTCTTGGGGTGAAGAAAATGATGGATGTTTTTATATGTGACAGGAGATGAAAATCTTTTTAGTTTCCCTATGTTCTCTTAAAAAAAAATAATCAGTCCATTAATACTTTTTCTCGTCTTTTGCATTTCTTCGAGTGGCGTCACGCGTCATGACACCTTCGCGTGAGTAGATCGCGACTTGCCTTTCAAAATTAAAACGCTGATCAAATACAGTTACATAACTAAAAAGATTTTCATCTCCTGTCACATATAAAAATCCATCATTTCTTCACCCCAAGAGACATCCTGATGAAGGTTCAATGTAACCGAAATGTTTTAAACATCGATTATTAAATTCATCCCAATTTCGGAATACTTGTTTTTTCAAATTTTCTTTATATATATATATATATATATATATTATATATATATATATATCTTTAAAAGTAAGGAAAACTCAACACCCTTATTTCATAATAAATTCATTTCGACCAAATCTGATGAGACTTGATTTTGGGGAGCTTTGTTAAATCAACTTAGATTTATAAAGGCCCCAATTTTGGTCGAAATAAATTTATTATGGATAAACGGTGTTGAATTTTTCCTTACTTTTAAAGATGAATATTGCTCTGTATATAATCTAAAAAGATTATTATACATTGAGCTCTCCGTAGTGATTAAAAGATTCACTGTATTTATACATACTGGATCATACAATAATAATACAGTGTGTCTTAGAAATCACATATACACACAACCACATACCTGAAAAAATGCACAATGTTTCCTTTCAATACACACACTTACAGCGCCACATACTCACGCCATAAAATAGAATATTTGATGTCATATTTCAAAACCGTCTCCTTTTTCAAACTTCAACATTTTTTTAAACAGACTGAATGACAAGGATTACCACTCGCTTTTCTCATTATTCTGTGATAAATAATTTCTTATCTTATGCCCTGAAGATGATCTAATTAATAGATCGAAACACTGCAGCGTCGACCAATAAACTCACCACTTAACCCATTTAAACCTGTGTTTTTTCATTTTTCTTGATATACTACATACCGTCGGATTCACTTCCTTTCTTCACATATATATATATGTGTATGACAAGTCAATATATATATATATATATATATATATATATATATATAATATATATATGACCTTGTTTAAAAGTAACGGGGCTGGGTGTGCTGTGTGACTTATGGGCAAAAGACATACAAGCGGATTGAATTATCATCTGATCTCAGTTATCTGCAACCATTGCATTTATTTCCACATTCTTTCCTTTACGCATCTTTTAAGGTCATTCAACTACGACGGAACGAATGATGAACACCGCGGAAGGAAGAAACATGGAAATTGTGCTCCGCTTGGGGAAAACTACGTCTCAAGCACTTGAAATGCTTCCGGAAGTGTATGGGATAAAACCATGTCGCTCACACGTGTCTTTGAGTGGCATAAGTGGTTTCGAATAGCGGTGCAAGGAGGTGCGAGATGTTTTCAGAAGCGGAAGGCCTTCAACTAACAGGACTGAGGCCGACGTCGAGTGGGTAAGACAGGTGTGGGGTGATGGCCGGTTGGTCGTGTACACAGAGCATTGTTTTATTTCTAAATGATTATATATATTTACCAACCCCTCCGCACGAGCAGGATGCGACACAAGGTCAATTTCTTAAGCGGAGTTCAACAGGTTTGAATTCAGAGTTTTCCCTCTACTAGACCGGTTGCGTAACCAAGGTTAAAGAGCCCAGTCTGCCCTACAATTTACCCATAGCTGGAGGGAGAGTAGGATTCATACCTTTCCCAATGGCATTAGCGCTAAGTGAAATAATTGCCACGTCCAGGATTTGAACTCGGGTCGACGAGTCCATTTCCCATGACTTTAACCATTACACCACGCGCTTTCTAAATGATTATAGCCGTTTTAAGTTTTACTAGCAGGATTTGTGGATATACAACAGTATGATAATTTAATCATTACAACGTTTGATATGTTTGCTTAAGAGCTATTGTTTTACTTCAATATGTAAAAGCTATAATAATCTTGATTTAATACTCTCTCTCACTCTTTTTTCTATCTTTCCTTCTCAACATTTCATAATGTTTGATTGAAACAGGATAGCGTTAGCGCTACCATGTGCTCACACCTTTCAATATTTCCCTACTCATTTTCTTTCTTAATATACTTTTCTGTGTAGTAAGTGCCTGTCACTTTCACCCTTTCTATGTATGTCTTTATTACCTCTTCGTTATATGTGTTAGTTTCTTATTGAGCGTAGAGAAAGTTGAGTGAATCAATGTTTGTCTACCATAGACTTTTTTACTGTTCAGTTTAATAACACAAAAGGTAAAATAAAATATTCCTTTGTTTGGCCGGTTGGTCGTGTACGTAGAGCATTGTTTTATTTCTAAATGATTTTAGCCGTTTGAATTTCATGCGTACACATACACAGACAATTTGTTTATTTGTTTGTTTTGTTTTGTGTACGGCATATCAACCTCGGCGGGTCATTCAATGCCGGCTAAGTTTTGAAACGAATTTATTTTTAATGGATACACAATATTTTTATAAACACATGTTTTTTTCTATTTAACCTATAGATAGGACCCTAACAGGTAGTACCACTTCGAGTCAGCGTAGACCAGGGAGCAATGGTTATGAAGGGGTGCTCCACATTCCACAAAGCTCCAAAACTGGAACCTCACTATCAGATAGAGTTTAACGTCATTCCCAGGACATGTAGACCCTCAGCCACCGCCTTCTAGCATCGATATGATGAGCAGGTTTGGGGCTTGTAATAAGGGCAATAAGGTTGGGGCAATCATATAGGTGCTAGAACTTAACGTGACCAGCCGATTGATCGGAGGAGGGGCCTCTCCGACTGCCCGACTAGCCCAAGAAAGGGCCAAAGTGGATTATTGCAAGTCATGGACTGTTCAACCACTTGGATTCTATCCTTAAGGATCACGGGTAGCTTTCCGCGGCCACACACACACACACACATATATATATACAACACACACACACACACACACACACACACACACATATATAATATATATATATATATATATATATATATATTTGGGAGAATACGTACCTAATTTGTGAAAATTAATTAATTAATAATTAATGAATTGCGCAGGCATACTTATTCAAATGTAAGGCTAAACAAATCGAAAAAAATCAAATTTTCTCGATTTGTTTAGCCTTACATTTGAATAGGTATGCCCGCCTAATTCATTATTCATTAATTAATTAATTTTTACAAATTAGGCACGACTTCAATTAACCACATATTCTCCTAAAAATTGTCAGCTAAAAAAAGCCATATCAAAACACAATGTTTGTTTGTTTACTCCTCATATATATATATATATATATATATATATATATATATAGTGGTACTTGGATCTACGAGTGCCTCGACTTACGATTTTTTCCGAGTTATAAGCTGTCACTTCGTACATTTTTTGTTTATCTTGCGAGCTAAAATTTGAGGTACGAATGAAATTCAGATACGCTTGTGTTAACTGAAAGTTAACTAAAACATTTAACTTTACAAATTTATTAAGCTTAAGAAAAATATTATTTATATGAAAAAAAAAAAAATTAAATCCTACTGGTAAAAGTATGCCTCCCCGGGGCGCACGTATCTAAGTTTATGCAATAAAATATTATATTAAATTAGAAAGACTAATGCAACTAAATGAGAACGAATATGAAAATGTTACACTTATTTTAATGTTATTTTAATTGATTTCTATATAAAATTATATCTATGATTCGTTGTATATTTGAGAATAACAAGAAACTATTAGAAATTAGTAGCAGCAAATAACACTGGTTTACCAAAAATATTTTTTGTCTGAGGCAAAAATGTGAATAGGTGGTTTTTACTAATTTGGGTGTGCTGAATTCAAATTTATAAACAGTTTTGACCTATCACCTCTAGTTTTCTGGGTTTGTTTAATAGTCTGGTTTTAGTATATACAGAGTATATATGTGCTTATTTCAACAGTTGCAACAGCTTATTACAGATAAAACAGGATAGATAAAGAACATTGACGGTAGAGCGTTCGGCTAGAAACCATAAGGTTCCTAGTTCGATACCAGTCCTCGCTAACTCAGCGTATTGAGTAGCACAGGGATCTGTGAGGTAAAGTAAGGAGCTGATGGTAGATGTGGTGCTCCACCTCAGACGCCAAAAACAATCTCCTTTATCTAGCGCTATTGAAAAAGGGATATACTCCCTCGCTGAAAGGCTGATACCGACTTTAGGTCGCCCCCCCCGACGATTTCATAACATTCTATTTTATCATGTTTTCATACAATCGAACTATTTTAATAATTTATAAAACGTAGAGAAAATATAATAACTACAATAAATAAACTGGAGCGCCACACCTACCATCAGGTCCTTACTTTACCGTACAGATCCCTGTGCTACTCATATGCTGAGTTGATGTGTATAATTTTTAATTTTTCAGACTGTTGTCCTCATCTTTATTATGGTATGTAAAATCACATTTCAGCCGCTGTATTCCCCAGCCTTCCTTACGTGTTTTATTTTGTATCTGATCTTAGCAAAATGATTTCCCAGGTTATATCGTTGCGATGTACAGGAAACAGCTGTGGAAGGCTGGAAGATACAGTGTCGAAAACCTTGTGATTTTATATACCATAATACCATAACCGAAAAATCAAACCGTCTTTGCCTTTTACTAGATAAGTTTGACTGAGAATATATGTACTTTTCTTCGAACATTGTCTGTACTTTACTTTACTAAAATAAAAATCTTCCTGATGCGCTGTCTTTGCACTTACTACCGTAAACAAGCCAATACTTCGGCAGCGAAAAATGTCTTCCTCCGATGATGTCTCTGGGGTCAAGCGTGACTTTCATACAAATGCAGCATTATTCCTTAACCAAAAGTACCAACATCATCATATATTACCCCCAGACTTATAATACCATAATCACATCATAGAAGTGACAGAGCAAGGATCAACCATTTTATATATTATAAATCTCATAATGGAGATACGGTGTCTGTTTCTAACCGAAACTACAACACTGCTTACGTCACAATACCGTCAGAAATTGCGCAAATCTAAACAAAACGTCCACGGCTAACAGGTAGCCCCATTGGGGGAGTCTTACCCCTCTGCCGAGGTGCAGTCGGTGCATTCTAACGCACCAGGGCGGCCATAAAATATAGTTTTCTTAAATCCTTCATTAATCTTTCTAATATATAATTGAAGATAATCTTTACTAATTTATCTAATTAATTTGATTTAATTTATTTTATTTTACAACTGTAAACAGTTATCCAAATGCTTCTATTTGACCGTTTTTATTTTAAAATCTAAAATTGATACATCTATCGCGATATTCCCTCGGATATAAACCAGATTAGATTAGATATATATATGTAAACAATAAACAAATTCAAATCCTTTCTCAATAGAACACTACAAAGGTAAGATACTGATGTTATCTTCTCCAATAGCTTATAGAATAATTTTTATTAATTCGATGCTTCAAAAGAGTCTAATAATAGATGAGAAAAATTTTCTATTCGGGACTTCTCTCACAAAAAATGTTTAATCCCTATTTTTCTTTTTTCTTTTTTTTTCACTTTTGAAAGAGGTCCCTGCGAAAGGATTTTTCATTTATCCCACTCATTTCATTCATTATTGTTTCATCCATTCATTCATTTTGTCATTAATTTCTTAACTATATATATATATATATATATATATATATATATATATATATATATAACATCATTGCAGAGTTTAACATCATTGCAGATTCATGTTGCTGGACTTGTTACATTTTTAAACTTTCATTTGTAACCGGAACATTTTCCTGAACTTTTTGATATTCATATACATTTTTACTACAAACTCTTTTGAGCTTTTTATGATAAAAATGCTTAAACATTTTTAAAATAAAATTTATTTTATTTTTAACAACACATGTATTTTTTTTTAAATTTAAAAAAATTCCGGTACTGATCGAGAGCGTTCTGTGCCTCGTAATTAATGATATATTCATTTCGTTTTTCTGCTTACAATGTGTTTTGAAAAAGACATATTCATAATGTCGAAACTGATATCTGTCAGCAAAATTTTTTAACATCTTGTTTGTTTTTTCTATAAAACCTTATATATATATATATATATATATATATATATATATATATATATATATATATATATATATATATGGAGCAATTGGAGTGCTGTAGGGAAAGGTAATGTTTTAGCTGAAATCTTCATTTGAATAAGAAACTGATTAACGCCAATCACGATTCCCAAATTCTAGGAATTAAAGCATTGGGTCGAAGATCAATAAATACACCCCCCCTCTTACGCGATTTCTATCTCGTCAAATCCGAATTACCGAAGAATAATATGTTTATTGGAAAAACGATGAAGTCAGACCGGACCATATATGAATGGAATCCTCTTCGCATTTGACTCAAGCTTTTAGATCTCTCCCTGACCGGGCGAAGCAGTTTATTCTCTGCACACTTAACCGCACCATGGAAATACAAGAGTAAGGGAGGTTCAGCAGGCTAGATAGATAGACAGGAGTAAGGGAGGTTCCTGCAGGCTCTGGCCGTATATTTTGATCTGAGTGTGCCGACTTCGTAGTAGTATATCTAACCCTGCTTCAATTCTTCCGTTTTTATGACTCGAATACACTTTGAATTTTACGCCGGGCGACATAAGCCCCATCCCACCCCCACAAGACAGTTCAGCTAAGAGGGGGGGCGTGAACGCATGAATATGGAAGACGGTCAAACAGACTGACCACATTCTGATCGTATCGTCCTGGCTAAGGGTCAACATCGTTGGCTGGAGCTGGGGTTTCTGGCTCGACGGGGTCAAGGTTCAGCGAATTATAGCCGTGAATATCATAGATAGAATCATTTGGTTCCTACTGGGAATAATACGGCGTCTTTGTCTCTTTGCCTGTCAGAATTAACGAAATAAAATCACTGTTCAGGTATTGATCTGAGACCCTGAGTATCGATCAACCTCGTTGGGTGTCTGAATTCGTTCCATGGTTTGACATCTAGTAGGTACAAGTAATGTTTTGAAATGTCCAAAAGGAATTGCGATTGACCACTAAAATCAAACAGAGTAAGACACAAGGCCAATTTCTAGGAGCATTTAACGGTCAAAATTAAAGATACACACATAATATATAATACCCCTGTTCCTTAATTGTACGTCTGTTATCATCTTGCAACACCCATTGGTTAAGAATAAGACCGTCCAAATTGTCCAAGATGAAATGCCAAAAGATAATTCCTGATTATCTGGTGTTGGGAATTCTTATTTCCCATCAGCAAAATAACAGAACATACCGTTTTTATTAGAAAGAAAGAAAGATAAGAAAAATGATACGCTCTACAGAACAATATAATAAAGAAAGAAAGAAAGAAAGAAAGAAAGAAAGAAAGAAAGAAAAATATAGTAAGGGAAAGACAAAGATGGGGATGAACACACGGAAGCGATAAAACTAATCTGTGTGAATTGAAAATAATGAAGGAAAGACAGAAACAAGAGTGAAAGAGAGTTAAATCAAGATTATCATACTTTTTACATATTGAACGGGTTAGCTCAGTCGGTAGAGCGTTCGGCTAGAAACCACAAGGTTCCTAGTTCGATACCGGCCCTCGCCAACTCAGCGTATGAGTAGCACAGGGATCTGTGCGGTAAAGTAAGGAGCTGATGGTAGGTGTGGCGCTCCACCTCAGATGCTAAATACAATCTCCTTGGTCTAGCGCTATTGAAAAGGGGATAGACTCCTTCGCTGATTGGCTGATACCGACTTTAGGCCGCCCCGTCGACTTACATATTGAACTATTTCGCAATAACTCTTAAGTAAACCTAGCAAACGTTGTAATAATCCTATTATCATACTGCGGTATATCTACAGGTCCGGTTTGTTATGTAAATAATGATTTAAATTATAATAAGATGATCTTGTGAATAGCAGTGATTAAACGGCTATCCATGTTAACCCTTACACCAACACAAATGTGCTAACCGTATTGATCTTATGACAAAACCTCGAACCCTTTTGATCATATGAATGAAGTCTAAAAATATACACATGGTTTGTATTCAACGAACTTTGATCTACTAAACATTGCTCAAAATATCAATAAATTAAAACACTTTAAAAAAATTAGTAAAGCAAATGCAAGACAAGTCAGGAATTGTGCAAGATTATCGATGCTTATTTAATTTATAGTCACTTCATAGAATAAATTAGAAATTTGCTTTCTTTTACGGCATATCAACCTCGGCGGGTCATTTAATGCCGACAAAGTTGTGAAATAAATTCATTCTTAATGCATAATACAATTTTGTTTATAAACTCATATTTTTCTATTCAACCTATAGATGGGACCCTAACAGGTACTACCACTCCGGATCAGAGCGGGTCAGGGAGCAATGGATATGAAGGGTGCTCCACATTCTCCAAACCTCCAGAACTCGAACCTCACCATCAGATAGAGTTTAACGTCATTCCCAGGACATGTAGACCCTCAGCCACGGCCTTCTAGCACCCAGGTGATATCGGTTGTCAATCGCTCTTGACAGGTCCTCTGCATGACATCTAGTATCTCCACAGAGCTTATGAATATAGGGTGATGTGCCTTGGATAACATTAGTGTGTCCATCTATAGTAGTCCATAAGGGAACGTCGCTTATAAATTGAACCCTGTTTCTCCGACACTGTCCATCATGTTCGTCTTAGTTGCATGATTTGTGACGTAATAATGTCAGTGGTCGTGTAGCTGCTGTTTTGTATTCTTCCCGGATTTGTTCAGAACAACACACACCATCTTTGTGTCGGCTGGGGCTTTAGAATGCACCGACTGCACCTCTGCAGAGGGGTGGGACTTCTCCAGTGGGGCCACCTGTTGGCTGTGGGTGGCGACCTGCGATGCTTAAGGATAGAGCCCAGGTGGATGAGCAGTTAATGACTTGCAATACTCCACTTTGACCCTTTCTTGGGCTAGACGGGCGGGCGGAGAAGCCCCCTTCGATCAATCAGTTGGTCACATCAAGTTCTAGCACACATAAGATTTATCCAGCCCTAACACCCTTGTGGCAAGCCCCAACCCTTTTTATCATATGGATGCTAGAAGGCGGTGGCTGAGGGTCTTCAGGTCCTGGGAATGACGTTAAACTCTATCTGATGGTGAGGTTCCAGTTTTTTTAGGTTTGGGGAATGGGAAGCACCCCTTCATCACCATTACTCCCTGTTCCACTCTGACCCGGAGTGGTAGTACCTGTTAGGGTCCCATTTATGGTGTTAAATAGAAACAAATGTGTTTATAAACAAAATTGAGTATCTCTTAAGAATGAATTTATTTCAAAACTGTGTCGGAATAAAATGACCCACCGTGGCTGATATGCCGTAAAACAAACAAACCAAATATATTTTATGGGTATTTTTAAATTCAAATAGATGAAATATTATAAAACGAAATATTTAAATTATAAATGACAAATTGTTATGATTAACAGAGCTTATGAATATAGGTTTTTGTACCTTGGCTAACATTGGTGTGTCCATCTGTAGTTGTCCATAAGGGAACGTCGCTTATAAATTGGTCCCTGTTTCTCCGGCACTGTCCATCATGTTCGTCTTTAATTGCATGGTTGTGACGTAATGATGTCAGTCTTGTAGGATGCTTCTTCCCGGATTTGTTTCAGAACAACACAGACCATCTTTGAGTGTGTCACCATTATTATGGAAGAAAGTAATGTAATAATTACTAATACTGTGAAAAATCAGATAGTGCTAATAAAGAAAATAAAGTAAGAATAATAGAAATTTTGCGTCTAAAATTCCAATTCAAATAGCGGTATTAGTAATATCATTAATATAATTAATTAAACAAACAAGTTATAAAAGAAATCGCCTGAGGTAACAAGAGAACGAGTAGGAATAATTAAAGAAGTCTTTAATGGTATTTAGCAAGACAAACGGATCGATCATGAGTCAAACAAAATTGATGATTATCTGATGTGACAAATAAAAGAAAACAATAATTGAAATGATTGCAACTATGGAGAAGTGATTTTAATCTCAATTATCAATGAGAAAATCGAAGAGTGAGAGGGGTGATAGAGAGAGAGAGAGAGAGAGAGAGAGAGAGAGAGAGAGAGAGAGAGAGGAGAGTGGGGAAGAGAGAAAGAGAGGGGAGAGAGAGAGATAAAGAGATAGAGAGGGTGGGCAAGAGAGAGCGAGAGAGCCATATGTGGATAGCAAGAGATAGAGGAGGGTGAGAAAGAGAGAGGAATAGAGAGAAGAAAGAGAAATATATAGAGATAGAGATTGCAAGAGAACTGAGGGAGAGAAAGTGAGAGGGATAAAGAGAGAGAAGAGAGAGAGAGAGAAAGAGAGAGAGAGAAAGGAGAGAGCAAGGAAAAATCAAAGAGAGAGAGAGAAAGAGAGAGAGAAAGAAGAGAGAGAAAGAGAGAGAGAGACAGAGCAAGAGAGAGATGGATAGAGCAAGAAGAGAGCGAGAGAGAGAGTGAGAACGTGAGAGAGAGAGAGAGAGAGAGAGAGAGAGAGGAGAGCAAGAGACAGAAAAACGAGAAAGGAAAAGAGAGAGAGAGAGCAAGAGAGAGAGGAGAGAGGGGAGAGAGAAAGAGAGAGAGATGGAGAGAGAGAGAAAGAAAGAAGAGATATAAGATAGAGATAGCAAGAGTACTGAGGGAGAGAAAGTGAGAGGGGAAAGAGAGAGAGATGGGGAGAAAAGAGAGAGGAAAAGAGAGAGAGAGAGAAAAGAAGATGAGAGCAAGGAAAAATCAAAGAGCCGAGAGAGAGAGAAGAGGGAAGAGAAGAGAGACAATAGAGAGATGGATAGACAAGAGAGAGCGAGAGAGAGTGAGAACATGAGAGAGAGAGAGAGAGAGAGAAGAGAGAGAGAGAGAGAGCAAGAGAAAAGAAAAAGAGAGAGAGGGAGCAAGAGACCGATGGAGAGAGCAAGAGAGAGAGAGTGAGAGAGAGAGAAAGAGAGAGAGTGAGAGAGCACGAGCGCGTGCAAGAAGAGAGTGAGAGCGAGAGAGGGAGAGAGAGAGGGAGAGAGAGAGAGAGAGGGGGGGGAGAAGATAGACGTTCGTAAAATCATCCGCCTCAAGTCATAACAATACTTGAAATTTCGTTTCATTATCACCTTCATCATCTTTTTGATTCGGAATTTGGTCTTCGCTGGAAATCTCCGACATTCAAGTTTTAAACCGAGGAATATACCATTCAAGAACAGGACGTAATGAACCTCGAAAAAGACAACAGTTAAAAGATATTAATTTTTATTCCGATTTTTGTGGCCATTTTTAAGTTGCAAGTGGGAGCACTTTTCAATGGAGATCCTTGGTGTTCTTTAGTGTTGGGTAGAATCCTTTGGTTATTCCTCGGTGTTCCTTAGTGTTGGATAGAATCGTTTGGTTGTTCCTCGGTGTTCCTTGCTGGTGGGTAGAATCCTTTGGTTGTTCCTCAGTGTTCCTTAATATTGGATAGACTAATTTGGTTGTCCCTCAGTGTTCCTTAGTGTTGGGTAGAATCCTTTGGTTGTCCCTCAGTGTTCGTTAGTGTTGGGTAGAATCCTTTGGTTGTTCCTTGGTGTCCCTTAGTGTTGGGTAAAATCACTTGGTTGTTCAGAGTCCTTGGTTGCACATCCGTTCTTCCGTGTAGAATACGGGCATATGAACGGCTTTCAAGATCGGTGATTAAATAATTAATTAACCATGTATTCTTTAATTAAATAACCATGCATTCCAGTGTTGGGTAGAATCATTTGATTGTCCCTCGGTGATCCTTACTGTTGGGTAGAAACCTTTCATTGTTCCTCGGTGTTCCTTAATGTTGAGTAGAATCCTTTCGTTGTTCCTCGGTGTTCCTTATTGTTGGGTAGAATCCTTTGGTGGAGCAGAGTCCTTGGTTGCAGATCCGTTCGTTCGTCTCGAATACGTGCAAATAAACGGCTTTCAAGATCGGTGATTAAATAGTTAACTAATCATATATTCGAGCTGTTGATTGGCTGGCTTTAATCCACGCACCCACGCAGAGTCTATAAGTTTAAGTGGTGGACTTCATCACAATTATATGTTTTAATTTGATTTCCTATTTCAAACAAATAAACCATCATCTTCACCAAGTTAAGCCAACAACACGAAGTCCCTTAATCATTCTTTCTCCTCGGTCATTCTTTCCGTAACAACTCTTGGAAAGTCTTCAAGACGGCATCCAGTGTCCGTTTAGAACATATAAATGCAACTTTTTCTTGTCAATAAACGCTGGTGTGTCCATGCGTACGAGTTCATAGGAAAATATCATTCATGAGTTTGTCCTTGCTTCTCCGACAGAGTCCAACATGTCTTGTTCGTCTTACCCAATGGATTTGCGTGATAGCAGGCAAGTGGCCGTACAGATGTTTTTTGTAAGTGTGATGCTTCGAAGATTTGTCCAAGACAGCACGCAGCAACTTTGTCTAGTTCCTATTTAGCTTCTTTTTTTATCTAAGCATTTTGTTTGAGTCAAAGTGGAGCAACAACCTGAACCTTTTATCGAAATGTCTTTATTCGGCATTAAATGACACAAAAAGTTTGAAACGCCGTAAAACAAAACAAAACAAAACAAAAACAAACATTGGTAGCGTATGATTCTTAACTATACTGGTGTTCCTAAATCTTCCTTCAGTTTTCATCTGGCAACAACTTCTGATAAAAAATGGAACCGTCCAAATTTTCCAAGATGCAATGCAAAAATGTAAATCCAGATTATTTGGTGTCGCTTAATTGCAGATTTCTTATTTGTCCGATTTTATTTCACCCAATTTAAAAATAAAACATTCCAAATGGTTTTGCGTCGCTTAAAATTAAAATGAATTTAAAAAAAGGCCGAAACGTTGTACAGATGAGGACAATAGTCCGAATAATCCAAATAAAACTAATTATCAAGCATCATCTCAACAATTCATAATAATAATAAAATCAATATTTTAAAATATGAGGTAGGTATAAGGATGGTGAACAGGAAATGAAATAGGATAGGGGTGGACTAACCTCTCTCCCTTCACTTCCGTCACTTATACTCGCGCAAAAAGTTTGCTTTCAATAAAAATCATTCGACTGAAGGTGTCCGTATGAATTCGGACGAAACGTTTCAACTCTCTGATTTGTTTTGAGTTTTCATTTCTTGTTCACCGTCCTTCTACCTACCTCATACTGTCGGATTCTACTACATCCATCTATCTCCATTTTAAAATATCTTGAAGATGTGTTCTAGGAGGTGATTCACAGCCTCAAACCTCCGAACCTAACAAATTAGATATTTATAATAAGAAAACATTTCTCTAGTTTTAACTCGTAGAGAAAGATGATAGTGATCGTTGTAAATTGACGTCGAATTGTCGAAATGATAAGCACATTTGATTCCATTAAAAAGTTCGTTGATTTACCGCTTGATTTGCAAACACCTCCGAGCAAACAGTTGTTTTGGTAACGTCTAGCGATGAACGTATGTAGATTTTAAGTAATTAATCCTCAAGAGACATAGACACAGTACGAAAGAATCAGGTGTCTGGTGTACTCGACGAGCACTCAGTGAACTTGCCATCAATAGATACAGCTGCTAAAGATGGATGAGATAAAAGGTTGTGTGATGAAGTCGCTTACGTAATTACCTCTGGACTTTTTATTATTTAAAATTATACGGTAGATGTTTCATCATTCAAATTTAAATAGATCGTAACTGACGCCAGAAAATAAATCTTTTAAACTCTCTCTCTCTCTCTCTCTCTCTCTCTCTCTCTATATATATATATATATAATATTATATAATATATATATATATATATATATAGTTCAATGAAGTAACAATAAAAGTTTTAGCTTTTTTATTTATTTCGGAACGATATTACAACCAATGGTTTCCTGCTGAAAGCATTCATCAGGTAAACGAAACGGTTCCTTTGAAAATGACAGAAATGGTCTAAATGGTCAAATGTGTGCGTTTTTTTTAAAACTGTGTGTATATATATATATATATATATATATATATATATAATATATAATATATATTATTGTTTATTATTATTATTATTATATTATTATTATCATTATTTATATTTTTAAGGCAATTACAATACGTATATATATATATATATATATATATATATATATATATATATATATATATATTATTATTATTATTATTATTTTTAAGGCAATTACAATACGTATATATATATATTATTATTATTATTCATATTTTTGAAGGCAATTACAATGCGTATATCGTATAAAATTAGTATACCTATGACGGTTTCGATTTCTGTCGCAGGGAAATTGTAGGTATACACCGCTGATGGCAAGTAATAAAGTTGATACAGTTGTACGGTGTTCCATGTCGTTCACTTTATTCGCCGAGTTTGCTTATCATGATTATTTTCAATAATTATCGAATTTTATACGATATACGCATTGTAATTGCCTTCAAAAATATAAATAATAATATACTTTACATAACAATGTTATGTAAATATATTATTATAAGTATAAAGTATAAATTACAAGTCAACTAGAGATCACACATGACCAAAGAAAGAAAAAGTAACAAGTAAGTTATGCATTTATGCATGTGTGTAAACACATCTCCTCTCCCAATTAAAGAACTCATTGTTTATTTGGTTTGGTTGGCATCCTTCCGTCTACAAGAGACGATGGAGTAGTGCCAAGGTTTTTTATTCATGTTTTATGTTAACTTGAAATACATAGCTTTGGCGGGTTCATATGGAGGATGAGCAGTTGCTCATGTAGCAAATACACCCTCTCCACACTGCCGCTGTGATCGAAATGAAAGTTAAGGGACTAATGCAGTTTGGTAGTGTCACAGGAGTTAATGGGTAGCACTGGAGTTCTGCATCACACCACCTTAGGGACTCCGGCTCCTGATTTATATTCGTTTTGTTTTTTTTCATTGTTTATAAGCCCGCTACATGGGTATATAGATATATAACAATAGGAGGTGTATCATATTAGTGTCGAGATTTTTTGTACTGTTTGATACACGTTATATTCTGAGGAAAAAAAAACTTCCATTCATTCTTCATTCTATCTTAGTAAATACAGCTTTAAACCTATTTTTTTACACACATTGTATTCTGAAAAATTAATTAATGGAACGTTATTTTTTTCAGAATTCAATGTGTCTGAAAAAATACAAAAGAATCTCAATACCTTTTTGACACGCCTTATATATATATATATATATATATATATATATATATATATGTGTGTGTGTGTGTGTGTGTGTGTGTGTATGTATATATATATATATATATATATATATATATATATATAGAGAGAGAGAGAGAGATACGTATATATGTATGTATTCATATATATATATGTATATAATATATTTCTGTATTCATATATATATGTATATATATATGTATTTATTCATATATATATATATGTATATATATATAATGTATATATATGTTGTGTGTGTGTGTGTGTATTCATATATATATATTATTATATATATATATATATATTCATAGATATATATGTATATATGTATATATTCATATATATATATGTATGTATATATTTATATATATATATATATGTATTCATATATATATATATGTATATAATATATATATAAATGTATATAATATATATATATGTATATAATATATATATGTATGTATTCATATATATATTATATATATGTATATATATATTTATATATATGTATTTATTTATATATATATAATATGTATATGATATATATATATATATATATATGTATGTATTCATATATGTACATAATATATATATATATGTATTTATATATGTATATATTATATATATATATATTATATTATATATATAATATATATATGTATGTATTCATATATATATATATGTATATATATGTATTTATATATATATATATATATATATATATATATATATATAGATGTATACATATAGAAATGTATACATATATATGTGTGTGTGTGTGTGCGCGTTCGCGCGCGTGTGTGTGTGTGTGTATGATTTTGCTTGTTTCATAATTATTTCATAAAGTTTTGTAACCAGATGTGTTTATTCTCCTGGGAACGATGATTGGAAACTGAAACTTGAAGCTTTCGGGGAATTTCCGCGTGGATATTTTCCCGGCAACTTGATCGTTTTAAAGTTTATTAAGTACACATTTCTCAGTCAAGAGAGGATCCATTTGTATGTGAGAGTATGAGCATTCCGAACTAGTCTTTGAGGGTTCGATCCTTTCGAAGATACATGCTAAAAAAATAAAGTCCGGGAATACTCCCAGCTTGTAGCCGTGTCAGTACTCTCTTTAGCTGTGCCTCTTGGAATGCAACGTAACGCTTTTGAAAAAAAAAAAGCTAGATGGTGAAAATATTTTGCGTGGTCTTTCTAAAAGAGCAAATCGGGAAACCAAGTATGAAGCAGAGGAAATGTGTATGCATGTAGTCTGGGTGGGTTGATATGGAGAATAAGCTGTCGCCAAAGCAGCAGGTCCCTCTCACCACACAACCTTTGTGCCAAAAAGAAAAGCTAAAAACAAAGAAGAAGACAATGTAGATATGTCGCTCATGAGGATGAAGGTTGTATAATAATTGTGAATTACCACAGGTGTTGTATCCCGAGTACATGTAATTTCAACGTCAATTTGTCATTGTAGATATCAGTGTCGTCGGGATATAACACTAGTAAATTTGAAAAATTATTACATCACCTTCCTCCTCATCTGTGACATGCCGCTCGCGAACAGGAAATGGTTAATGAAAAAAACCTTAAATCTAAATGCCTGTCTGTCATCTTTAATAAAATATGTCTACAAGAAAAATTGCTTCCTAAATACACACACACGCTCATATATATATATATATATATATATATATATATATATATATATATTATATATATATGGGAGTAAATATGGAAAATAAATCCGACAATATAAAGAAAATTTGAAAAAACAAGTGTTCCGAAAATGGGATGAATTTTATTATCGATGTTTAAAACATTTCGGTTTCATTGAACCTTCATCAGGATGTCTCTTGGGGTGAAGAAAATGATGGATGTTTTTATATGTGACAGGAGATGAAAATAATACATGACGGTTATTAAGGGAACAAAGTGGGAATGATAACTAAATAAATAATTAAATGAAGCCTGGTATTTTGTAATTATTTAGCACTATTTTAGCTAAAAACGGAGATATATTGAAAAAACCATGTCGATTATTAAGTGAGTGCAAATGCGAAATTAATAACTTAATTATTTATTATATCTCCGTTTCTAGTTAAATAGTATTAAATAATTACTAAGTACCAGGCTTCATTTTATTATTTATTTAGTTATCATTCCCACTTTGTTTCCCTATGTTCTCTTAAAAATAATCAGTCCATTAATACTTTTTCTCGTCTTTTGCATTTCTTCGAGTTGCGTCACGCGTCATGACACCTTCGCGTGTGTGGATCGCGACTTGCCTTTCAAAAATAAAACGCTGATCAAATACAGTTACATAACTAAAAAGATGTTCATCTCCTGTCACATATAAAAACATCCATCATTTTCTTCACCCCAAGAGATATCCTGATGAAGATTCAATGTAACCGAAATGTTTTAAGCATCGATAATAAAATTCATCCCATTTTCGGAACACTTGTTTTTTCAAATTTTCTTTATATATATATATATATATATATATATATATATATATATATATACTAGACAAAACGTTATCTGTTGGGTTACCCATTCAGCTCTGGGTAGGTAATTCAGATCAGGGGAAAGGGACTACGCACAGCGAATATCATTTTTTTACAAATACGACCGGACGAAACCTTAAAATCCTTTTTTGTAAGCTTTCTAAAAAAGGAAATGTTTGACCTCATTTAAGCTACTGGTTGCCGGTTGTGAAATTTAACATACAAACACATTTCAAATTCTCCCGGCTCTCTCTCTCTCAAAAATAGACAAATTCTCTTTTTCCGTCACAATATATATATTCGAATTTCAATTCCAGCTGTAGGTAGATTACAAATGTCTAGCCACACTGAAGAGACTTGATAAGTTGAAACACGTGTCTGTGGATGACACACACTCTCTCTCTCTCTCTCTCTCTCTCTCTCTCCCTCTCTCTCTCTCTCTTTCTCCAGACAAACTAACATTATATAACGAGTAGGTAGTCAAGAGATACATAGAGGGGAAGAAAGTGATAGATAGAGAGTAAAGTAAGAGATTGGTCGATTTTTTTTATTTAATTACAAATTACGACTAATTAGAATAAAATTAAAACATAATTTCTTTCAAACATAATTCAATCCAAAAAGTAAGGAACAGTATAGTATAATTTTCGTGTCATTAAATTAAAGAAAATCAAAAGTTATTAATTCAGCTTTAGTATAATATATAGTATAATATATATATATATATATATATATATATATATATATATATATATATAGAGAGAGAGAGAGAAGAGAGAGAGAGAGAGAGAGAGAGAGAGAGAGAGAGGGGGTCCATTTGGTTGTAACAGTATGAGTATTGCAAAATTACTTTGAGCGTTCAATCCTTTCAAAGATACATGTTAGAAATCATACCGGGAATATTTCCAACTTGTAGCCATGTCAGTACTACTCTATAGATGTGCCTCTCGGAATGTAATGAAACGCCTGGGAAATAGTAGATGGTAAACTACAAAAATTCTGAGTGATCTTTTTAAAACAACAAATGCGAAAGCCACATTCTACAAAAACCTAATGTTTGGCCTCTTACCTCCCATCGTACAAAACATTATCGTCATGGTAACACCGACAGCACAGTTATTCATGACTCTTCTGTGTCATCCGTTCCTATTGATCATCGTTCTTGGTTGGTCCTCTGCACAGCATCCAGTGTCTGTTTAGAACCGATCGATATGGGTTTTAGCAGGCACACACACACACGCACACACATATATATATGTATATATATATATATATATATTATATATATTATATATATATATATATATATAAGGAAGCGCGTGCTGTAATGGTTAAAGGCATGGGAAATGGACTCGTTGCTCCGAGTTCAAATCCTGGACGTGCAAATTGCATTTCACTTTGCGCTAATACCCTTGGGAAAGGTATGAATCTTCCTCCAGCTATGGATAAATAGTAGGGTAGACTGGTCCCTTTAACCTTGGTTAGACAGCCGGTCTAGGAGAAGGAAAACTCTGAATTCAAACCTGTTGAACTCCGCTTAATAAATTGACCTTGTGTCACATCCTGCTTGCGCGGAGGGGCTGGTAAATATGTACATATATATATATATATATATGTGTGTGTGTGTGTGTGTGTGTGTGTGTGTGTATATATATGCAGTGTGTTCGAGATAAATTTGACATATATATATTTGATTATTTTTCTCAGTCGGTTAGAGGTATTGACGCACACTACGCATCATTTAAAAGTTTGGACCCTTCCTCATTCATAAACGTGATGATAGATAGAATGGATGACTGGAACCCCCCTGATTCATGGAAGAAAATAATTCATGTCCTGGGAATGACGTTAGACTCTATCTCCTGGTGAGGTTCCGGGTTTGGAGGTTTGGGGAATGTGGAGCACCTCTTCATCACCATTGCTCCCTAGTCCACTCAGAGCCGGAGTGGTAGTACCTGTTAGGGTTCCATCAATGGGTTTCTAATAAGAATGTTCTCGGGGCGGGGGCACAGTTAAGTCCGACGCCTTTACTCTCCCAACTGACCAAGTGTTCAGTCTGAAACAATCTCTCCCAGCTATGTTGCACTCTTCTCACCAACACTATCAAAATATCTTTCTCTCTCGTCCACTCGTCGCAACAGCCAAAATGCTACTGCAAGCTTTCTTCCAGGTTTGTGAGGGCTGGTCATTAAATACACAATTACAGTGTTCATCCGGGATCATTACTCTGACTTGCCCGTGCAGCACGTGCGACATTAATCAGCACGCGTCAATCCTTCACATCCGGGCCACTCTGGGCATTTTAGTAAATCACATGCGTCAGGCTACGACTCACGATCATGAGGCTGTGAGTTCAATCTCCCCACTCGCCTCATTCTGCATGCCAAACACAATCAGGCACGCTTCGAACTACTACGTTCGTGTTTTTTCTAGCCAAAGGGTTAAATAGAAAAACATGAATTCATAAAACTGCGTATCCATTAAAAATGAATTTATCTCAAAACTTTGTCGGTATTAAATGACCCACTGAGGTTGATATGCCGTAAAACAAAATAAAACAAACAAAACCAACCAACCAGCCACATGGAAATGTATTCTATTTCTATTGAAATCTATTTTGTTAAGCCCTAGCAACTATATGATTGCCCCTACCCTATTGCCCTTATGGCAACCCCCAACCCTTTTTATCATATGGGTGCTAGAAGGCGCTGGTTAAGGGTCTTCGTGTTTTGGGAATGACGTTAAACTCTATCTGATGGTGAGATTCCAGTTTTAAAAGTTTTGGGGAATATGGAGCACCATTGCTCCCTGGTCCACTCAGACCCGGAGTGGTAGTACCATGTAGGTTCCCATCAAAGTTAAATACAAAAACACGAGTTTTTAAAAAAACTACGTATCCATTAAGAATGGATTTATTTCAAAACTTTGCCAGCATTAAATGACCCCATGAGGTTGATATGCCATAAAAGAAAACAAAATAAAACCAACCAACCAACCAACCAACCAAC
>CM042169.1:72673406-72680906 GCA_023376005.1 Doryteuthis pealeii
CATACTTAGTCGAATATTTGTTCAATCTTCTTTAGCCAGAGGGTCTGCGACAATGCGAGCCTTACTAAAAGAACCAAACTGCACTTATACAAAGCATACGTTCTCAGTACTCTCCTCTACAGTAGCGAAGCCTAGATCAATATCTACAAAAATGTGGCTCACTTGATGGTATGAGGACCCTGGGCATGCGTAGTACGTCTTGCGTTTATCTACTGGTATTGGGTCCTCTTTATAGATCATTTGATATGGGAATATCTGGTAATATTTTTATGAAATGTATTGTATATACCATACTTAGTCGAATATTTCTTCCATTTTTTTTGTTCGTGTATCTAATATCACAAATCAAAATGGTTTACTTGATGGTATGAGGCATCTGGGCATGCGTTTATCTACAGGTGTTGGATCGTCTTTATATATCATTTGATATGGGAGTATCAGGTAATATTTTTATGAAATGTATTGTATATACAATATTTGTCGAATATCTGTTCGATTTATTTTTGCTCGTGTATCTAATATCACAAATCAAAATGGCTTACTTGATGGTATGAGGCCCCTGGGCATGCGCGTTACGTCTGGCGTTTATCTACTGGTGTTGGATCCTCTTTATATATCATTTGATATGGGAGTATCGGGTAATATTTTTATGAAATGTATTGTATATACAATACTTAGTCGAATATTCGTTCCATTTTTTTGTTGTTGTTCGTGTATCTAATATCATAAATCAATAATTTCCTTGCCAGAATTTAGTGCAAACGGATATTTTTAGTTACCGTTCCGTGAAGTTTGTTTTGTTTGGTATCAACCATAATGTACTTTTATAGTAATTGATATAGAAAAAAAAATGAATGAGACGAAAAAATATACGTCACACATCTAAACCCGATATTTCTTAGCGTGGAAAAATAGCTTTGGCTTTTAACGAAATTGTCTGATATGAAAAGGAAATATAGTGACTTTACAAAACCTAAGAATGTATATTGTATTCCTGAAGAAATCTTGGGTTAAATTAGACTAAGTATGATATATACAATATATTTTATTAGAAATGAAAAAAAATGTATATTCTATATTAATAAGAATAATGATTGATAAATGACAGTTTCTCGCCTTTGCCATTTTCTGGTCTGAATAGGCTAGGAGCTCTTTATTTATGAATGTGGAAAGATATATATATATTACATACATACACACACACAACACACACACACACACATATATTATATATATATATATATATATATATATATAATATATATATATATTGGTTTGGAGGTTGATTTTGAAGGCTATCACAATGCAGGTATAAAGAAGAACATAATAAGGTAACAATGGTGTTGTGTGTTAACCTGTATTTTAATCTTGAATTTTCGAGATAAAATGCCATAACTAGACGACTTCAGTTCCAGTGATCTTCTGAAAAAGAGATTTATCTCGAAAATTCAAGAATAAAATACAGGTTAAGACACAACACCGTTGTTACCTTATTATTTTTTTTTCTTTACACCTGCATTGTGATAGCCTTCAAAATCAACCTCCAAACCAATATATACACAATGCTTCAAGCAAATTATAAAACGCTCTTATATATATATATATATATAATTATATATATATATATATATATATATATATATATATATCAACACTCATACAACCACTGCCTGGAAGAACTGTCGCTTTATCTTGTAATGGAGATCGGACCTCCATATAACTGATAATTTGTTTGTAGCCGACCATGCCTTTGCTATTCGTGTCGGTGCTGCTATATGACTGCACCACTTGAACCCTAACGAAGCGTCTTCAGAATAAGCTAGATGGGAGCTGCACAAGAATGCTGCGTGCAGTCTTGAAAAAGTCGTGGAAAGAGCAACCCACAAGGAAGCAGCTGTACGGTCACTTGCCCCCATCTCACAAACTATCGGAGTGAGACGGATAAGGCATGGAGAAACAGGGATGAAATCATAAGCGACGTTCTCCCGTGGAAGCCAACACATGGACATGCAAGTGTGGGTCGCCCAGCAAGGACCTACATTGACCAGCTATGCGAAGATGCTGGTTTATAAGTGTCAAGGTGTATGCAAGATTTTAAATCTGAATAACATCTCGTTTCTGAGTTATAAGTCGACACGTACATACCAAACTTTCTCATATATATATATATATATATATATATATATATATATATGAGAAAGTTTGGTGTGTACGTGTCGATTTATAACTCAGAAACGAGATGTTATTCAGATTTAAAATCTTGCATAGACCTTGACATCCTTATAACTAAGAGTCACATCAAATTTGGTTATTAATTTTTAGTGATTAAGGGATATAATTAATTGATTAAACAAAAATCAAACGATTTGCGATAATCGTGATATTGCTCGTGTTGCTAATATAAAAAAAATCGCTGCCTGCTACCTATATTGAGCAGTGATTTAAAATGTCACCGCTGCTGGTAATTTGAAGTTGACAAATTTGTGCCCTAATCATTTCAAATAGGAATTTCTCGCGTATCACCAGTCTAATCTTAGAAATATTTATTTTGTTAAAAATAAAATAATCTTTCTAAATAACTAATTTGTCTGTGGTTTTACCGCTTGAATTATGTTTAACAATTATGATTGTCCAAAGAAGTGGTTTACAAACTTTATATTTCAAGGTCTAACCTGTAGGCCACCATATCAATAAAAATGAAACCTCGTGGACACCCATATAAATAAAATAAAATCTCGTGGGTCCCCAAATAAATGAAAATAAAATCTCGTGGACCCCCATTAGTAGCTTAGTAATAAACTAAAAAATTTAATTTAACGATTAATAATAACTCATCTTTGTTTTTATTATTAATAATTTCATTTTAGAATAAACTATATTCATTTTTAATCAGTATTTGATTTTTTGCATGTACAAAATAGTTTTTAAAATAAGAGAGAAAAGAAAAGATAAATATTGTAATACGAACAATTGTAAGTATATAATTCTGAGCATTTTATTGATACATTGTAATGCAGTAAAAAAAGAAGGAATTAAACGAATACATTTCATTTGAGATCAACAGGCAAGCTCGGTTAAAAAATAAAGTTGTTTCAAAAATGTAAACAAAAAGAGACTATTCTTAAAATAAACGAATATTAAAATACACTAATTCTTAGCTTTGTTTATCGTTGAATCTTTAATAAAGTTTAGGAATGCATTTTTTAAAATAATATCTTAAATGTAAACAAAAAGAAAAAAATTATAAAATAAACAAACATTCGACTATACAAATTCTCAGTAAATATTTATAATTTGATAGATTTTTTTTTCTTATTTTATCCCTTATTTCTGTTTTCTCCCCACTCACTCTCTGGTGTTGCCAATCTTTTTTGTCCGGTCATGGACCGGGCACTTTTGCTAGTATATATATATATATATATATATATATATATATATATATATATATGTATATATATATATAAATGTAGTCTTTTTTTGGTATTGGAGAATTGAAAATAAAGTGCTCGATTACGTGTGTAAGAGCATCACCAAACAGAGTGTAAAAACACCACCAACCAGCAAACAATAACATAAACATGCAAACATAAACATAAATAATCACAAAAGCGAATGGGAAGATAGCGAAACCAAAATTCAAACGAGCAGTCAGGAACGGATGGAATCATAAAAACCGGTGACCCCCCCCAAAAAAAAAAAAAAAATAAAACAAAACAAAACAAAAACAAACAAACAACCATTAAAGAATCCGAAGCCGGCAGAATCTTGACCTTCATCAAGATGAGCAGATAAAAGGAAATGCCAAGAGACAAAAATGAACCAAGAATTAATGGAAAACATGAATGAATTAATACAATAAAAAATGAATGAAATAAATGAAAAAAATATTTTCCAAAGGACCTCTCTTAAAAGTGTGTGTGTTTGTGTCTAGCCTCACTGAAGAGACGTGAAACGTCGAAACACGGTGTCTGTGGATGATATGTATAATTTATGTATACATGCTTAGTCAATGATATTGAACACTCTCTGCTTATAATAATAGCGAATTTATTATCAATATATATATATATATATATATATATATATATATAAATTTTGGCTATTTTTATGCGCGTGCATTCACAGTTATGTAGACCATGTGCTGTTGGAATCATTTAAGCGAACCTAGTGACTGACATAATTAAATGGGTTTATGCGAAGATTGATTTTGACCATTTCTCTTTGCGGTGCCATGAAGTCTCCAATGTAGCTGCTATATTAATCAGATCGATCCAAACTTAGAGCTACACACCCATAGCTCCGGGCTGTAAATCTCCAAGCATATTACCCTCTATAGAGAAGGGCACTTTTGAAAGGAAACATACATTTTTTCCTTTATGAATATTGGAGTAGGTTTTTACGTAACCCAGTTTTTATCTCTGTTTATTCCTTTCAGTGTGTTTAATTTTCAGAAAGGCAATCAGCGTTATCTCTGTAATTAGTTTTCCGTGTAATGTTAGATTCTTAGGCTTGACTGAAAAAGGATCCAGTAAAAAAAAAAAAATTAATTATCAGAAATATCATTATTAAAAAAAAGAAAAGAAGAAAAAGACTAACACAATCACAATATATCACTGAACTGATCTACCCATAAAAAAGTCCACTATTTTAATTTCGATTTTAACAAAAGCTATTAAAATGTCTTCTTAAAAAAAAATGGTCGTAATCGAAGTTAAGATAATAAATACTAAAATATTACTTTATTTATCAAAATATTAGATTTAAAAAAATGTTTTTCAATTTATCAGTGATACAATAAAGTCGAGTCAATTAATTTTTCTGTTTTACTTAAAACTTTTTAATAATAATAATATTACTAATAATAATAATCTTATCATGAAGATTCGGAGTATGACTGTAATCGAAATTACATCACTGCTTACGTCATAATACGCTTAAGAATTGCGTGATATCATCAAAGAGTATTTGATTATATATATTATATAGTCAAAAGAGTATTTGATTATATGTAATATATAGTCAAAATTATATATATATATATATATATATATATATATATATATATATATATATATATATATATATATATCAAAGAGTATTTGATTATATATATTATATAGTCAAAAGAGTATTTGATTATATATATTATATAGTCAAAATTTATATATATATTATATATATTATATATATATATATATATATAATATATTGACTATATAATATATATAATCAAATACTCTTTGATGATATCACAAAACAGCCATAACAGAAAAATTGCAGAAACACGCACAACCTATATATATATATATATATATATATATATATATATATATATATATATATATATATATATATATATCAATATATGTATTGATCAAAGCCTGAAGAAGATACCAGAATATCCGAAACACGTGTTGCGTATGTAAGATAAAAAGAATAAAACATTCTTTTTGAGAACAATACATTTTGCGGACCTTCTTCTTTTTTATGAAATATTACATTTTCTCCCGTTGGAACCAAAACAACATTTTATATATATATATATATATATATATATATATATATATATATATATATATATATATATATATATATTGCAACATCAAGGATTACATTTGGAATTCATATCACAGGACTATAAAATTCTAAAAAATTCTAAAAAATATATAAATAAAAATCTGTTTCAAATGCCTTTAAAGTAATAAAAAATTTCATGAGTCGGGAGATTTAGACTATTTGTCTAAGCTCCCTGAAATAGACTATAACGCTAAATCTCTAAGTCTTTTGTTATTTCTTTACTCATATATATATATATATATATATATATATATATATATATAGTCAAAATCATTAGTACATAGAATTAAAATTATTCATTAACGTTATGTCAATGAAAATCTGAGTTAGATTTGCCACAAAACAGCCCATGTTATTAGAATATTTACCTCACATCCCATCTATGTGGGTATGACGCAAGGTCTTTTAATATGGGCCTACTTACGAGCCTAGACTCATAAGATGGTAGGTGCAAAAATGTGTTGATCCCGTCGGCATTCTTCTTCAATGAGGCTCCACATCCACTGGGCAATAAACCCTCCCCTGCCTCTTTAAATCAAGGGGATAGGTGTTGCCTAGTGGGATAGCCCCCCACCTCGAGTTCATTTAACACGAATAGTCTAGTGGCCAAAGTCACTGGTCTCACAGGCCCCAAAGAGCCAATGTTATGGTATTTGCCTCTCATCCCACTTATGAGAGCGTGACACAAGAACATTTTTATGTGGGCACACCCACGGGCCGAATCTCATGGTTGGGATGCACAAAAATGCGTTGTTCCCGTCGGCATTCCTCTCAAGGAGGCGCCTCAGGCGCTGGGCAATAAACCCAGCCCTGTCCCTTTAAATAAAGGGGGTAGGTGTTGCCTGGGGGGTAGCCACCTGGGATCAACGCTGTTAATTTACATTAAGAGATATAGGCCCCAAAGAGCCAATGTTATTAATAAGTTCGAAACCCTTCTATTTTTCACCTGTGTTACTAAGAAATAAAGATTTACATAATATATGGTGTGGTTAATTTGCATAATTTTATTTAACAAAACTAGGTTTAATAAATGATTACTTGGTGATATTGATCTCTATTATTATTGTTTTATTCTCCGTATTAAAATCAATCCTATGAATTATTTTCTATAGAAACCAATTTTCTATAGAAACCAATATAATTAAGATAAGTGTAGTCTTTTGATATGCGATCTTATTTAATTTCAGTAATTCTAATTGATTATAATTCATTATATTAAAACTTAAATACTTAAGCCCGTCACTGAAATACTTTTTGCCTCTCAAACCCTCTTTCATGGGACCGATGAAGTTGAATATGTAGTAAAGATGTGAGAAAGTGAAATGTGTATTGAAGAAGGGTTTCAAAGAACAGTCAACATAATTTCTATGAGGCAGGGATACCTGCTTTCATTCTACTGAGAAAAAACGGTGAATATGTTGAGAAGTAAGGATGTGATCCACAGAAAACCAGCTTCATTTTGATGTATGATAAAGATTCCAGTGTTGGTAATTATACCTGTCCTTAACAAAATGGCATTACATTTTCACTTACCTATGTTGAGAAGTAAGGATGTGATCCACCGAAAACCAGCTTCATTTTGATGTATGATACATATTCCTATGTTGGTAATTATACCTGTCCTAAACAAAATGGTATTACTTTCTGACTCAGCCTCGTATATGGATACCAACATTTCCTTACAATTTTTTACGTGAATCATAAAATATCAAAAAGGTGTAGAAAATGATGAAAAACCCGAACATTTCAAATATCTGGCGTTCCTTCAACTTAATAAACAACAAACGATTACGCCAGCGCCGTTGGATAAGTACTAAAAAACACAAGTACTTCTATGACCTCTGATGATGGGATTTATCCCGAAAATATTTAGAAATAAAAAGGTAAATAAACATAATTTTCAACACCTATTCCATTGCATTG
>CM042169.1:72693406-72718406 GCA_023376005.1 Doryteuthis pealeii
ATGTATTTATCAGTTAAATCTACCTAACAATTTTATAGGAGACGTTGGCCGAGTGGTTAAGAAGCCTCATTGACGATGAATCGGTCGGGTTTCCATCCCAGCTGGATAATTCTTTGGCTGCATTTACATATATACAGATGTATGTATTTATCAGTTAAATCTACCTAACAATTTTATAGGTGACGTTGGCCGAGTGGTTAAGGAGCCTCATTGACGATGTATCGGTCGGGTTTCCATCCCAGCTGGATAATTCTTTGGCTGCCTTTACATATATACAGATGTATGTATTTTATCAGTTAAATCTCCCTCACAAGTTTGCAGGTGATCTTGGCCGAGTGATTAAGTTGCCTGATTGATGAGGAATCGATGGGTTTCCATCCCAGCTGGAGCATCTACTGGTGGCCTTTACATATATACAGATGTATGTAATTATCAGTTAAATCTACCTAACAGTGTTATAGGAGACGTTGGCCGAGTGGTTAAGGAGCCTGATTGACGATGAATCGGTTGGGTTTCCATCCCAGCTGGAGAATTCTCTGGCGGCCTTTATATACATACAGATGTGTGTATTTATCAGTTAAAAATCTCCCTAAAAATGTTCTACGTGACGGCGACCGGGTGATTAAGGAGCCTGATTGATGAGGAATCGCTCGGGTTTGCATCCCAGTTGGAGCATTCTCTAACGGTCTTTACATATATACAGATGCGTGTATTTATCAGTTAAAAATCTCCCTAAAAAGTTTGTAGGTGACGTTGGCCGAGTGGTTAAGGAATCTGACTAATGATGAATCGATCAGGTTTCCATCCTAGCTGGAGTATTCTCTGGTGGCCTTTACATATATACAGATGTATGTATTTATCAGATAAAAATCTCCCTAAAAAGTTTGTAGGTGATGTTTGCCGAGTGGTTAAGGAATCTGACTGATGATGAATCGATCAGGTTTCTATCCCAGTAGGAGCTAGCCTGCAAATGTCTCGCCACACTGATGAAACGCGAATCCCCATTACTTGACATTTTTTAGGTGGGGGTGTTATATCTGTCTTTATTTGGGGCCTGTGAATTTTGTTGTATGTATTTGTTTTATTTTTTTCATCTCTCTTTCCATTCAATTGTTGTTCTAAGTAACGAACACAAAGATCTGGATATTTTTTGAATGTCTTTATCTAACCCAAGTTAACCATCACGTGCGAAGAAATAGCCATCTTCGCGACACGCCTACCTCCTCCCACAATCAACAGCTAACTCCACAAATTCTAAGCCCACCTCCTGCTCCAACGAACCGAAATGACTAACCAAAGAACAGCCACAAGTTCGACGAAACGTCCAAAACTTGTAAATTCATTATTACCATTATTTTTAATTTCCACTCTATCAGAAACTTTTTAAAAATTTTTTTACAACAATACCAGGGAGTGTTGTATTATTTCGGTATATAAGGTGTGCTGAAGATCATAACTTAAATTTATACACTCTTCCAAATTGCATTGACTGAATTGGCCAATCAAAATACCCAAACGTGTAATTGATTTTCTATTTAAGGTGTTGATAAATTGTTGCTCAATTGCTTGTGGGATGTACAGACAAACGGATAGGGATTGTGCAGTTCTTTAACATGGATCAAATGACAACGATTATACAATTATTTAACCCGGATCAGCGGACAAGGATTAAAACTGATACTACATCTTTCTACTTCAAGAAAGGATCAAACTTTGTGCCACGGAGGATCTCCACTGTAAAACTGCTCTCACCCACAGTCTTAAAATGGCCACACGAATCGTAACAAGGAGTTTAATTGTCTGAATATTTCTTTGAAGGTTGATGAATCTTCTCAAGACTAGCTCAGTCGATTGGGCAACCATGTAGGAATCGCAAAACTTCCTGGTTCAATACCTATCAGCGTCATCTCAGCGCATGAGTAGCACAGATCGGTTAATCTAATTTTTGTGTTAAAGTGGGGAGCGGGTAGTTTTAGATATGACGCTTCACCTAAAAAACAATATCGCTGTCCTTTCATTAGTGAAATGGGATAGACTCACTCGCTGTTCGGCTGATACCAACAATAGGCTACTCTATCAATGTTTCCCTATAATAATTACAGTCTAAAGAGCCCAGTCTACCCTACTATTTACCTATAGCTGGGAGGCAGACACATGATTGATTCTAACTTTTACCAGCGGCATAAGCGCGAAGTAAAATGCCTTGTCTAGAATTTGGACCCTGAGTTTATTTCATACGCCATAGCCGTTACACTACGACCGCCTCCAATTTGTTTGGTTTCAAATCGCTATAAATGTTCTTAAGCTCTATAATACAAATGAATGTATAATTAATTGAAGTACTAAATCTTATATAAGATGACAAAATACCCCAGGATAAATTCAGCGACACATATACATATATGTAAATGTCAGGAGGATCTGAAGAATTAGAGAGATCGATTCTCAAATATAGGAAGCGCCATTATCTAAAACATTAAAAGAAATCTAGAAAAGCTGATGCCACATTCAGAATCAACACTTTAAATTCACGTAATATCGGTCTGTTATGACTGACAATAAAACTTACAGTTGCCTAGTGTAATACATCCGGGGCATTGACACTGAAACACATCGCCCAATTTTGTCTGAAGGAAACCAGTCACGGAGATGTCTACATTATCTGGTAATGGATCTTTCTGTTCCAAGAAAAATCGAAGCAAACGAATATGCTACCAGTAGACAGCATTTACAATACCAGGAACCAGCATTTATATATTGGCATTTTCTTTCTTTTTTTTTTTCGTTTTCTTATGGCCAGAAATCACAACAAAGTTTTGGGGAAATTCTATGATGACCTATTTTATTAACGCACGTTTTGAAAACCTGAGTAGAGTATTTCTCTGAATGTTTGAGATGAGGTTTGATGATGATTATTATATATAATTATGCATTATATGGATAGAATGTGTTAAGTGAAACCAACACTCACACCTCTACTCATGTCAGTATTATC
Source organism: Doryteuthis pealeii (assembly GCA_023376005.1). Classification (NCBI taxonomy): domain Eukaryota; kingdom Metazoa; phylum Mollusca; class Cephalopoda; order Myopsida; family Loliginidae; genus Doryteuthis; species Doryteuthis pealeii. The sequence goes on from CM042169.1 coordinate 72,696,402, forward strand.
TGCGTTATTCGGACTATTGTCCTCATCTTCATTGCTATCTGTACAACGTTTCGGCCGATATGCCCAAATTCTGTACACATGTGTGATCTATTCTATAGTGTCCTATTCTCTACACACGTCTTTTCTAGTTGCCTATTCTATGGCTCACTATCTTGTACAGGAGCCTTATTATATTGGCCCATTAAACCTGGCCTATTTTGTAAACCCACCTCGTCTGGTGGCCTATTCTATGGTGACCAATTCTCTACAAAATGCCTTCTCTTGTGACCTATTCCATACTGACCTGTTCTGTATACCTAGCTTTTCGCACCTTTCCCTAGTGACCCATTTTATACACCTGCTCTTTTATATGATTTCAATTAAATAATGATAATAACTATTCGTAATAAATGTTAACCTCTTAAAAAAACTATTCAGAATACAAATAATGTATTTTTTAGTTTGTTTTTGTTTCTATTCTCCGTTTGTGTAATAACATTTATTTAGATTATATTGAGAACAGGTTCAACGAATGTTCATAAAATGTTATCAGTTTTTAATTCTGTCTTTCATGTTTCGCGTAATTCTACACTTTGTTCTCCGATTAATTGTCATGGAAACGAAGCAGGGATCTGTAAAATGCATTATTTTTCCTGATTTTCTCTCGTGTTAAAATCATGTTAAAGGATTTAGCGTCTTGGACAACATGTTTCCTGGAGGCAGAATATGGGATCTACGTGTTCAAAATAAAATTAGAACATTCGCTGTAATATTGTTCATTGAATGCGCTTTATTCTTAAGGAAATATTAATTGTTAGATTTTCGTTGTAATATTCTATCAACTAGCAAGACCTGTAGATATACTAAAGTATGATCATTTATACTGGTATAGTTCAGTCGGTAGAGCTGCCGACTAGGAACCCCAAGTTTCCTGGTTCGATACCGATCTTCGCCAACTCAGCGTATAAGTAGCACAATGATGTGTGCGGTAAAGTGAGGAGCTGATGGTAGGTGTGGAACTCCGTCTCAGATGCCAACACAATCTCGTTGGTCTAGCGCTAGTGAAAAAGGGGTTTGTTTGGTTGATACCGACTTTAGTCTACCCCGACGACTTTACTTTTTATTTATTTTACTTATGATAATTTAATTATAACAACGTTTGATAGGTTTACTTAAGAGCTACTGCAAATACTTCAATATGTGAAAAGTGTGATAATCTTTATTTAAACCTCTTTCACTTATTTTTCTATCTTTTCGTATTTTTATATTTTAATTATGTTCAATTATTGCTACCGCGCGCTCACCCCTCTCCAATCTTTCCCCAACTCTAATTTTTTTTCTTTCTTTAATTCTTTCTTTCTTATTAAATTTTTTTCCGTACAGCAGGTCCTTTTTCTCCCCTCTCTTTCTAAAAAAAACGAAATAGTCCATTATTTAACTCAGGTGACAACCCACATAAGAAATAAGAATTCGGTGAATAAGTAACACCAGATAATTAGGATTTACATTTTTGCATTTCATCTTGGATTATTTAGATGGTCTAATTTTTAACCAGGGAGTTGTTGCAAAATGATAACGGTCGGAAGATAAGGAAAACGGTGTTTTAATATATAGATTGTTTTATCATTAATCTTGGTCATTTTGTTCTTTGATGTGTTGGAATATTTTGTATATAAGGTGTGCTCCAATTCCCCACCTGGATTTATAGACTAGCCAAGGTCACATGGTTTATTCCTCCGGCCAATCACTAGCCATACTGCGTGGCTGATACACTACGCAAACCCCCACACTGACCATAATCTTAATTGCACTCATTGAGGAGTGACTTACAATACTCAGGATTACCAGACGATTACCATTACTCAGGACTCTTTACCAAGGGATTTATCAAGGATCCAATTCCACTGGACCAAGCGCTCTGGCTTAAGGCCTACAGGATGGCCCAAAAGATGTAACACACATCATTAAAATACGAAATTTAATACGAGTTGATCTACTTTGTATACTCAGCGGAAAGAACCAAAGACATTTCTTCATAAGCATATTTACCCAACCCCTCCGCGCGAGTAGGATGTGTCACAATTTCAATTTCTTAAAAGAAAAACAGAACCCAAATGATTTATTTTCCCATGAAACTAAGCCTAAACCCCAACCCTAACCCCAACCCTAAAGCCTAAGCCTAAGCCTTCCCTCCTAGTTCAGTAGCGTAATATTACAGGGTGACCCAGAAAAAACAGAACCCACACATTTTGTAATAAAACTGTTAATTTTAAATTGTAATTTTTTAAAAGTTTAAGTCCAACGAGGGTTAGGGTTAGGGTTGGGGTTGGGGTTTAGGGTCAGTTTAATGAAAAATAAATAAATAATTTGGGTTCTGTTTTTTTCTGGGTCACTCATGTTACTCAAATAGGAAATAACCAAAAATTGTGTTAAAAAAATCCGTACCCATCAAGAATAAATCAAACAACACTTTCTCGGTATAAAATAACCCCACATGGTTTGTCATACTGTAAAATGCAACCAACCAACAAAACCAACCAACCAACCAACTAAAATGTCCACTAACATCACGTAACAGTATACGCATATATTAAAAAAAATGAATACCTATTAAGAATGAATCAAACAAAACTTATTCGGCATAAAATAACCCAACGCAATTTGACATGCTGTAAAAACCAACCAACCAACCAACTAAAATATCCACTAACACCACGTAACAGTATACACATATATATATTTTTTAATTGAGTACTCATCAAGAATGAATCAAACAAAACTTCTTCGGCATAAAATAACCCAACACAATTTGACATGCCGTCCAAACAAACCCAACAAACCAACTAGAATGTCCACTAACATCACGTAACAGTTTACGCAGCTATTTTTAATTCGCCGAATACATTTCAAGAAAAAAAAATTATAAAAAAAACATTAACAGAAATTCAAGAATTCGTAGGTAAAACGTATCCTATGCAGAAAAAAAATCGCCCATAGAATCATTTTGAAAATGGAGAAAAATATCAACTACTTAATATTTTTCGTTGTTGTAAGCATTAAATACTGCCTTTCCTTCTGCCTCATGCTGATAAAAATTTATCCGACAAACTTTACTGGTGTGACGAATTTTAATACCCACTGGGCAACTTACTATATGACCCGCGCTAAATTAAGTTAAGTAAATTTCCATTTTGCTTCTTGTAATGTGACGTTCAACTCTTTGGACTAGCAGGAATTCTGTTTGCAATTTGAGTTCTATCATCACTGGCAAACTTACTGATATTCTTGTAAAGCAAGGTAGGTCGATTTTAGAACAGTAACGTCTCCTATGTGCTTCTTGTCGTAATGTGACGTTCACTCTTTGGACTAGCAGGAATTCTGTTTGCAATTTGAGTTCTATCATCACTGGGAAATTACTGATTTTTGTAAAGCAGGGTAGGTCGATTTTTAGAACAGTAACGTCTCCTATGTGCTTCTTGTCGTAATGTGACATTCAACTCTTTGGACTAGCAGGAATTCTGTTTGCAATTTGAGTTCTATCATCACTGGCAAACTTACTGATATTCTTGTAAAGCAGGGTAGGTCGATTTTAGAACAGTAACGTCTCCTATGTGCTTCTGTCGTAATGTGACATTCAACTCTTTGGACTAGCAGGAATTCTGTTTGCAATTTCAGTTCTATCATCACTGGGAAACTTACTGATATTCTTGTAAAGTAGGGTAGGTCGATTTTAGAACAGTAACGTCTCCTATGTGCTTCTTGTCGTAATGTGACGTTCAACTCTTTGGACTAGCAGGAAGTCTGTTTGCAATTTGAGTTCTATCATCACTGGCAAACTTACTGATATTCTTGTAAAGCAAGGTAGGTCGATTTTAGAACAGTAACGTCTCCTATGTGCTTCTTGTCGTAATGTGACGTTCAACTCTTTGGACTAGCAGGAATTCTGTTTGCAATTTGAGTTTCTATCATCACTGGCAAACTTACTGATATTCTTGTAAAGCAAGGTAGGTCGATTTTAGAACAGTAACGTCTCCTATGTGCTTCTTGTCGTAATGTGACGTTCAACTCTTTGGACTAGCAGGAAGTCTGTTTGCAATTTGAGTTCTATCATCACTGGCAAACTTACTGATATTCTTGTAAAGCAAGGTAGGTCGATTTTAGAACAGTAACGTCTCCTATGTGCTTCTTGTCGTAATGTGACGTTCAACTCTTTGGACTAGCAGGAATTCTGTTTGCAATTTGAATTCTATCATCACTGGCAAACTTACTGATATTCTTGTAAAGCAAGGTAGGTCGATTTTAGAACAGTAACGTCTCCTATGTGCTTCTTGTCGTAATGTGACGTTCAACTCTTTGGACTAGCAGAAAATTCTGTTTGCAATTTGAGTTCTATCATCACTGGCAAACTTACTGATATTCTTGTAAAGCAAGGTAGGTCGATTTAGAACAGTAACGTCTCCTATGTGCTTCTTGTCGTAATGTGACGTTCAACTCTTTGGACTAGCAGGAATTCTGTTTGCAATTTCAGTTCTATCATCACTGGCAAACTTACTGATATTCTTGTAAAGCAGGGTAGGTCAATTTTAGAACAGTAACGTCTCCTATGTGCTTCTTGTCGTAATGTGACGTTCAACTCTTTGGACTAGCAGGAATTCTGTTTGCAATTTGAGTTCTATCATCACTGGGAAACTTACTGATATTCTTGTAAAGTAGCGTAGGCCGATTTTAGAACAGTAACGTCTCCTATGTGCGTATTGTAATGTGACGTCCAACTCTTTGGACTAGCAGGAATTCTGTTTGCAATTTGAGTTCTGTCATCACTGGCAAACTTACTGATATTCTTGTAAAGTAGGGTAGGTCGATTTTAGAACAGTAATCTCTCCTATATGGCGAAAGTGCCAAATTAAAAAACATCACTCTACAAAATAATTTTTTTCTGAACTTTATTCATCTGAGGAAATAGATTTAAATCTTTTAAAATGTTATCCCTGTTACATTCTTAATAGATGAGGTAAAAAGCAGGATGTCGGAGGTGTCAGTGATGATGGTAGTATATTTTCAATTTTAAAAGCCTTTAAAAGCCTGATGTTAAGTTTAAAATGTTATATTTTTAGATTCTAGAAATAAATAATTACTTAATGCACACCTTATTTTTTTCGAAAAAAGTATACGTTTTGAAGAAAAACTCTATTGAAAATGCACCCCCCTTTTTAAGCTGAAAAAATATCGATGTATATTTTTTTCACTTACAAAATAATAGCCAATTAAATAATCATCGAAATTTTTTAAAAAGACATCTCCAAAAAATTCATTATTTATTATTTTTTTACATTTTATTTTTCGATTTTCGGTACTTATTTTCTCATAGAAAAGCCACCGTAATTTTTTTTTGTTTCTATTCATAACTTTGGTCTTCTATCTCTTTATTTACTGTAATTAGAAAACGGAAAGACCAACTTGAAAAAAAAAGTTACGCCCCCAACATAAGGACTGGGGATCAAAAATAAGTACCCTTAAAAAAAGAAGAAAGTGTTAAAATAAAATAAGTAATGCATTATAAAGATCATTCATTGATACATAAACACTGAAAATTTCATTAAAATCCGATAATTCCCTGGATTTTGGTAAATTATTTTCTTTAGTGGGGGCTAAAGTCATTTTGTCAAAATACAATTTAGTCTCATTTTGGGTATCACTACCATATATGGTACACAGCTATAAAATTATATATATTTTTAAAATGGCCATCAATCAGTTTTAATTATCAAATTTAAGAATACGAAGCATTAATACTGTTAGAGCGTTCAAAGTAAACAATGATATAACAGACATTCTTTATTTTGTAACTGCAAATGACAAAAAACCTTTTAAAATAATGAACTTCCATCCGGTGTATTATCTCTTGCTTGTCTACATTTAACCATATATATGTAAAGAAAAGAAGTCGCCGGGGAGGCCTAAAGTCGGTATCAGACAATCAGCGAGGGAGTCTATCCCCTTTTCAATAGCGCTAAACCAAGGAGATTGTTTTTGCGTCTGAGGTGTAGCGCCCACCTACCTTCAGCTCCATACTTTACCACACGGATCCTTGTGCTACTCATACGCTGAATTGGCGAGGACCGGTATCGAACTAGGGACTTTGTGGTTTCTAGTCGAACGCTCTACCGACTGAGCTAGCTAGAGCATGAGCTACCCATATATATATAATAACACAACACACACACACACAACACCACACATATATATATATATATATATATATATATATATATATATATATATATATATATGAGAAGTAAAGCAGTTTTCCTGTCTATATCTCTGCTGATGAGGCATAATAGGCTGAAATGTACATACAGAGATTTTTTCTCGATTTGTTTAGCCTTACATTTGAATAGGTATGCCCACCTAATTCATTAATTATCAATCAATTAATTTTCAAATAATTAGGTACGACTTCAATTAAGCACATATTCTCCCAATATATATATAATATATATATATTATATATATATATATATATATATATATATACATACCATAAACCTATATATATATAAGCACTATATATATATATATATATATATATATATATGTAATATATGTATATATATATAGTGCTTATATATATATATATGTATAAGTAAAGTAAGTAAAGTCGTCGGGGCGGCCTAAAGTCGGTATCAGCCAGTCAGCGAGGGAGTCTATCCCCTTTTCAATAGCGCTAGACCAAGGAGATTGTTTTTGGCGTCTGAGGTGGAGCGCCACACCTACCATCAGCTCCTTACTTTACCGCACAGATCCCTGTGCTACTCATACGCTGAGTTGGCGAGGACCGGGATCGAACTAGGAACCTTGTGGTTTCTAGCCGAACGCTCTACCGACTGAGCTAACCCGGCCCATTTGTATATATGTATATATATATAGTGCTTATATATATATATAAGCACTATATATATATACATATATACACACACACACACACACATATATATATATATATATATATATATATATATATATAAGCACTATATATAAGCACTTAGATATTTCTGCTAAGCAAAATGTTTGGAAATTTATAAGAATTTATGAAGGCAGCGCCAATAATTGGAAGAAATCTCAAGACAATTTTTCACATTCCTCTTTTGCTCATAAAAGATGCCAAAAGTCTACATAATTCACCGTTTTTGTTATTCTTTCGTGGAATTTAAAGATAATTGTTTTTCACAAAAAAAACACAAAAAAAACAAAAAAAAAAACAACGTTGCTTAACTTCAAAGAGTAAAACTTAATCTTCGCTAAAAGTGTTTGAACATATTGTTTATTGAAAACGACACATTCGTTTTTTATTTCATTTTAAACTGTTTGAAGCACTACACAATTTTCTGTCTTTCTTAGAAAAGTGTACGTAAACGCAAACAAGTGTCTCTTTCAAGTTTGAATTACTTTAAAAAATAAAAAAAACATGTCGAAATTACTCTAACGCTTAGCCAGGTAAAAATTATATACTATATTTGTATATCCTGCTTCCGTACAAAGGACAATTCTTTTACTTTATAGATCTTTAAATGATAATTTATTCTTTAAAAGCAAACCATTTTTTTTTGTAAAATAATACGATGTAGAAAATCCCAAAATGTTAGTTATACGTTAAGTAATGGTGGATAGTTACTCGGAACTTTGGGATAACCTGTGTAAGGCTCTCTCTCCATTTCCGATTGGTCAGCTTAAGGAGAGAACGTGGATGAGAGAAAGAGAGAGGGAGAAGGTTGCAGTCCGGACTGAGTGTTTAAAGAGAACAGACGCAAGATATGTGCTTATTCTCCAAGGTATGTTTACATGGGAGTAATATAGAATATAAGCTCTGAAAACAAAAACAAAACTAGAACGTCTTGTGTTAGTCATTAAAAAACTAAACAACGACACAAGGCGAGACATTCTCAAGACAAACAAAGCAATTTCAGACTCTTTATTATATTTGTATTTCCTGCTTCCATACAAAGGACAATTCTTTTACTTTATAGATCTTTAAATGATAATTTATTCTTTAAAAGCAAACCATTTTTTTTGTAAAATAATACGATGTAGAAAATCCCAAAATGTTAGTTATACGTTAACTAATAGTGGATAGTTACTCGGAACTTTGGGATAACCTGTGAAAGGCTCTCTCTCCATTTCCGATTGGTCAACATGGGGTTTGGTTTGGTTTTGTTTGTTTTGATTTACGGCATATCAACCTCAGTGGGTCATTTAATGCCGATAAAGTTTGAAATAAATCAATTCTTAATGGATAATACAATTTTTTTATAAATACATTTTTCTATTTAACCCATAGATGGGACCCTAACAGGTACTACCACTCCGGGTCAGAGTGGACCACGGAGCAATGGTGATGAAGGGGTGCTCCACATTCCCCAAACCTCCAAACCTGGAACCTCACCATCAGAGTTTAACGTAATTCCCAGGACATGTAAACCCGCACCACCGCCTTCTAGCACCCATATGATAAAAAGGGGTTGGGGCTTGCCAAAAGGGCAATAGGGTTGGAAAAATCATATAGGTGCTAGGGCTTGACGTGACCAGCCGATTGATCGGAGGCGGCCTCTCCGACCGCCCGTCTAGCCCAAGATAGGGCCAAGTGAAGTATTGCATGTCATGAACTGCTCATCCACCTGGGCTCTATCCTTAAGCATCACGGGTCGCCACCCACGGCCAACAGGTGGCCCCATTGGGGGAGTCTTACCCCTCTGCAGAGGTGTAGTCGGTGCATTCTAACGCCCCAGCCGACAGGGCGGTCAACATAAGGAGAGAACGTGGATGAGAGAAAGTTTTCAGTCTGGGCTGAGTGTTTAAAGAGAACAGACGCAAGATATGTGCTTATTCTCCAAGGTATTTTTTACATGGGAGTAATATAGAATATAAGCTCTGAAAACAAAAACAAAACTAGAACGTATTGTGTTCGTCATTAAAAACTAAACAACGACACAAGGCGAGACATGCTCAAGACAAACAAAGCAAGTTCAGACTCTTTATTATAGTTGTATTTCCTGCTTCCGTACAAAGGACAATTCTTTTACTTTATAGATCTTTAAATGATAATTCATTCTTTAAAACAAAACACACTTCGAAGTGCCGAAAGTACTCGAGATACAAACTTGGATGGACTAATCTACAGATTCCGTCCAAATGTTAAAAAAGTTGGCAAGAAAGCTTGAAAAGGTCACAAATAAAATTGTTAAACAGGAGACGTGCCTTTTGTTTAATTCTACATGTATAACTTACTCAACTGGAGTATATTGATCTCATTCCGCTAACCATGTCCGGGTACAGGTGATAATTTATGTTAAATATTCTATTTTATTAACACTTGTAGTCAGAATTGTGTATTCTTGATGGGTACTCAATATTTTGAACCATCGTAATTATTTGATATTTCATAGTATTTACCTTCAGCGTACTTTATTAGAAGTACTAGTACAAAATAAAATACATCCTACGGGCGATGTAAAAATAGATTTTGAAACATATTGCCTGAGGGGTGGGAGTAAAAAATTCAAGGTCAGCGAGTTTGTATCCTAAGTAAGTAAAATCATCAAATTCATGAAAGGATTAAAAAATAAAACAATTTTAAATGTAAAACAAACTATATATAGATATATAATACCAGTCATGTATTTATTAAAACTTATTTTTAAAAAACAATGAGGACTGTCTAATGTTGCATGTTCAAATTTTGAGTGTATTTATTGAATAAATACACTCAAAATTTGAACATGCCAAAAATCGTAGAATAAATTTTATTCTATGTTACGACGATTTCCTTCGTACAATGGGCTAGTCTTAATTTCGATTCACTCATTAACTAGGCTCTTACTTAAATGTAACTTTTACTCTTCATATAGTACCATTAAGTTTTTATTAAACTAATTTCCTTTTTATCTAAGTACCATCAGCTGCCCAGTAAATTATCAAAACCAGACTTAGAAATATTAAGTCTATCATGAAGGTATCAAGGGCCCCCATCGTACTCTGTGCCAGTCTTAATTTCGGTTCACTAATTAACTAGCCTCTTACTTAAATGTAATTTTTACTCTTCACATATTAACGTTACATTTTCATTAAATTCTCCCATTTTTATCAAACAACTCTCAGCTAACCAGCAATTTATTAAAACCAGACTAAGTAATATTAAGTCTACCAGGAAGTTATTAAGGGCCCCCATCGTACCTTGTGCTAGTATTAATTTTGATTCACTCATTATCTAGGTTCTTACTTAAATGTAACTTTTACTCTTCATATATTAACGTTAAGATTTCATTAACTAATTTCCTTTCTATCAAAGTACTCTCAGCTAACCAGCAATTTATTAAAACCAGACTAAGTAGCATTAAGTCTACCATGGAATTAATAAGGGCCCCCATCGTACCTTGTGCTAGTATTAATTTCGATTCACTAATCATCTTGGTTCTTACTTAAATGTAACTTTTACTCTTCACATATTACCGTAAAGTTTTCATTAAATCACCCCCTTTTTATCTAAGAACTATTAGCAACCCAGCAATTCATTAAGAACAGACACAGTAGTATTAAGTCTACCACGAAGTTTTCACGCTGTATTCGTTCCTTTTCATTTTTTTCTTTTTCCTGTGCGTTAATAAACCTGTTGATGAATCCTAACTTTGCCTCAGAGTCTTGATTACCGAAAGGCATTTATGTCATCGTCAAAGACGATACACCCGTTTACGTCATAAGAAGAGAGAGATTAACGGATAAGTATCCACCGATTTATTGTTCTTTTTCTCTTAATCTCTATTTAATTTCATTCTCTTGTTTTTACAACTTCTCTTTTTTCTCTTACAATAAAATTTATGCTTTATTCTTCTATATGTTCGTTGGGTCTGTGTTGTCTCTTTTCAATTTATATTTTATTCCATCTTATTCTCACTTCTCTTTCTTTCCCATGATTTCTTTTTGGTGTTTTTTTTTCAAGTAGATCCCAGTGAACTGATTCTTTAATGGTAAGTTTCCAACATTACTGATGACACCATTTTGAAACAGAAATACCTTTATTACAAGCATTTTCTTCGTACCTTGTGCTAGTCTTAATGTCGCTTCACTAATTAACTAGGACCTTACTTAAATGTAACTTTTAGTCTTCACATATTAACGTTAAGTTTTCATTAAATTCTTCCCTTTTTATCAAAGTACTCTCAGCTAACCAGCAATTTATTAAAACCAGACAAAGTAATATTAAGTCTACCATGAAATTAATACGGGCCCCCATCGTAAATTGGGCTAGTATTAATGTCGCTTCACTCATTAACTAGTCTCTTACTTAAATGTAATTTTACTCTTCTCATATTAGTGTTAAGTTTTTATTAAATCACCCCCTTTTTATCTAAGTACTATTAGCAACCCAGCAATTTATTAAGAACAGACACAGTAGTATTAAGTCTACCACGAAGTCTTCACACTGTATTTGTTCCTTTATATTTTTACTCTTTTCTGGCAGTTAATAAACCTGTTGATGAATCCTAAATTTACCTCAGAGTCTTGATTACCAAAAGGCATTTATGTCACTGCCAAAGACGATACCCCATTTTACGTCATAAGAAGAAAGAGATTAACGTATAAGTAACCCCGATTTATTGTTTTTTTTCTCTTAATCTCTATTCATTTTATTCTTTTGTTTTTACAGCTTCTCTTTTTTTTCTCTTACAATAGAATTTTATGCTTTATTCTTCTCTATGTTTGTTGGGTCTATGTATTCTCTCTTTTCAATTTCAATCCGGCGCGATATTTGCCGAGTTCGCTTGTCATGATTATTTTCAATAATTATCGAATTATATAAGATATACACATTGTAACTACTTTCAAGCAAAAATATAAATAATAATAATAATATATATATATATATATATATATATATATATATATATATATATATATATATATATCGCTAATTTTTAAAAAAAAATGACATGGAAACATATTTAGCTTAGTGAATTAGAATATTTAGTTATGTGCACGTGGCGTAACGGTCCACAACGGTAGGATTGAGTATATATATATATATATATATATATATATATATATATATATATATATATATATATATATATATATATGTCGGTAGAGCGTTCGGCTAGAAACCACAAGGTTCCTAGTTCGATACCGGTCCCCGCCAACTCAGCGTATGAGTAGCACAGGGATATGTGCGGTAAAGTAAGGAGCTGATGGTAGGTGTGGCGGTCCACCTCAGATGCTAAAACGATCTCCTTGGTCTAGCGCTATTGAAAAGGGGATAGACTCCCTCACTGACTGGCTGATACCGACTTTAGGCCGCCCCGTCGACTTTACTTTACTTTATATATATATATATATATATATATATATATATATATATAAGAATGAATATACATTAGTATGTATGTTTAATTTTGGGTCTAAAGTTCGCATAGGTCATTGCCCAACTTTTGACTCCATTTTGTTTGTTGTCTTTTTCTTTCAAGTATATCCGAGTAAACTGATTCTTTAATTGTAACTTTCCAACATTACTGATGGTATCATTTTGAAGTAGAAATATCTTTATTACAAGCATTGTCTTCGTACCCTGTGCAAGTCTTACTGTCGCTTCACTCATTAACTAGGCCCTTACTTAAATGGAACTTTTACTCTTCACATATTAACGTTACGTTTTCATTAAATTCTCCCTTTTTTATCAAAATAACATGAGCTACCCGGCAATTTATTAAAACCAGACGAAGTAATATTAAGTCTACCATGAAATTAATAAGGGCCCCCATCGTACCTTGTGCTAGTATTAATTTCGATTCACTCATTATCTAGGTTCTTACTTAAATGGAACTTTTACTCTTCACATATTAGCGTAAAGTTTTTATTAAATCACCCCCTTTTTATCTAAGTACTATTAGCTACCCAGCAATTTATTAAGAACAGACACAGTAGTATTAAGTCTACCACGAAGTTATCACACTGTCTTGGTTCCTTTTCATTTTTACTCTTTCCTGTGAGTTAATAAACCTGTTGATGAATCCTAACTTTACTTCAGAGTCTTGATTGAAGAAATGCATCAAAGACGATACACGCGTTACGTCATAAGAAGAGAAAGAGATTAAAGTATTCACCGCTTTGTGGTTTATTTTTCATGATCTCCATTCACTTTATTGTTTTGCTTTTACAATAACATTTTATGCCTTATTTTTCTATATTTTTTTTTCAATTTCTATTATATTCCAACTTACTTCACTTGTTTTAGGGAAGTGTGGTGGTGCACTGGTTAGAGACGCAGGAAATGGACTCATCCTGGACGATGCCACAGTTCTCATAGCGCTAATACCTTTGGGAAAGGTATGAAACCAACTATTCTTCCTCCAGCTATGGGTAAATAGTGGAGCAGACTGAGCTTTTTGCCCTTGATTAGGCAACCAGTCTATGAGAAAAACAACTGAATTCAAACCTAGTCACTTCTAGAATATATATTTACCAACCCCTCCGCACGAGCTGGATGTGACACAAGGTCCATTTCTTAAGCAGAGTTCATCGGGTTTGAATTCAGAGTTTTCCTTCTCCTAGACCGTTTGCCTAGCCAAGGTTAAAGAGCCCAGTCTCTCTTACTATTTACCCATAGCTGGAGGGAGAGTAGGATTCGTACCTTTCCCAAGAGTATTAGCGCTAAGGGAAATGCAACTACCAAGTCCAGCATTTGAACTCGGAGCGACGAGTCGATTTCGCATGACTTTAACCATTACACCATGTCACTTCTAGAATAGGCAGAGGTCTCCTTAGTAATCTATTTGAATGTTTTTATAAATTTCACATGCTTTCTTTTTTCTTTTCTTTTTTTCGTTTCTTTTTTTTAAGTAGATCCCTGTAAACTGATGTTTTATTTGTAAGTTTCCAACATTACCGATGGTGGCACCATTTTGAAACAGAAATACCTTTGTAATTTCCCTAATGATGATGACGACCCGAGATAAAAAAACAAAACAAACTTTCTTTTGGTTAATTATTTGCCTTCAAATTACTTACTGAAAAAGTTCTAAATTCCTATCAAGAAAATACTTTCCTTGATATACTTTTAAATTTTCTATTTGTATATTGGTTGATTTCTTTTATAATTAGTACCTACTTACCTCTGGGAAGGTACGTTGCTACCAAATCAAGAAGAGGATTAAAAAAAAACTTTTATTGTTTCTCTGAACTTTTAAGTAATCATGAAAAACTTTGTATCAAGTGGAATGAAGTATATCCAGGATGATGGATAATACCCGGTCATAATTCCACTGTACGGAATGTCAAACCTTAAAGATATGTTGCTTTATTAATTCTTGATAGGTGTTCAAAATTATTTGATGGATAATACCCTGTCACAATAAATCTTTTAAAAGATTTCGTTGAGTTCTCCCTTAAAACTGATATATATATATATATATATATATATATATATATATATAATATATATATGCGAAGTAAACAAACAATGTGTTTGATATGGCTTTTAGCCGACAATTTTTGGGAGAATATGTGCTTAATTGAAGTCGTACCTAATTTTGAAAATTAATTAATTGATAATTAATGAATTAGGCGGGAAAACCCGTTCAAATGTAAGGCTAAACAAATCGAGAAAAAGTCAATCTCTGTATGTACATTTCAGCCCATTAGGCTCTGCTGATGAAGCCTAATGAAGTCCAATGGGCTGAAATGTAAATACAGAGATTGACCTTTTCTCGGTTTGTTTAGCCTTACATCTGAATGGGTATGCCGCCTAATTCATTAATTATTAATTAGTTAATTTTCAGAATTAGGTATGACTTCAATTAAGCACATATTCTCCCATATATATATATATTTAGCAAAATAAAAACACCCTCCGGGCAATGTAAAAATTAATTTTTGAAAGATATTGTGTGTGATTTAAAAATTCATTGTCAGAGTGTTTGTACCCTAAGTAAGTAAGATCATCAAATTCATTAAAGGAGTAAGAAATAAAACAATTTGAAATGGAAACTTTGTTCTGATAATTTGAATATATATTAATATATTTATAATATATATCTATCAAAATAAAACAAACTATATATAAATATATAATACCGGGCATATCTTTATTTAAACTTGTTTAAAAAGACAATGAGGATTTGACATTTATCCCCGATCACAAACAACACGGAGTAAATGAGCTCTGATGATGATTTTTGTAAAATCGAAATATTGATCAATATCAGCTATGATTATATTATAAATTGTTTTCTCTTTAACAGCATTGTGTGACGTTTTCATTCCACCGTTTCATACTCATACTGTCGGATTCATTTCCTTTCTTTTAACTTATATATATATATATATGTGTGTGTGTGTGTGTGTGTGTGTGTGTGTGTGTGTGTGTGTGTGTATAATAGTATATTTTTTCAATATCTGTTTTATAATTTAAGATATATCAAATCTTCTTTAGATCATAAGAAAGTTATAACCTTTGATTTGGCTAAAAGGTTACGATTATTAAATATATGTCCTTCCATATTCACATTGAGAAGAAGATCTATTTAGAAACATGCCTTTGCCCATTATTTCTTCTTTTTATTCTTCGTTATTACAGTTAACTCTTTACATATCATCACTTTTCACGAAAATCTTTAACAAATGCTTTTCTGCACTTCTATTCTTGTGTTCAGTCACGATGAGTTTGGGGGTCTGGATAACCTTAATTCTTGAATTCCCTTGCCAATCTTTTGCTGAACACAAAAGCCACAGTTACCTAAAAGCGTTATCTGTAAAGAGCTGATATTTCTATTATCAACCTTGACATGAGTCACTCAATAGAAAAGAAGTCTGTTTAGGCAAAACATTTCTTAAAATACCGGGAGTGGTTCTGATTGTTGCTGAGTGATCTACAGACATGTTGTTCAATAAACAATGTATATGCACGGGGGTACATTCATCTGATTCCATCTTCTGATATTATAGCAAATATCTCCAAATTGTACAGGTGGCTCCCCATGTTTTTTTCAAGCGCTTTCGACCACATCTATGATACTCCTATGGTATGAAAAATTTGGTAACAGTGAAATAATAATAATAATAATAATAATAATAATAATAATAATAATATTTATAATGATGATAATAATAATAATAATAATCATAATAATAATAATATTTATTATAATAATATTTATTTAACTTATTTATTTAATAATAATATTTATTATAATAATATAATTATAATAATATAATTATATAATTATAATTATATATAATTATAATAATTAATTAATAATTAATTATATATAATTATAATAATATAATTATAATAATATTTATTATAATAATATTTATTTAACTACGCTCTGCTACCAACCATATACTCTGCGAATGTAGCAAACTAGCACAACGAGAATACAAAACTAGACACGACTGGGTTGGGAAGGTGATCCACTGGGAATTATGCAAGAAATTAAATTTTGACCACACAACAAAATGGTATATGCATAAACCAGAATCTGTTCTTGAGAACGAAACACACAAAATTCTCTGGGACTTTGAAATTAAAACGGATCACCTTATCCCAGCAAGAAGACCAGACCTAGTGTTGATTAACAAAAAAGAAAGAACTTGTCAACTGGTGGATTTTGCAGTGCCAGCGGATCACAGGGTGAAGTTAAAGGAAAATGAAAAAATGGACAAATATCTGGACCTTGCCAGAGAACTGAAAAAGTTATGGAATATGAAAGTGAAAGTTATACCAATTGTAGTTGGTGCACTTGGAACAGTCCCAAAAGCATTAGAAAAGGGTTTGGAAAGTTTGGATATCAGAGGAAGGATTGAAACCATTCAGAACACTGCACTGCTGCAATCTGCCAGAATACTCAGAAGAGTCCTGGAGACCTGAGGAGACTTGCTGTCACTCAGACTCAAGTGAAAGACCATCAGCTAATGCTGATGTGAAAACTCAAAAGGAGCAAATAATATTTATAATAATAATAATAATAATAATAATAATAATAATAATAATAATATTTATAATAATAATAATAATGATATTAAGAAGAATAATTATAATTATAATAAAATAATATAAGAAAGAAGAAATGAGTGAAGGAGAAGAAGAAGAAATGAGTGAAGGAGAAGAAGAAGAAGAAGAAGAAAGAAGAAGAAGAAGAAGAAGAAGAAGAAGAAGAAGAAGAAGAAGAAGAAGAAGAAGAAGAAGAAGAAGAAGAAATGAGTGAAGGAGAAGAAGAAGAAATGAGTGAAGAAGAAGAAGAAGAAGAAGAAGAAGAAGAAGAAGAAGAAGAAGAAGAAGAAGAAGAAGAAATGAATGAAGGAGAAGAAGAAGAAGGAGCATTTAGATCTGATTTCATCCTGTGATATTATAGCAAATATCTTCAAATTATACAGATGGTTCTCCATGTTTTTCCAAATGCTTTCGACCACATCCATGATACTTCTCTGGGGTACTCTATGTTCTCCGGGCTTCCAGAATTTGACGTTCCGATCCTAGATGCAATTTACCGTCATAGTCAGGACACAGCTTTAACCACTGCCTTCCAGCACATATAGGACCTGAGAGAGAGAGAGAGAGAGAGAGAGAGAGAAAGAGAGAGAGGGGGAGAGTGAGAGAAGAGAGAGAGAGAGAGGGGAGAGTGAGAGAGAGTGGTTCAAGGGAATACTTGCTTTCCACGCGATTTGACGATGTTGATGATACTGATGCTGATGCTGATGACATACATTTTGGGGAATTGTCAAAATTGAGGTTTACTAGAGGAAAATGAGATGGCAAAACATATAAATGTAAAACAACGAATAAACGAACGTTGTTGTATGACTACGTTTGTTTATTCGTTGTTTTACTTTTATATGTTTTGCCATCTCATTTTCTTCCCGATCCAACAATTCAAATTGAACTCTTCCCACTGATTAATTCTGTCTTATAGTAGAAGATACTGAAGTTGACATAAACAAAAAAAAACAGTAACTTTCTCCAAACTGACTCTAATCACTCTATACATTCCAGACGACAATGACGATACAGAAATTAGTAAGCAAGAAAGTCGTTTCACAAGAAGATTGTCGTGATAATTAGAAATGCAACTTATTTCTTACAAACAGCTTTGGTCCCACTGATATCTTTCTTTCTTTCTTTCTTTCTTTCTTCTTCTTCTTCTTCTTCTTCTTCTTCTTCTTCTTCTTCTTCTTCCTTTACCCTCCTTCTTCTTTCTTCTTCTTCTTCTTCTTCTTCCTTTACCCTTCTTCTTCTTCTTCTTCTTCTTCTTCTTCTTTTTTTATTATTATTATTCCTTTTACCCGCCTCCTTTCTTCTTCTTCTTCTACTTTTTCTTCTTCTTCTTCTTCTTCTTCTCTTTCTCTTCTTCTTCTTCTTCTTCTTCTTCCTTTACCTTCTTCTTCTTCCTTCTTCTTCTTCCTTTACTTCTCTTCTTCTTCTTCTTCTTCTTCTTCTTCTTCTTCTTCTTCTTCTTCTTCCTTTACCCCTTTCTTCTTCTTCTCTTCTTCTTCTTCTTCTTTCTTCTTCTTCTTCTTCTTCTTTCTTCTTCTTCTTCTAGTTTTAACCTTCTTCTCAACCTTCTTCTTCTTCTTCTCTTCTTCTTCTTCTTCTTCCTTTACCTTCTTCTACTCTTCTCCTTATATCTTCTTACTTTTTTCTTCTTCTCTTCTTCCTCCTCCTCCTTCTTCTTCCTCCTCCTCCTCTTCTTCTTTCTTCCTCCTCTTCTTCTTCTTCTTTCTTCTCCTTTACCCTTCTCCTACATTATCATCATCAGCATCATCAATATCTTCTTCTTCTTCTTCTTCTTCTTCCTTTTACCTTCTTCTTCTTCTTCTTCTTCTTCTTCTTCTTCTTCTTCTTCTTCTTCTTCTTTCTTTACCCGCTTCTTCTTCTTCTTCTTTTCTTCTTCTTCTTCTTCTTCTAGTTTAACCTTCTTTCTCAACCTTCTTCTTCTTCTTCTTCTTCTTCTTCTTCTTCTTCTTCTTCTTCTTCTTCCTTTACCCTTCTTCTACCTCTTCTCCTTCTATATCTTCTACTTTTTCTTTCTCTACTTCTTCTCCCTTTTCTTCTTCTTCTTCCTCCTTTTCTTTCTTCTTCTTCTTCTCTTCTCTTCTTCCTACTTTACCTTCTTCCTACATCATCATCATCAGCATCATCAACATCTTCTTCTTCTTCTTCTTCTCTTCTTCTTCTTCTTCTTCTTCTTCTTCTTCTTTCTTCTTCTTCCGGTATTATTGCGCACACGCATGCGCACACTCTCGCGCACGCGCGAATACACACACACGTTGACAAAAAGAAAATGAAAGAAGTCGAAATACGAAGACAATAAATGAGCTTTTAATAGGAACGCCTTCAACAGTAAATAAGCCATTTTTCCAACGTTGCTTCTCATTAAACAACATTCAACTGTCAATTCCATACAAGTTACGAGGGTCGTCCCAGGCAATTCCGCAAAATTTGGTGAGGATTTTATTCCCTAGACAGGGGAGGGGTAATAATTAATTACCTCAGTTGGGGTGCATTTTGCATTAACAAGACTGACCGCTCTAAACATGGGGGACACGGGAATGCAAATTGTTAATCAAGCTGTTAAGGAAAGATAAATTTCAATGAAATTTAACGTGTTATCCTTAAGAAACCCCTTAAGAAATTTCATCTTTTATTGAAATTAAAATGTCTATTTCTCTGAATGTTTGAGATGAGGCTTGATGATTAGTGTTTTCTGTGTTATTTGGTTCCCGAGTCCGAGAAGTTTCCCGAGTCCGACAAGAAATACCTGAAGAAAGCCGGATGGCATATCGGCCGAAATGAAGATGAGGACAATAGTCCGGATAGCTCAGATAATACTAATCATCAAACCTCATCTCAAACATTCAGAGAAATAGTGTTGTATATTGAAGATATTTAAAAGAAGGTGAAAACGGAAATAGAGTTTTCTGGTTGGATCGAGGCAGGGAGAAGACGAAAAGAGTAACAAAGGATTTTTCCGGGTAAAGCGAAAAAAGAAGGATGGGTAACAATAAGTTCGGAAATAGATTTTTCCACTGATAAAATATAACAAAAGAAAATGCGTAGGCGTTTGATATATATAAAAGGAAGTCAGGGATCTCAGGTCGGTTAGACAGTCAGACAGCGAATAGTGAGTGACCGATGCTCACGGTCCGTCGTGGCCAAGGGCGGTGAGACGCCACCAGCCACCCCTTTACCTCATCATCACTACGGTAGTAGTAGTCATCGTCAACACTTGGGCATTCCTATTGTCACGCTCGCCACCCACCAGCCGAGAAGAAGAAATAAAGTCAAAACTCCTACTATACCCATGTGTTGTAGATTTCATTAAGCGACTACTAACATACATCGCTTTGGGTACAGTGAAAATCCCAGTACTAACGTACACGATTTAAAGTAGCGAAGAAGGCGCTACATAACATATATATATTTGGTACGGTGGAAATCCGCTATGCAACAATGGTACCCACCACTTTATGCTTTATTTTTTCATGATCTCTATTCACTTTATTTTGTTTGCTTTTACAATAACTTTTTATGCTTTATTCTTCTATATGCCAGACTAAGTAAATCTTAGTAAATGATAAGTTAAGCAATGATGAGCTTGTTCAGTATCATTATGACCACCCACGAATCAAAGCTCATGGGGACGTAAGCAAAATATACGTTAATACCGTCGGAATTCCTCCTCAAAGGGGCGCCTCATAAACCATCCTTGCCCCTTCACATCGAGGGGTAAATTTTGCCCGGGGGATGGCCCCCTTGGATCAACTTTGTTAATTACTTCTACGGTCCAGGACCAAAGGATTCTTCCCTCTACTAAGGGACACCTAAGAATAACAAAGGGTTCTACCCACACTAAGGAACACCGAGGAACAATCAAAGGATTCGTGTTGCGTATATAAATAATAATTGTTCTCTCTTTTCAATTTCTATTATATTCCAGCTTACTTCACTTTATTTAGGGAATATCGGCCGAAACGTTGTACACATAACAATGAAGATGTGGTCAATAGTCCAAATAACGCAGATAAATCAGGAATACATAGATTTTGAATTGGACAAAACAGTTATTGTAGGCTTCTAAATGTAGTTGTGAGTCTATGTGGTATAATGACTAATGTGTTGGACTGCGAGTTCAAACTCCAGTTGCACTATGCCTTTGACTTTTAGACTAATTCCCTTCAGAAAGGTATGAACACTTGCATCCTTCCAGATATGAGTTAAATAGTATCACTACTGTTATTCTACAAGGATGGCTTTGGCATTAAATAACTCATGAAGGTTGATATGCCATTAGAATGTTTAGTTTTGCTGTTTGTATCCATTCATTTCACTGAATTGCGTCTGGTAGTCAGATTTCAGTTCTTGGGAGTATGGAGTGCGCCTTCATTACTATTAAATGAAAAGAAGAATGAAAGAATGGAAGGAGGGAGAAAGAAGAACGATGGACAAAAGAAAGAATAGAACGGAGAAAGATAGAATCGAAGAATCAAGTAAAGGAACAAGAATAAAAATAAAATAAGAAACGAAGAAAGAAAGAAAGAAAGAAAGAAAGAAAGAAAGAAAGAAAGAGAAGCAGAAAAGAAAGAAAGAAAAGAAAGAATAAACGAATGAACGAGAGCAGAAATAAGAAGAAAGAATGAAAGAAGAAGAAAGAAAGGAGAAAGAAAGAAAAGAAAAGAACGATGGAAAAAAAAGAAGAAACAGAAAGAAAGAATAGAAGGGAGGAGAAAGATAGAATCAAAGAAAGAAAGAAAGAAAGAAAGAAAAAGGAAAGAAAGAAAGAAAAGATATAAACAGACAGATAGCAAGATGGCAGATGGATAAATTGATAGATAGACTGATCCATATGAAGACTCAAACAAACTTGGACATTTACAGATATTGAAAGATATAGAGAAATACAAAAAATCAGGGACTAAATTGAATTTACTGAAATTTTCAATGTTTATATTTTTATGAATAAAAGATGTAATGCACCAGTTATTTTA
>CM042169.1:72723406-72740906 GCA_023376005.1 Doryteuthis pealeii
CTAGTGGTTGTCATCAGTGATGTACCCTGCAAGGTTCATTGGGAAGTTTCGGGCCTTCCAACATCAGACTTCCCTAGCCTTGCTGACCCTACCAGAGGTAATCAAACTCTGGTACAACCACCAACAATAGACGCTAAAAAGACGTTTGACTTTATTTCTTTTGGACGGTTGTAGAACTCTATCCCATTCAAACACAGGCATCTGATTGGTTGTTAGCAACATAATATATAATATATATATACTATATATATATATATATATATATATATATCAATAATAATGATATTATGGATATCAAAAACTCGTAACTATAAGTTCCATGCTTATGCAATTTTTCAGATGAGACAAATAGTGAGATTTTAAAAACCAGTAGTTTTTAGCGTTTATCTAAACGGGAAGCGTATTCACGCGATGGAATGTTTTATAATGCTAAAGTTTGTTTTTTCTTTTCTTTTTTAAACTGTGGCTTGTTTAGCGTCTATATATGACGTGAAGCGTGTTCACGTGATGGAATGTTATGACGCTGAAACCTGTTAATTCAACCAAGTAATCGAAAAATTATTCTGTTCATCTTGTATCTTGCTTAGTAAACATTTCCCCTATCCTTAATACACGTTGTTTCTCTTCAAATCATCTTCCAGTTAAGTCTGATATTCAAGTTACAACAACTGGGTATAATATTAAACTATATCTGGTTTGGGTTTTTTTACGGCATATCAACCACAGTGGGTCATTTAATGCCGATAAAGTTTTGAAATAAATTTATTTTTAATGGATGCTCAATTTTTAAAAATTAAATTATTCTGTTCATCGTGTAAATTTGCATGGTGGAATTTATGTCCGTTAAGTTCGATTTAACCATATTTATATTACAGTTGACCGATGCTTAGCCAATCATGATGTGTAGAAGATGAAAATGAAAGAATACAAAAAAGAACATTTCTTCGAGTAGTATTGATTTTTGAAAGTTGATATTTACCCGTTTTAATTAACGGTTATTCAAATTTGAGACAGATTTAAAACTAGTTAAAAAAATGATTTGAAACAAATTTATATGCCGTATGTCCCAACTGGTATTATTAGACTCGATCTTAAACAAACGCGGAGGGGTGGTTATGTAAACAAAATTATGTTGTTATTTACGAGTTTAGACCGAAAAGTTCATAGGCTGACCAAGATACTCTCGAGGAATGTGACCAAATGAGCTTTATACGAGGGTCGACTGAAACGTTAATAGTCTAAGTTTTGCATAATTGTTTGGTGGCGTATGGCTTTTGACGAGCCCTGTAGCGAGAGCTCTGAGGGAATGGAAATATACCAATTGACGTTACTGGTCCCAACTGACCTCAGAGGCGAGAATATCGAAAGTCATGTGAGATTCAGTTAGTTAGTCAGTTCCAGCTAGAATGGGACGTAGATCAGACGTGTTCCTACTTCGGTTGGACTCCCTCGCGCGCTAAGTTAGAAAAGAGCAAATGAAACTTTAAAAAAAAACATTAAGTTTTGTTATTAATATAGCATACCATTAGGTAGAAATGAAGAACCAACCCCGTCGAAAAGAAAAAACATACGAAAAGATCAGGGATTGAATCGAATTGTATGAAATTTTCAATGTCGATATATTAATTAATAAAAGATATAATGCACCAGTTATTTTATCTAAAAACTTTTACATTTTTCAGGTAGGTTAACTTTGGACCACGTATCTTTAAGAATCTGTATTACGCCTCAAAGATACGTGGTTCATAGGCGAGAATATTGCGCAAGTCATGTGAGATTCAGTTAATTAGTCAGTTCCAGCTAGAATGTAAGTAGGACAGACGTGTCTTACTTCGGTAGAACTCCCTCTGCGCACTGAGCTAGAAAAGAGCAAATAAAACTTTAAAAAAAACATAAGTCTTGTTAATTAATTAAACATGCTCTTTGTTAGAAAATAAAGAACCAACAAGAAAAGATTAAAACCAAGAATTTCTCTAAATGTTTGAGAGGAGGCTTGAAGATTAGTATTATCTGCGTTATTCGGACTATTGTCCCCATCTTCATTGTTATTGATACCCCCGTGGATTAAATAAAAGTTTAGGTTCAAATAATATTAACCAGCCAGTATATAAAAGATGATAACGGTCGTACAATTTAGTTACACGGGTGTTATATATATATATATATATATATATATAATATATATATATATATATATATATAAAGATTGAAAAAACACAGGTTTTAAATGAGTTAAGTGGTGAGTTTATTGGCCGACGCTGCAGTGTTTCGATCTACGAATTAGATCATCTTCAGGGCATTTGGTGGTATATGGAAGGTAATAAGAATTTTTATCACAGAATAACGAGAGAAGCGAGTGATAGTGCTTGTTTATCAGTCTGTTTAAAATTTGAGGTTTCAAAAAAGGAGACGGTTTGAAATATGACGTCAAATATTCCATTTTACGGTGTGAGTATGGGACTGTGTAAGTGTGTGTATCGAAAGAAAGCGTTGTGCATTTTTTAGGTGTGTGGTTGTGTGTGTGTGTATACATTTGTTTTTGCGATAAACGATAGCGAAACAAACCTCAAGGTTGTGCGTGTGTGTGTGTGTGTGTGTGTGTGTGTATGTGTTGTGTGAGCATGGTTACCATGAGAAAACGATGTATATTTCAGTCACAAGAGATATTCTTTTTAACTTTTGAGTTTGCGTTTGATTCGTAAGAGGAAGGGGGAGATGGCATTTATGCGTCAATTGTAATTTTTATTTTTTTTATAGTAAAGAAGAGAAAGAAGGCGGGTGTGTGTGTGTGGGGGGGGTAAAAAAATTTATATTAAGAGTTGTGTATTCAAAATTTCCTATATATATATATATA
Source organism: Doryteuthis pealeii (assembly GCA_023376005.1). Taxonomy (NCBI): domain Eukaryota; kingdom Metazoa; phylum Mollusca; class Cephalopoda; order Myopsida; family Loliginidae; genus Doryteuthis; species Doryteuthis pealeii. The sequence goes on from CM042169.1 coordinate 72,726,261, forward strand.
TATATATATATGTATGTATAAAAAGCTATCAACTGTTTTACATCAAGTATGTATTTACTTAACCCCCAAGACGGGCGGTTGGAGAGGCCCCTTCGATCAATCGGCTGGTCACGTTAAGCCCTAGCCCTATATGATTCCCAACCCTATTGCCCTTATGGCAAGCCTCAACCCCTTTTTATCATATGGGTGCTTAGAAGGCGGTGGCTGCGGGTCTACGTCCTGGAATGACGTTAAACTCTATCTGATGGTGAGGTTCATGTTTGGAGGTTTGGGGAATGTGGAGCACCCCATTCATCACCATTGCTCCCTGTCCACTCTGACCCGGGTGGTATACCTGTTAGGCCCATCTAAGGGTTAAATAGAAAAATGTATTTCATAAAAAAATTGTATTATCCATTAAGAATTGATTTATTTCAAAACTTTATCGGCATTAAATGACCCACTGAGGTTGATATGCCGTAGACAAAACAAAACAAAACAAAAAAACAAAATCTTTCACACTATTGTGTATTTGTACGTTTCTTTTTTATGGAATTACACAATCACCTCCTCCTGTTTTAATTTTCGATTCATTTAAAATGTTCAGGGATTAAACTCGCAAGAGCTGTGTACGACACATAATCAATTCTTTTTTTTATTATTGAGATTGTGACACACACGAACAAAAGTACCTAGTTACAAACAAGCATGTTCAGGTACAGATATGAATCAAACTATCACTTTCTTTACATTAAGTGTACTTCAAATAATGACGTGAACATTTAGTGTGTTTGGCTCTTCTTTTTTTAAAAGTTCGTTGCGATGTTTAATTTAATATTCAATTTGCATGGAAAAGTTTGCACTCACCGACTACCCATTTACTCTGAGATATTCATCCCCGGATCGTTGCGTTGCACTTGGCATTTAGGTAAATGGGTATTGAGTCCCATCGGCTAAATGAGATTTGCAACTCGTCGATTGTAAAATCGAATTGCTGAAGCATTTCTTTTCGGCAGTGTTCAGATAATGAAACAGGTAAATTTCAACTTTTCAAGTGCAACAGACTCGTCTTACCATGTCCATTTTTTTACGACGGTAACCATTATATTATGTCCCACCTCACCCAAATTTAATAAGGAAACACATTCTTGTTTAATTACAATTGGTTTTAAAAATGTCCCAAAGTGTATATAGCGTGACTGGAGTTCGTAGACCAAAACGTTAACCTACATGAAAACGATTTTGTGAAATGCAAACACCCCCGTCCAGGATTTGTACGCGGGTCGCCAAGTCCATTCTTTGGAAGATACACATTTCACCACGTATCTTGACTCTCTTCTCTCTCTCTCTCTCTCTCTCTATATATATATATATATATATAATATATATTATATATATATATATATGTTTACCTTTGCGGGATTTACTTGTCAAGATTATTTTCTATAATTATCGAATTTTATGCGATACATGCATTTATAATTGCCTTCAAGCAAAAATATAAATACTAATTTATTCAACATTGCTTCTATAAAACAAACATCCAAAAATCTTATATATATATATATATATATATATATATATATATATATACTTTAAATATACGCTCCTACATTTTGGGCGCTAGTGGTTGTCATCAGTGATGTACCCTGCAAGGTTCATTGGGAAGTTTCGGGCCTTCCAACATCAGACTTCCCTAGCCTTGCTGACCCTACCAGAGGTAATCAAACTCTGGTACAACCACCAACAATAGACGCTAAAAGACGTTTGACTTTATTTCTTTTGGACGGTTGTAGAACTCTATCCCATTCAAACACAAGGCATCTGATTGGTTGTTAGCAACATATATATATATATATATTATATATATATATATATATATATATATATATATATATCAATAATAATGATATTATGGATATCAAAAACTCGTAACTATAAGTTCCATGCTTATGCAATTTTCAGATGAGACAAATAGTTGAGATTTTAAAAACCAGTAGTTTTTAGCGTTTATCTAAACGGGAAGCGTATTCACGCGATGGAATGTTATAATGCTAAAGTTTGTTTTTCTTTTCTTTTTTTAAACTGTGGCTTGTTTAGCGTCTATATGACGTGAAGCGTGTTCACGTGATGGAATGTTATGACGCTAAAGCTGTGTCAAAATGATAATAAAAGAAACTTGCTTTAGTCTTAATATATATATATATACTAGCAAATATATGCACCCTCTGGGTGCAAGTATTTTAGTTAGATTTTATAATAAAATATCATATTAAATTAGAAAGGCTTATGAAACTGAATAAGAATGTAGATAAAAAGATTTTGAACAGAGGGGGTATGATTGAAAAATAGAACAACTTTGAAACTAACTCTTCCATCATTTTCCGTTACTCCCGTCTTTCATTGGTAAATTTTACTAATTAAACTGTTTAGTTAAAATAGGAAGTAAAGAATAATATTACAGTTATTTCTTCTTGTTAAGGGATTTCTTTTAAGATTTATTGAAGAGATTTTTACTCATATTCAATAAGATAAAACCAAACAATTAGAAATCAATAATACTAAGCATATATTTATTAAAATCAATTTTTAAAGATCAATATGCAAATTAGCCTTCCCATTCACACTGTAAACCTCTATTTTGTTGTATATATAAATACAATTGCATGTTATTAGTATGTAGATATGGTCAACAGTGTAAGTAATGTAAAACAATTCTATTAATAATTGAGGTTTAAATAAAAATAAAATCGTGGAGAATATGATGTAAATAACTAAAGGAATTGTGACTTGTATAGTAATATAGTTTCGGTTACAGACAGACAAACCCACAATCTCCATTATAATAAGATATATATATTATAATATATATATATATATATATATATAGTGTGTGTGTGTTAAATCAAGATTATTTACTTTTTACATATTGAATTAATAGCAATTGCTCTGAAGTGAACATATCAAATTTTGTAATAATGAAATTATCATACTATGGTATATTCACAGGTCCCGTTAGTATACCAAGAATCGATAATTTAAAAAAAATATATGTTCACGTTATGGAATGTTATAACGCTAAAGATGTGTTAAGAAATGATAATAAAAGAAATTTGCTTTGGTCTTCATATATATATATATATATGGGAGAATAAGTGCTTAATTGGAGTCGTACCTAATTTTGAAAATTAATTAATTAATAATGAATTAGGCGGGAATACCTATTAAATTTATGGCTAAACAAATCGAGAAAAATCAATCTCTGTATGTACATTTCGGCCTATTAGGCCTCATCAGCAGAGCTATAGATCGGATGACCGCCCTGTGCGTGATTTGAAACCGGACTGCCAAGCTGACAGGCCGATCTCATAACCCCTACACTAAACGAACTTCTTAGATTTTATGATTTGTTTAGAGTAGGTTAACATTCCTCTTCTAGTGACTTTTATTACACGACAATATGATAAGTTGTAAACAAGGTTTGTTTAGAATGGCTTTTTGCCGATAATTTTTGGGAGAATAAGTGCTTAATTGGAGTCGTACCTAATTTTGAAAATTAATTAATTAATAATAAATTAGGCGGGAATACCTATTAAATTTATGGCTAAACAAATCGAGAAAAATCAATCTCTGTATGTACATTTCGGCCTATTAGGCCTCATATATATATATATATATATATATATATATATATGAGGAAAAATGAGTAAAGAAATGAAATGTAGATGGATAAAATGAATTTAAGCGATATCACATTAATCGATATCACTTACACAGGTGTTTCGGTCAGTTCACACATAGAAGATTCGAGCTTCATCAGAGTGAACATTTATTTTTCATTCAAAATAAATGTTCACTCTGATGAAGGTCGAATCTTCTATATGTGCGAAATATTTTCACACACATAAACTGACCGAAACACATGTGTAAGTGATATCGATTAATGTGATATCGATTAAATTCATTTTATCCATCTACATTTCTGTTCTTTACTCATTTTTCCTCATATTGTCGGATTCAATTCCTTTTCCATTTTCACACACACACACACACACACACACACACACATATATATATATATATATATATATATATATATATATATATATATTGTGTGTGTGTGTGTGTGTGTGTGTTGAATCAAGATTATTATACCTTTTACATATTGAATTAATAGCAATAGCTCTTACGATTGAACTTATCAAAATGTTGTAATAATGAAATTATCCTACTATGGTATATTCACAGGCCCCGTTAGTATACCAATAATCGATAAGTTTTCAAAAAAAGTAGATGTTTACCTTCAACAGGACAAGGCATGTTTCCGGGTTGTATTTTTTGACTTTCTCTGTCTTGTTCAACTGACATTAATAACGTGTATTCGGGAAATCAATAGTAGCGTTTTTTGTTATTCTTTTCAATGTTGACTTTTCTTCCTTCAACCCTCGGATTCTAATTCCCCCTGTGCCCCCACCCCACAAGCTTTATCTAGCCAAAAAAGACATCATCTTCTTTGACACATCAGTCTGTTTTTCTTTCTTTAGTTTTTTAACATACTTTTTTTTAGTAACAGTTCTTTTTTGGTTTTCTTTATAGAGAGTTACAGATCCGTCTAGCCTCGTTGTGGCTGCAGCCCGTTAGAAATAAATATAGGTAAGGTAAACAAATATTTAAAAAAAAAAAAAGAAATGAAAAAAAGCTTTCTGTTTATTTTATTTTTTTACAAGAAATAGGGAGGTGAGAATATATATATTGACATTTGAAAAAAATAAAAAAATAAAACATGAATAAAAATAAAATAAAAAAGAAAGAAAGAAAAGAAAGAAAAATAGAAGTAATTTTCCTACAAATCAATTTGCTTTATGTATAATATTTAGTATTGCAGACGAAGAAGATATATATATATATATATATATATATATATATATATATATATATATATATATATATATATATATAATATACCAAGCGTGTTGGTAAATCCTCGCGGTGAGAAAAAAAAACCAGCAAATAGTTTGATTGTAAAAATATACTACCAAACATCAACCAGGGAGAAAAAAAATTTTGAAAAAAAGAAAAGACCAAGATAGTCGTACCAACAAAAAATAATCTATTGGTATAGTATTTGGCAAAAAGAAAAAAACAATTTATATGTATATATATGTATATAAGATATATATATATTCATAAAACCGCTAGGAGAAAGCTAATAAGTAAAAAGTGTTCAATACCTAAGTAGAGCAAATAATAAAGATAAATCTAATGAGTCAGACTATTAGTTTCGCTTAATGCTCTTCAGGGCTAAGTTCTGACTCATATATATATGAGAGTAAGTAAATAAACAATGTGTTTATTTGATATGGCTTTTAGCCGACAATTTTTGGAAGATATGAATTGAAGTCATACCTAATTTTGAAAAATAATTAGTTAATAATTAATGAATTTAGGCGGGAATATATGTTCAAATGTAAGGCTAAACAAATCTAGAAAATGTCAATCCCTGAATGTACATTTCGACCTATTAGTACTCCAAAGCAAAGTTGAGACATGGGAGACCGAATAGGTCGAAATGTACATTCAGGGATTGACATTTTCTTACATTTGAACATATATTCCCGCTTAAATTCATTAATTATTAACTAATTAATTTTCAAAATTAGATATGACATCAATTAAGCACATATCTTCCAAATATATATATATATATATTCTCATGTTGTATGTTTACGTGAATGCATTTTTTTAATACTTGCGAGAATACAGTTATATGAAAATACCATCATTTAAAAAAAAATAATAATTTAAAAAGAAATGCCATAACAAGACGACTTCAATTCCAGTGATCTTTTGAAAAGAGATATTATCTCGAAAATTCAAGGATTAAATACAGGTTAACACACAACATCATTGTTACCGTATTACTATTTTTTCTTTACACCTGCATTGAGATAGCCTTCTAAATCAACCTCCTAACCAATATATACACAATCCTTCAAGCAAATTATAAAACTCCCTTATATATATATATATATATATATATATATATATATATATATAATATATATATATATATATATGAGTATCTGTGTGTATCATTAAAACTATAAGATATACATATTTACCAACCCCTCCTCACGAGCAGGATGCGACACAAGGTCAATTTCTTAAGCGGTGTTTAACAGGTTTGAATTCAGAGTTTTCATTCTCCTAGACTGGTTACCTAGCTATGGTTAAAGAGTCCAGTCTGCCCTGCTATTTATCCATAGCTGGAGGGAAAATTGGATTCATACCTTTTCCAAGGGTATTATCGCCATGTGAAATTCCAACAGCTTCGTTCAGGAATTGAACTCGCCTTGACGAGTCCATTTCCTACGACTCTAACCATTAGACCACGCGCCACCACAAAACTATAAGATATAAGTGTATTTCATTCTTTTGTTGATGTAGTGTGATTTAATATTTGTACTCTTTCGTAGGTAATGGGTAAAATTAGCTTCAGTATTTCCTAACTGAGTTGTGGCTCAAAGCCAGAAATATGAAACACCCCAGCTAAAATCCAATTCACAAGTAATGGCTCACCAACTATTACATCATGCAGAGTAGCCTGGATTTCTTAAGTGCAACTAAGTTGATGCACAGGACAGGAAGTGCAATCTACCCAGGGAGAATCACTCTTGCTCGTTATGATCGCTAGACAAGCTCGCTAAACATTGCAGTACACACACGCGCGTGCGCACGCACACAGACACGTATATATATATATATATATATATAATATATATATATATATATATATATATGTGTGTGTGTGTGTGTGTGGAGAAAGGTAAACAAACACTGGGTGTTGTATAGAATGGATGTTTATTGTCGGTAATGATGACGACGTTGTAATGTTTCGGACTTTTATACTTTCTTCAGGACGTTGGATTGATGTTAGTTTATTTGTTTATTGATTTTAACGGCATATCAACCCGTCAGGGGTTATGTCATGCCTAACGGTTAGGAAGTTATACATATCGTGTATTTATATTTATACTTTTTATTAATTGGTTTTAAAAATGTGTTAGCATTATTGGGAATTATGTTGTATGGTATTGATTTGTTTCATGTCTATATTCTATGGTATCATTTTATTTCTCCCAAAAAGAGAGAATATCCTCCATGTTGACATTTTCAAAGAGGTCTTTCATATTGTTTGATTTAAAATAACGGTTTTTGGTGTGAGCAAAAAACCTGCATTCCACGAATAAGTGTTTAACTGTCAAAGGTGTATGCCATGTTCCACATTGTGGTGGTTGTTCTTGTTTGAGTAAATTGTCTTGTATGACCAATGCGTAATCGAGATACAATGATTTATGTTGATGTGGAAGACAGGAAGTGCAGTCTAACCAGGGAGATTCACACTTGCTCTTTATGATCGCTAGCCAATCTCGCTAAACATTGCACTATGTGAGGAAGCATTAGTTATATCGTATGACCAAAAGGGACACAGTAAGGATCAAATTCACTAACGTTCTCTCTCTCTCTCTCTCTCTCTCTCTCTCTCTCTCTCTCTCTAGTGTAAACCAGGTTCTCTACCTTCACCCAACTTCCCTCTCTTTCACTCTCATCATATAGTTAGAATCATACACTATTAACCCTCTTCTTCTCAAAAACATATTCTCTGTCTTTCTGTCTGTGTCTGTCTCTGTCTCTCTCTTCCTATCCCTCCCTATTCCTCTGATATAGTTTCAACCCACGCTCTCTATCTACGCAATCTCCCCATCTCTCTATTTCCCTCCCTCCCCCCCCTCTCTCTCTCTCTCTCTCTCTCTTCTCTCTCTCTCTGAAATTTACCGTTCTTATATATATTACCAGACCCCCCCACACACGAGCAAGATGCAAGACAAGGTCAATTTCTAAGCGGAGTTTAGCAGGTTTGAATTCAGAGTTTTACTTCTCCTAGACCGGTTGCCTAACCAAAATTAAAGAGCCCAAATTGTAACTTATATTCCTGAATGAAATGATTTAATATTTCTGAATGGAATTACCCACCTTATATCAAAAACGGGGGTGCTGGAATTTTTGGGTTGTAAGGCGTGTGCTTGATGGCCACTTGTACTTATAGACTCGTCGATAACCACGTGACCAACTTATTAGCCAACCACTGGCAGTACTCTGCTGCTGATATTGTTATTTATACTGGCTGTTCTGGTCATACCTAATCGTAACTACTTGGATCTTCGAGGACGACGGAACATAGGATTATAACTCAGGACTTATTCACTTACCAAAGGATTCTATAACTCAGGACTTACTTACTTATTTACTTTAAGTTCTTTACAACTGGCCAAGGATGGCGGCCAGATACTTTACCCATAGTTGGAGGGAGACTACGAGTATGCATACATTTCCCGTGGGTATTAGCGCTATATGAAATGCAAACAGCCTCGATTTGAACTCACATCGACGAGTCCATTTCCTAATTGTGTTATATTACCCTTTGACTGGGTATATAATGGAGCGAGAAGGAGTTCTTATGGACGATGAAAGACGGCAGACTTGCATTCGTATAATCCCTCCCACATTTTTAAAGTCTTTATGAATGTGTTACTTACTTAGTTGAGTAGGTGGCTGGTACTTTAGTCTGCCTCTTGCGTAGCTGGGACATTACTAAATATGCTGGTTTAAACATTATTTCTTCTTCTTAAAGGTGCTGGTCTGTAGAAGTTGGTTTGGCATTATTTCACAAAGATGACATAAAGCTTATTTTTTGAGTGATCACATCTTTTAATTTACAACTAGACTTCCCAACCGCGACCGGAGTGAAGCGAAAGATGATGTACTCCTCCAGATGTCTTCCGCTAAACTGCATATATATATATATATATATATATATATATATATATATATATATATATATATAATTTAATATACCAAGCGTGTTGGTAAATCCTCGCGGTGAGAAAAAAAACAGCAAATAATTTGATTGTAAAAATATACTACCAAACATCAACCGGGGAGAAAAAAAATGTTGAAAAAAAGAAAAGACCAAGATAGTCGTACCAACAAAAAAATAATCTATTGGTACAGTATTTGGCCAAAAGAAAAAACAATTTATATGTATATCTATGTATATAAGATATATATAAGATGTATATATATAAGATGTATATATATATTCATATAACCGCTAGGAGAATAGCTAATAAGTAAAAAGTGCTCAATACCTAAGTAGAGCAAATAATAAAGATGAATCAAATTAGTTTCGCTTAATGCTCTTCAGGGCTAAGATCTGACCGAGTCAGCATTTGAACCAACGTCATGAAACCAAATGGTCGTGACTGTTCCTTTGTCATCAAATAAATAAATATATAAAACCTTTATATATATATATATATATATATATATATATATATTCAGCATATTTGACTTGAGCTAGTTGACTTGAATGTGTTTTACAAGGTGAAAAATATGGGCCACTCAATTTAAATTGAATATTGTTAAAAGTCTGGTAATTATGAACTTTAGTTTAGTAAATTAGGATGTCCCGGAAAACACAGAACCCACAAATGTTGTAATAAAACAGTTAATCCTAACTAGGTGGGTTTAGGATTTGGATTAGGGTCTAGGGTTGGGGTTGGATTTAGGGTTAGGGTTCGGGTGGGGTTTGGGGTTAGGGTTCATTTTTTCTGTACAGGGTGACTCAGAAAATACAAAACCCAAATTATTTATTTATTTTCCCATTAAACTAACCCTAAACCCTAAATCCTAAACCCCAATCCTAACCCTAAACCCCAACCCTAACCCTAACCCTAACCCTAAACCCCGGAGTTAAAATTATCAGTTTTATTACAAAATTTGTGGGTTCTGTTTTTTTTTTCTTGGACACCCTATTTATTAAACAAAAGTTCATAATTACCAATCGCCCAGTCGGCTGGGGCGGTAGAATGCACCGAGTGCACCTCTTGATTTATTTCAAAACTTTATCGGCATTAAATGACCCACTGAGTTTGATATGCCGTAAAACAAAACCAAACCATAAATTACCAAAAGTCTTATATTAAACTAAGTAAAGTACCTCTTATTGAAACCTTATTTATTATCACTAGCAAATATATGCACCCTCCGGGTGCAAGTATTTGAATTTTAATGTAATGAAATATGTTAAATTTGAAATACTTTTGAAACTAAATAAAAATCCAAATAAAATGATTTGAAACAGAGGGGGTATAATCGAAGAATAGAACAACTTTGAAACTAAGTCTTCCATCATTTTTCATCACTCCCTCCTTTTATTGCTAAATTTTCCTAATTTAACTATTTAGTTAAATTAGGAAGTAAAGAAATAAAATTACTGTTATTTCTTTATATTAAAGGATTTCTTTTAAGATTTATCCCGAGTTTTTGCTCATATTCATTAAGAAAAAAAACACAATTAGAAATCAATAATACCAAGCGCATATTTAATAAAATTAAACTTTTAATATCAATATGCAAATTAGCTTTCCTGTTCACACTGTAACCCGCTATTTTGTTGCATATATAAATACAATTGCATGTTATTAGAATGTAGATAAAGTCAAAAGTATTAATAAGGTATAGCAATTTTATCAATAACTGAGGTTTAAATAAAAATAAATTCATAGTGAATGTGACGTCAATAATTAAGGGAATTGTGACTTGAGTAGTGATTTAGTTTCGGTTACAGACAGAAAAACACACAATCTCCGTTATAATAAGATATATATATATATATATATATATATATTCAGCAGCATCATCCCAAGCTAGTTGACTTGGATGTGTTTTGCAAGGTGAAAAATATGGGCAACTCAATTCAAATTGAATATTGTTAAAAGTCTGGTAATTATGAACTTTAGTTTAGTAAATTAGGATGTCCCAGAAAAAACAGAACCCACAAAGTTTGTAATAAAACTATTAATTTTAACAAGGTGGGTTTAGGGTTTGGGTTAGGATTTAGGGTTGGCGTTGGGGTTAAGGTTAGGGTTATGGTTAGGGTTCGCTTGGGGGTTGGGGTTAGGGTTAGGGTTCGAGTGGGGGTTGGGGTTAGGGTTCTGTTTTTTCTGGGTCACCCTGTACTGTGTGACCCAGAAAATACAGAACCCAAATTATTTATTTATTTTCCCATTAAACAAACCCTAAACCCCAATCCCAACCATAACCCTAATCCCCCGGAGTTAAAATTAACAGTTTTATTACAAAGTTTGTGGGTTCTGGGTTTTGTTTTTCTTTTCTGGGACACCCTATTTACTAAACAAAAGTTAATAATTACCAAAAGTCTCAAATTAAACTAGAACAACGTCCTCGCAAAGTATCTCTCATTGAAACCTTTCTCTTATTATCATCATTATGGTACAATACAAGTTCTTGCTGAAAGGTCACTTAAGGTCAAAGAACGACGGATAAAGAATTGATGATTTTATAATGATGTTCGGTGAGTCTACACAAATAAAAGATGTTTTATGAAAATCCGTTGGAGACTTCGGCATTAGTCTAATCCTTTTTTATTCCAAAATGGATTTCGACGGTGCTCTAAAATATAGAGTGCCCTAAGTAATGCTCTAAATACTTACAGCTTGTGTGTGTTCACGTGTAGTTGTAGAAGCCAATGAACACAAACGAAATGGAAACACTATTTCGTTTTTGTTTTTTTTATATGGTTGGAGCGATTATGGCGCCGAATCAAAGCTGAGACGCCTCCAATGATTCTTTGTCTTTCTCATCGTATGGCAATCATTCAGTTGGCGCGATTCCAGTTTTCAGTGCAGAAGACGGTCAGGGACGAGGAATTAAGAGGAAAGAAAAACGAAAAGAAAGAAAAAATTACGAATAAAAACAAACCAAAAAAAAACACAACCCCCCCCCAAAAAAAAAAACGATTACTTGCAAGACAGATAAAAGATATAGTTTAAACCAAATATGAACAAAATATATTGGCCTCATGCCAAACTTGAGGAAGGTTGAGTATATATCATAATGAAATTACCAGGAAATGTGGCTTTCAAAAAAGATTTACACGACATTTCACGCAATGCTGCGAAAGAGAGTAAAGTATTATATACAATTTACACAAGCATAAAATTCGATGTTCTCAAATACCGAACGTTGACCTCTTTGTTGGTTGGGGCCGTAAAAAACGCTGACTCTCTCTGAGAAAGAGAGCGAGAGAGAGAGAGAGAGAAAGATGGAACCCTGACTGGTACTACCACGATGAGCTAGAGTCGACCTGGGAGTAATGGTAATGAAGGGGTAAGCCACACTCCCCAGAGGTCTAAAATGTGAACTTTACCACTAGATGCAGTTTAACGTCATGCCTAGGACACTTTGAAAAAAAAAAAAGATCTTGTGTCACATCCTGCTCGTGAAGAGGTGTTTTTACATACGTATAATTCTCTCTCTCTCTCTCTCTCTCTCTCTCTCTCTCTCTCTCTCTCTCTCTCTCTCTCTCTCTCTCTCTTTCATTCTTGATAATCAGAACCATCTTCTTTCTCTCTCTTTTTCTCTCTCTTTCTCTCTCGTTCTCTCCCTCTTTCTTTCTCTCTCTTTCTCTCTCTCTCTCTCTCTCTTTGAGAGAGAGAAAGAGAGAGAAAGAAAGAGAGAATGGACATTTTTAAAAGATAATTCATTTAATGGAAAAGTAGAAAAAAAAGTTTGCATGAATATGCGAGACAGAAAGGAATGTAAGTGATAACAATTGAGAAGCCTTGATTTTAATTCATGGTTTTTATTAACAAAATAGAAATATACAAAATATTCCATATTCAATATGGTCGAAAATGATTACGCATTCAAATTTTAAATTTTACAAAATTTGATGCGAATGACTGAATGCATATACACGTAGATATAACAACTTATACGATATATCAACTTACCCAGTTATAAAAATAGTATTCATTATTTAATTGGCCATTTTCAATGCATAGGCTGGGGGAGAGTATTTGCAGTGACAAACGATTTCCAAAACACTGCAAAGACATGTTAATCTTGAGTAATTAAAAAAGGGGAAGAAAAAAAAACTTTTAAATTTTCTGTAATTTGTTTGCTTGGTGATCAGGATAAGGAAAAGGTATCCATATGCAATTGTATTTGTAAATTAATATTTAGTTGTATATATAGTGTGAATGGGAAGGCTAATTTACATATTGATATCGAAAATTTTATTTTAATATATGCATAGTATTATTGATTTCTAATTGTTTGGTTTGATCTTAATAAATATGAGCAAAAAATCTCTGGGATAAACCTTAAACGAAATAAAATAGGAAATAAAGACTAAAATTAGTTAACTAAATAGTTAAATTGGTAAAATTTAGCAATGAAAGATGGGAGTGAAGAAAGAGTAAGTTTCAGTTCTATCTACCCCCTCCCCAACGCATATACAAATAGAAAAATAGAATTAAAATTGAATGAAAATGAAGTGTTAAATTGTGTTTAACATTTGTACAAAGTAATTTATTATCTATTTCATTTATCTATTCCCACCCTGTCGGCTGCGGCGTTAGAATGCACCGACTGTACCTTTGCAGAGGGCTTAGACCCCCCCCCCCAATGGGGCTACCTGTTGGCCGTGGGTGGCGACCCGTGATGCTTAAGGATAGAACCCAGGTGGCTTGCAACATTCCACCTTAGGCTTTTCTTGGGCTAGACGGGCGGTCGGAGAGGCCCCCTCCGATCAATCGGCTGGTCACGTCAAGCCCTAGCACCTATATAATTGCCCCAACACTATTGCCCTTATGACAAGCCCCAATCCTTCCTATCATACGGGTGCTAGAAGGCGGTAGCTGAGGGTCTACATGTCCTGAGAATGACGTTAAACTCTATCTGATGGTGAGGTCCCAGTTCTGGAGGTTTGGGGAATGTGGAGCACCCCTTCATCACCATTGCTCCCTGGTCCACTCTGACCCGGAGTGGTAGTACCTGTTAGAGTCCCATCAATGGGTTGAAGAGTAAAACATGAGTTTATAAACAAAATTGTATTATGCATTAATTATTAATTTATTTCAAAACTTTATCGACATTATATGACCCATTTTGATTGCCGTAAAACAAACCGAACCAGATTTATTTATACATACATACATATATAGACACCATCTGTAATTTACATATGAATCGATTTCCATAAGTGCATAAAACTAAAACACCCAACGTAACCAGTGGTTAATGAATATTAAACATGGAAATATATAACACGGGATTCAACTTGTTTAAGAGTTATCTGCCCATTGTTTTTTGTTCTGAGCTTATCATCTGCCTTTTATTTATATTTTTTTCCAATGTTGAATACGTGCTGATAAACAATTTTCTGTCATTTTTAACTTGTAATCCGACTAATACACAAGAGTAAAAAGAATGAAAAAAGAATATTCTTTGGACAAACATCAATTTTGCTGTAAGCCGTTTATATATATATATATATATATATATATATATATATAGTTTCTGCTGTCCATTTCTCTTTGGCGCGTAAAGAAAGTGAAGAAAGAATCCGGCATCAAGTAAAAAGAAAATGAAGAAACACGTAGAAAAATTATCTTCATGAAGTTAGACATCGTTCGTCTGTTTGCGAAAACCAATAGCTGAGCCTGTTGAGAATTGCAATGCACATGTATCCACGTAGCTAAACACACACACACACACACACACACACACACACACACA
>CM042169.1:72743406-72758406 GCA_023376005.1 Doryteuthis pealeii
GTATGGATGTTCATTGTATGAACGCTCATACGTCGAAATCGACAGGAGAATCCATCATATATATATACTAGCAAATATATGCACCCCCCCCCCCGGGTGCAAGTATTTAAGTTTTAATGTAATAGAATATATTAAATTAGAAAGGCTAATCAAACTAAATAAGAATGCAGATAAAATGATTTGAAACAGAGGGGTGTATAATCGAAAAATGAACAACTGAAACTTGAACTTCTATCACTCTCGTCTTTCATTACTAAATTTCCCTAATTTAATAACTTAGTTAAAATAGGAAGTAAAGAATAAAATCAGAATTATTTCTTCTCGTGAATCGATTTCTTTTAAGATTTATTGAAGAGATTTTTGATCATATTCATTAAGATAAAACCATACGATTAAAAATCAATAATACTAAGCACATATTTATTAAAATCAATTTTTTAATTTCAATATGCAAATAAGCCTTCCTGGTCACACTGTAAACTGCTATTTTAGTGTATATATAAATACAATTGCATATTATCCATTTGTAGATATGATTAACAGTATTATTAATGTAAAACAATTTTATTAGAGATTGAGGTTTAAATAAAAATAGAATCATGGTGAATGTGATGTCAATAACAAAGGGAATTGTGACTTGAGTAGTGATATAGTTTCGGTTACAGACAGAAAAGCAAACAATATCCATTATAATAAGATATATATATATATATATATATATATATGCTCCCCATCCGTCTAGGGTTGAGCACTCTGTGGGGATTTTCGCTGATGACCGCCAACTAAAAGCGTAAACGCTCTTCTATATGAGGGATGACCTTAAGAAACTGTACACTTTTCGCCACTTCATGAAAATCTTCAGGTGAACCAGAACTAACGCTAGGCCGATATTGGTTACTGCCCTTTTTTCACACGGATGATATCACGTGTTACTTTGATAGGACTCAATAGAAATTGAGAACTCGAACGTACATGCAAATATCTGTGTATATATTTTTACATATAAGGAGTATTATAAATAAATACAAAATAAAGATAAGTAAAGGATATATATCTTTGGAATATATATGTGTGTATTGACCTTATTTATTAATGTATTATATATATATATATATATATATATATATATATATATATATATAGATATATATATATAAGTGTGTGTGTATATTTAGGAAGCAATTTTCTTGTAGACATATTTTATTAAAGATTACAGACAGGCATTTAGATTTGAGGTTTTTTCATTAACCATTTCCTGTTCGCGATCGGCATGTCGCAGATGAAGAGGAAGGTGATGTAATAATTTTTAAAATTTACTAGTGTTATATCGCGACTACAATGATATCTACAATGACAAATTGACGTTGAAATTACATGTACTCGGGATACAACACCAGTGGTAATTCCCAATTATTATACAGCCTTTATCCTCATGAGCGACATATCTACATTGTCTTATTCTTTGTTTTTAGCTTTACTTTTTGGCACAAAGGTAGTGTGGAGAGGAGGGACCTGCTGCTTTGGCGACAGCTCATCCTGCATATCAACCCACCCAGACTACGTAGTTCCACTTGTTTTTGGGCACTACGACATCGTCTCTAGTAGACGCTTGAATGCCATCACTGTATGTATGTATGTATATATATGCGTATGTATGTATGTATGTGTGTATGTTTAGATGACATTTGAAAATTCTTGAACACTTTCATCAGAAATGTTTCAGACGCATTCTAAACATTAAGTGGAATTCCAACACACCTAACACAGAAGTCCTTGCTAGGGCAGGATGCTCAAGCATTGAAACTCTTATCATAACGGCTCAAATGCGTTGGGCAGGTAATGTTGTGCGTATGAGTGATGCTAGATTGCCAAAGCAACTCTTTTACGGTCAGCTGCGTGATGGCAAAAGGCCACAGTATAAACCTAGGAAGAGGTATAAGGATTACTTAAAAAACAAACTTGTAAAAATAAAAATAAATCCTGACAACTGGGAAAAGCTGGCACTGGAGAGAACTGACTGAAGAGTTCATGTGGATGATGGTTGTACCAGTTTTGAGAGTGAAAGAATCGTGCATGAAAACCTAAAGCGTCAACTTCGAAAGGGTTACACCTGTCATATTGGAGAAAACATGGAGGGTTGGAAATGTCAGACATGTGGTCGAACTTTGCTTTCTAAGGCTGGATATGTCAATCATAAGAAATCTCACCAGGGTCAATCCATGCAAATTCCAGGAACAAATAATGTATCTTGTGCTATATGTGGCAAGGTCTGTATGTAGACCCGCCCAACGGGGTGGGGGTCCAGTGGCATCGGGCCCTGGATCTTTACAAGTTAATAGCGTCGATCCCAGGGGGCTATCCCCCCAGGCAATACCTGCCCCCTTGACTTAAAGGGGCAGGGCTTGGTTTATTACTCAGCGCCTGAGGCGCCCCCTTGAGGGGGAATGCCGAAGGGATCGACGCAATTTTTGTTCTTCCCCACCCATGAGCTTCGGCTTGTGAGTGGGCACACGTTAAAACAAGGCCTTGTGCCCAGTCCATACAAGTGGGGTATGAGGAGGCAAATACATGTGATAAGGTATGTAAGTCGGCTTCTGTTCTTAAGAGACAAATGGTGGTGCATAAGCATCAAATTTTATCATCTGATTCATCTGATTCATCTGATTCATCTTATTCATCGGTAAGGGTGTCCTTTCAATGTCATATTTGCATCAAACTTTGTGGATCTGCAGCAGGTTTGATGAGTCATTTGAGGGCTCATGTAAGGAAGGGTTCTGTTGGTGGAGTCATAGGATTGTGAATGACGGCAATGATCTGTAAAGATTATGCTATTATTATTATTATTGTTATTATTATTATTATTATTATTATTATTATTATTATTATTATTATGTATGTGTGCGTGCGTGTTGGGGTGCAGTTAGGGAAACACGTGTAAATGTGATTTAGGCTTCTTATATTACAATCCTTCGGTTTATTTTCCATCCCATCCCATCCAGATATCCATTGTGCCGATCCTAAAAGATACAAAATGTAATTCGCTCCATTCTTCCCATCAAAACTATGAATAAAAAATAAAGTGCGCAATCGATGAATAAAATATGTCATAACTAGTCCCAAATTCCTTTGCAGCAAAATTGGATATAAATTGTAAAAGAATACAAATCCTCCTCCCATTCTGTTCATCCTTTGAGAGTAACATCATCTTCCTGATAATCTCCATTGAGTTTTGGGACCATATGCCCTTTAGGCACCCCGTTTTCATCTCGATTAAGAAAGGACATGTTTTTCATTTACACCGTCAATATCCGGTTGTTTTAACATACGGTATTTAGATTTTTTTTAAATAATAAAACTAACCCCTAACTCTAAGCATAACCCTAAGCCCTAACCCTAACCCCTAAAAAACAACCGGATATTGGGTGTAAATGAAAAATATGTTCTTTCTTAATCGAGATCAAAAAGGGGTGCCTAAAGGTCTTATGGTCCAGATTTTGTCAATTGTGTTTCGCCATTCCATTTTTATTAGAACTCGATTCACAGAGACAAATTTGCATAGGTATTTACTGAAAGCGTTTGCCACAGTTAGGATGTGACACAAAGTCGCAAGTATGTCTATTCAGTAAGAATATATCTGTAATTTTGCTATTGCTAAATAGTTCAATATGTAAAAATATGGACCACGTTCATGAGGCTCTCTCTGTAAGTACCAACAAAATTGGTAAATTGACATTGTTACCAGCGTAGTGGGGGAGGTAAAACGGTTAGTTTTACAGATCAAATTTATTATTGAATTCCGAGTTAGATCCTGGTAGTATGCCCCGTTAAAATCCCTATGTAAAAAGACCTTGGGTTGATACAGAAACTCTGAAAAGAAAAAAAATGAATGTTTACTGATTAGAATATTAAATGCAAAACAAATTCCATACTTTTATCATTTAAATTTTATTTAATTGTTTTCACTAATATAAATGAAACCTTCCTTAAATTGCTCAAAAACCAAGGTCTGGTGTTAGTGAATGTGTGTATATATTTACTTTGTCGTTAATTGTTTTATTTTCGAAGTTTCTCCCGGACATACATACACACAAACTGCCCATTATATATCTATAGATGAACTGTTAAACAGACCATTGTTGCTTGGGTATAAGTTAAAAGGGTGATGGCCAATACTTCTATAAATCCTCTGATAGATATAATCAATCCGTTTGGGGTGTTAAAATTCTCTCAGTATTATCTGCGTTATTCGGACAATTGTCCTCATCTTCATTGTTATTTGTACAACATTTCGGCCGAGATACCCTCCGGCCTTTTTCAGGTATTTCTTGTCGGACTCGGGAACCTTCTTTTCGAACTCGGGAACTTTCTTGTCGTAATCGAGAGCCACCACGGGACTTTGAACCTAACCCTTTATTTAGTCCACGGGGGTATCCTGTTCTCATTCCGGTAACCATAGCTGGAGTAGGAGTTGTGTTAATTATTTTTCTATGTTACAACAACTTCTACTCCAGCTATGGTTACCGGAATGAGAACAAGATACCCCCGTGGATTAAATAAAGGGTTAGGTTCAAAGTTCCGTAATGGCTCCCGATTACGACAAGAACGTTCCCGAGTTCGAAAAGAATGTTCCCAAGTCCGAGAAGGTTCCCTAGTCCGAGAAGGTTCCCGAGTCCGACAAGAAATATCCGAAGAAAGGCCGGAGGGCATATCGACCGAAACGTTGTACAAATAACAATGAAGACGTGGACAATAGTCCGAATAACACAGATGATACTAATCATCAAGCCTCATCTCAAACATTCAGAGAAATAAAATTATCTCAGTTAAGTAGCAATCATTTGTATATGTTTAGTAATCTTTTCTTTTTCTTTTTTTTTTTTTTCTTTTTTTTCTCTTTTTGGCGGGGGATGAAGTCAAATATTTCTGAAGATATAAATGTATTTATGAAATCTCTGAATGAGAATTCCAAATTGAAAACTTTTAGAAATAGAATCTGGATTCTATATAGATTTTTTTGAACATCAGAAAGAAAATAACAGTTAATGCCAGATGATAATAATAGAAGAACAAAATGCCAGATGTGATTTGGACAGATGAAGTAAAATCCCTATTGCAAGATGAAAACAAGAAACACAATGAAAAACTGTAGCAAAATTTGAAACAGAAAGATTAGAAAAATGATTCAAAGGTGATTGAATGAATCACAAGAGGAAAGTGAAATCAAACTCCAAATAGAAAGAAGATTACCTCAAAGAATGCAATATGAAAGTATAAGGGAAATCAACAGACGTTAATGTAGGTATTTTATTGATCTAGAAAGTAAGGAAGATTCTATGAAGAGAATACAAGCAAAAAACCTAAAAAAAAACACAAAACAAAAAAAACAAAACAAAAAAAACAAAAAACACTGCTGTTATTCAAAATTAAAGATTTGCAGTTGTTTAAAATAATAAAGTTGATGACATTGTTTTTAAGGATTTTAAATAATAAGCTTAACACTCTTAACACTGCAAACTTAAAACTCTTAAAACTAAGGCACCTAACTTTTTTTTTGGTCATTTCGGTTCATTTCAAGCACTTGTGATTTTCAGATCCATTCCAATAAGAAATAGAATTGGAGAAATAGTACTTCCTTCGTCAATTGATTTTTTTTTTACTAATGACTGTTATTGTGTTGTAAAATTTAGGGGGAGTTGGAATCGGAATTTCATGTCATTGAAGCAGCGAACGACGATCATCTTGACGAAGGTTAGAATTTTCTGAATCAGACCGTGAGGAACGGATGCATAATCAATTGTTAAGTCAAGCCAATCCATTTTCAGGTTGCCCTTGAACAGTTTAGGTTCATGAATCAATTGATTGAGGACACAAATGTGACCAAACACAGCGAGTGAAATAATAATAATAATAATAATAATAATAATAATAATAATAATAATAATAATAAGTAGTAGTAGTAGTAGCAGTAGTAGTAGAACAAGAACAAGAAGAACAAGAACAAGAAGTATAAGAAGAAGAATTGGGATAAGAGGAAGATAATAATAAGAAATTGTAAAATAAGCGGAAGATTTGGAAGTAGGAGCACAAGGACCAAAGTAATAATAAATTTGACTACAGTGAAAGATCGCCAACTAAAACTCGCAAGGAGTAAAATAATAATAATAATAATAATAATAATAATAATAATAATAATAATAATAATAATAATGCGGTAATAGAGATGAGACTGTTAACCATATACTCTGCGAATGTAGCAAACTAGCACAACGAGAATACAAAACTAGACACGACTGGGTTGGGAAGGTGATCCACTGGGAATTATGCAAGAAATTAAATTTTGACCACACAATAAAATGGTATATGCATAAACCAGAATCTGTTCTTGAGAACGAAACGCACAAAATTCTCTGGGGCTTTGAAATTAAAACGGATCACCTTATCCCAGCAAGAAGACCAGACCTAGTGTTGATAAACAAAAAAGAAAGAACTTGTCAACTGGTGGATTTTGCAGTGCCAGCGGATCACAGGGTGAAGTTAAAGGAAAATGAAAAAATTGACAAATATCTGGACCTTGCCAGAGAACTGAAAAAGTTATGGAATATGAAAGTGAAGTTATACCAATTGTAGTTGGTGCACTTGGAACAGTCCCAAAAGGATTAGAAAAGGGTTTGGAAAGTTTGGATATCAGAGGAAGGATTGAAACCATTCAGAACACTGCACTGCTGCAATCTGCCAGAATACTCAGAAGAGTCCTGGAGACCTGAGGAGACTTGCTGTCACTCAGACTCCAGTGAAAGACCATCAGCTAACACTGATGGGAAAACTCAAAAGGAGTAAATAATAATAATAATAATAATAATAATAATAATAATAATAATAATAATGATAATAATAATAATAATAATAAGAAGAAGAAGAAGAAGAAGAAGAAGAAGAAGAAGAAGAAATAAAAAAATAATGAATGAAAGAAAAAGGTATGTGAAATAATCATAAGATGAAGAAGAAGAAGAAGAAGAAGAAGAAGAAGAAGAAGAAGAAGAAGAAGAAGAAGAAGAAGAAGGACAATAACAACAATTAGAAGAAGAAAAGTTGGCAATGTTTACTTATAGATATAGCACTCATATATATATATATATATATATATATATATATATATATATATATATATATTGTTGAACTCAACGGACAAGAGGCTCCCATCCAGACACTCTAGAGACTGAAGTAAACCGACCCTGTGCACTGTAATGCTATATATATATATATATATATATATATATATATTATATATATATATATCACGCATTCACAGAACAATGTATTGTGTGTGTGATCAGTTACCCTGCGTACACAACCTTTATGCTGTCCATAAACACTCTCATACATTCAAATTACCAACACATACATACGCACATCATTTTATCCAATCATACACATCACATGTCTATTAAATTTTCTGAATTTTTTTGAAATTTTTTCGATCTTCCTTGCATCTGAAACATCTTCCCCTGATAAATGCCTCGCATGAAACCAATATGGTCGTGAATGTTCCTTTGTCACCTAATAAATACATATGTAAAACCTTTATATATTTATTTTATTTCATTATATATATATATATATATATATATATATATATATATATATATATTATATATACCTTTGTGTGTTTCTAGTGAAAATAAATAACGAAATATTACCTTTCCTTTTGACCCCAACGAACTAAAAAGAAGAAAACAATATTAATCAACCTCTAGATGTAATCAAAGATTATCTAAAGTAATCTCAAATAATTATATTTCTCTACCAATTGTATATTTCTTTTGTATATTTTTTTTTTGTTTATTTCTTTTGTTCTCAAATTTAGGCTTGACGGACCTATTCTTTTGTTTTGTTTGTTTTTTATTCATTTTATTTTGAGTTTTACTTTCATTTATTATTTATTTATTTACGCTTGTACTACTTCACTTATTATACTCCATTCTTTTAATTGCATTATGTTGATTGTATTCAATGTTTCTTTTTTATATTCTTCATAACAGAGTTTGTTAACTTACAGTGCTATTAACTGAAGTCATGCGGTGTATTTTGTTGAATTATCAGTCTTTGAATTAACAAGCTTTCATTGTGACGTAATGGTTAACAAGTGAATCTTTGAAACAAAGTAGTTGTTATATCCCGAGATGTAGGATATACAGAATCGATAATAAAAACAGGAAATATGTTAACAATAACAATATTTGTTTTATTTATTCTCACTAACAGGGAATACAGTGGGATGGTTTTGGATTCAGTTTCGGCTTGATGATAGGATACGCTTTTGTCACGTACCGGGTCCGGTTCTTGTATCTGCTGTCAGTATTTTTCCTCCTCCTTTTTGGAGAGTATCAAGTTCGAATAGTTAGGGGGAGATAACTCTCTCTCTAAAAGTAGTGTTCAATCATTCCATTACAAATAGGATGTCACAAAAGGTCATTTTTAAAGCGCGGTTTAACAGGTTTAAATACAAAGTGTTCCTTCTCCAAGACCGGTTCCCATACCAAGGTTAAAAAGCAGAGTCACACCTATTATTTACCCAAGCTTGAGAGATAATTTTTGGATGCATACCTTGGACCAAGTAACCAATAAGCACCGCTGTTTTAAAAGGAACATATTTTGCTTTTCACCGTAAACTCACGGTTGTTTGTAAAAAAATTAGTTAATTCATGTTGTCGTTAATTCAGTAGGAATTTTCTTTTAAGTTTTAAAAACTTTAAACGAAAGACTCATTAAAATAGTTTTTATTTAATCAGAAGAGAAATGCAAATATGTTTATTTAAATGAAAATTGTTTGTATTTACAAAATATGTTTATTTTAATAAAAGGATGTTGGGACCAAGTAACCAATAAATAACTTTTTATTATTAAAATCGAAAATTATTTTAGTATGAAATCTTGCCTTTGGGTTGTAAATATACATGAACAAACTTAAAAAATCTTATAGTGAAATTCTAATGCAAAAAAATGCCTGTCGTTTGTAAACAAACAGCCGGAAGTTTACGATGAAAAGCAAAAGGTGTTCCTTTCAAACAGCTCCCAACTGGGTGCTTATTGGTTACATTGACCTGGAGTGGTAATACCTGTTAGGATCCCATCTATGGATTAAATAAAAATGTTGGTTAAAAAAAATTGTGTTTAAAAAAATTCTACCAAATTATCACTACGAATCTTTCAAAACTTTGCCGGCATTAAATGACCCACCTAGTTTGATATGCCGTAAAACAAAACAAAATAAACAAACAAACAAATAATATGGTTAAATCGAACTTAACGGACCTAAATTCCACCATTGTGTGTCACTCTTCCGAAAGAAAAAATACCAAAAATCAGGGAATTAACCGAATTTAATGAAATGTTCAGTGTTTATATATTAATGAATAAAATATATAATGCACTAAGTATTATATGTAAAAACCTTCACATATTTCAGGTCAATTAGCTTTGACCCAAGTATTTTTGTGAATCTGTGTTACGCCTCAAAGATACGAGGTTCAAATTTAGCTGACCTGAAAAATGTAAAGGTTTTTAAATAAGATAACTGGCACATTATATATCTTATTCGTTAATATATCAACACTGAAAATATCTTTAAATTCGGTTAATTCCAGGATTTTTTTTTCTTTGGCGGGGTGACATACGATGGTGCAATTTGGGTGCGTTAATTTCGATTTAACCAATAATACATATTTGAAGGCTCTTTTATTTGTTTATAATATTTATTTACTGATAGTTCATTGTTTTCAGTGATTTCATATCCTTCGCAACAAATTTCATTAACACTTTGTGCTATTAACTTAAGTCATGCAGTGTATTTGGTCGAATTATCAGTGTTTGGGTAGAGACACACACCAGAATAGAAAACATAAATTATTTCCCTCCTTTAGTTCTGATGAGAAAGCTCTACAAAACCATTCACCCAACCCTCAAAAATAGACAAACCAAGAAAACCAAATAAAACAGTGGTATAATCTATCTTAAGATGTAATCTAAGATTATATAGTCTAATCTCTAAAAAACTAATACCTCGTATCTGTCTATCAGACAGGTGCTGCCTTCCATTTTACACTTGGGACTAATCCAGATCGCTTTAAAGGTGAAAACGCGATCTGTATCACTAACTAGCAAGGATACCCAGAATTGTCCGGTTGAAGGTAATTAAAAATACTAGCAAATAAGAAAATAAATATTGTCAAAAATATTCGAGTTTAAAAAGAAAATTGAGTATTTATCAAGAATGAATAAACCAAAAGGTATTCGGCGTATAATAACCCGACAAGAGTTGGCATGCCGTAAAAGCCAACCAACCGACAAAATCCTATAATCATTGAAATACTGACACATGTTTTTCTTTTCTTTTAGTGATGTATATTATATATACATATCTTATTATAATGGAGATTGTGTGTTTTTCTGTCTGTAACCGAAACTATATTACTACTCAAGTCACAATTCCCTTAGTTATTAATGTCCCTTTCTCAATGATTTTATTTTAATTTAAACCTCAATTATTAATAAAATTGTTTTACATTATTAATACTGTTGACCATATCTACATGATATTTTCCACGTACCCCACTTGTACGGGTCAGGCACGAAGGCCCTATTTATGTGGGACCACCCACAAGCCGAAGCACATGGGGTGGCGGGTGAAAAATTGCGTCGATCCCGTCGGCATTCCCCCTCAAGGGGGGCACCTCAGGCGCTGGGCAATAAACCCAGCCCTGCCCCTTTAAATCAAGGGGGTAGGTGTTGCCTGGGGGGATGGCCCCCTGGGATCGACGGCGTTAATTATAGCAATGGTCATAGGCCGAAGCCACTGTTGACCATATCTACATGGTATTTACCGCGTACCCCACTTGTACGGGTCAGGCACAAAGTCCCTATTAACGTGGGACCACCCACACCGAAGCTCATGGAGTGGCAGGTGAAAATTGCGTCGATCCCGTCGGCATTCCCCTCAAGGGGGGCGCCTCAGGCACTGGGCAATAAACCCAGCCCTGCCCCTTTAAATCAAGGGGGCAGGTGTTGCCTGGGGGGATGGCCCCCTGGGATCGACGCCTTTAATTATATCAATGGTCCAGAGGCCGAAGCCACTGTTGACCATATCTACATACTAATAATATGCAATTATATTTATATATACAACAAAACAGCCGTCTACAATGTGAACGGGAAGGCTAATTTGCATATTGATATTAAAAATTTGATTTTAATAAATATGTGCTTAGTATTATTGATTTCTAACTGTTTGGTTTTATTTTAATGAATATAAGCAAAAATCTCTTCAATGAAACTTAAATGAAATCCATTAACAAGAAAAAATAACTGTCATTTTATTCTTTACTTCCTCTTTTAATTAAATACTTAAATTAGAAAAAATAACAATGAAAGACGAGAGTGATGGAAGAGTAAGTTTCAGTTGTTCTATTTATCGATTATGCCTGCCCTCTGTTTCAAATCTTTTTATTTGCATTCTTATTTAGTTTCATTAGCCTTTCTAATTTGATATAATATTTTATTACATTAAAACTCAAATACTTGCACCCGGAGGGTGCATATATTTGCTAGTATAAATAATATATATATATATATATATATATATATATGAATAAATGAATATATAAATACATATATAAATAAATAAATATATAAGTATATACATAAATAGATAAATAAATAAATAAAAAATGAAAAAGTTACTACCACATTTCCTTGCAGTGGCATATGTAGTTAATCCAAAAGGCTCAATATATATTGTAATATATATATATATATATATATATATATATATATATATATATATATATATATATATATATATATATATTATATATATATATATATGTGTGTGTGTGTGTGTGTGTGTGTGTGTGTGTGTGTGTACGACGGCCATTCAGTTGATAGGAGTCACATATCGAAATTTAATGAACCTACTACTCTTTAAATGATCCCGCTGTGTAACACCTTCATACTTTGCTATGCACTTATGATTCGCTTTGTGCAGGTGTATTTAATTCTTGTTAAAGTCCATAACTGTTTGATAAGTTAGAATATGTAAACGACATTTTTTTCATAAAGGTTCAAAAGATTAGACTCGTATTATATTTTGTAAAATACCTTTTTTTATCAAATACAAATATCTCCTTTTCTTACTTAAATAGATTTCATAGAACAATCTTATCTAACCTCTCATCTTATAGAACGATAAATATAATCTGACAATAAAAAATAAATGCATACGTGTTCCAAAGTGTCGAAAGAATTGAAAAGTACCTACACATTTTTCATGAAAAAAGAAGAAAATATATATAAATAATTTCCTTTGACAAAATGTTTTGAATTTCGTAAAGAGGATCTTTTAAGAAAATTCTTCTTCTTCTTTTTCTTCTTCTTCTTCTTCTTCTTCTTCTTCTTCTTCTTCTTATTATTATTATTATTATTATTATTATTATTATTATTATTATTCCACTCCATTCGAGTTTTTCACACCTGTCGTAGCCGGTGGTTCACTGGGAACTGAGTGACAGCAAGTCTCCTCAGGTCTCCAGGGCTCTTCTGAGTATTCCAGCCGATCTCAATAATGCTGTAGTCTGGATGGTCTCGATTCTTCCTTTGATTTCCAATTCATCCAGGCTCTTTTCCAAATCCCTGGGGATTCTTCCAAGAGACCCAATTACAATTGGTACGACCATCACTCTATTTCACTCCTTTTGAGTTTTTCACACCAGCGTGGACTGATGGTCTTTCACTGGAATCTGACAACTCGTCTCGTCAGGTCTTCAGGATTCTTCTGAGTATTCTAGCCGATTGCAGCAATGCAGTAGTCTGGATGCACTCAATTCTTCCTCTGATTTCCAGATCGTCCAGTCTTCAGTCTGGATTATTATTATTATTATTATTATTATTATTATTATTATTATTATTATTATTTACTACTTTTGAGTTTTCACATCAGCATTAGCTGGTGGTCCTTCACCGGAATCTGAGTGACAGCAAGTCTCCTCAGGTCTCCAGGACTCTTCTGAGTATTCTGGCAGATTGCAGCAGTGCAGTGTTCTGAATGGTTTCAATCCTTCCTCGGATATCCAAACTTTCCAATCCCTTTTTTAATCCTTTTGGGACTGTTCCAAGTGCACCAACTGCAATTGGTAACACTTTCACTTTCATATTCCATAACTTTTTCAGTTCTCTGGCAAGGTCTAGATATTTGTCCATTGTTTCATTTTCCTTCAGCTTCACCCTGTGATCTGTTGGAACTGCAAAATCCACCAGTTGACAATTTCTTTCTTTTTTGTTAATCAACACTGGGTCTGGTATTCTTGCTGGGATAAGGTGATCCGTTTTTATCTTAAACTCCCAGATTATTATTATTATTATTATTATTATTATTATTATTATTATTATTATTGAGAGTTTTTCACAGCAGCAAAATCTGATGGTATTTCACTGGAGTCTGAGTGACAACACGTCTCCTCAGGTCTTCAGGATTCTTCTGGGTATTCTAGCCAATTGTAGCAATTTGTTTCAAATATCTAGAAACCGATTTTTTTTTATTCGGGGAAGTTTAAACTATGTAAACCATGATATATAATATTTGTAAACATTATTTTCGAAAATAATAGTGTAATAGTGCGATGTGCATATAAGTTCACTTCTTGCGCCACATTGAAATGTGAGTAGTATATGCTGTAATTTTATTTGAACTAGCAAGAATATGCGCCCTCAGGGCGTAAGTATTCAAGTTTTAATGTAATGAAATATATTAAACTAGAAAAATTAACGAAATTAAATAAAAACGTATATAAAAGTTTACACTTATTTTAATTGCATTAAAACACATTGCAGTGTGTTAAATGTACTAATAACATTGGCTGTTTTGAGGCAAATCCAAAGCAGATTTTAATAGAGACATCCTTAGTAAATAAGATTTATTCTATGTATTAATGATTTGGACTACAAATTTAATCCTCATTGATAAACCTGCGCAATTCCTAAGATGATAACGGTCAGAAGATTAAGGAACAAGCTTATTAATATATACATTATTATTATTATTATTATTATTATTATTATTATTAGTATTAGTAGTAGTAGTAGTAGTAGTAGTACAAAATAAAAAACGCAGTCCGGGCGATGTAAAAATAGATGTTTGAAACATATTGCCTGAGGAGTGGGAGTAAAAAATTCAATGTCAGCGAGTTTGTACCCTAAGTAAGTAAAATCATCAAATTCATTAAAGATTAAAAAATAAAACAATTTGAAATGTAAACTTTAAATATGTATTAAATAAAACAAACAATATATATATATATATATATTTATATATATTATATATATTATATATATATATATATTATATAATACCAGTCATGTATTTATTAAAACTTATTTTAAAAAACAATGAGGACTGTCTAATGTTGCATGTTCAAATTTTTGAGTGTATTTTTTCTATGTTATGACAATTTTGGGTAACGTGACGTAAGCAGCGACGTAATTTTTGTTACAGACAAAAACCGGAAGCGAATCTCCATTATTAATAAATTATTATTATTATTATTATTATTATTATTAGTAGTAGTAGTAGTAGTAGTAGTAGTAGTAGTAGTAGTAGTAGTAATCAAAATATTCGATAACTTTACTAAAAATAGGAGGATACAAAGCGAATGACCCTGACTTGATAAGGGTTTTTGAGCGTAAATGAAATAAGAGAAGCAAACGCCCACACTAGACTTGTTATTTGCTATCTGTACTCGAAACGCCTGGACATTAGTCACTAGAGCGATAGAGAGACATTGGTGTTTGGTCAGATGTGCACTGAGAGAGAGAGATGCAGTCTTACAGACTAACAGAGAGACAGAGAGACTAGAAAGAAATAGATAATATCCCTAAGGGTCCTTTGAATATAGTAAAATCAATAGATACTTATTATACGTTCTGAAAACCCATCAAATCTCTTTCATAATA
>CM042169.1:72763406-72768406 GCA_023376005.1 Doryteuthis pealeii
GAATTCGTTGATTAATAAGTCAACACTGAAAATGTAAGAGGAATTACGGGGTAGTAGGGAGCTCTTAAATCTCCCGCTGGCAGGCAAATAATTTAGGATGAAAGAAGACAAACACAGGTGAAAATAAAACAACGTATATTGAAAATTATAAGGGTACAAAAATATTACTGCAAATGTATGGCATTTGCAGCTAGACTTATCTGCTGAGTTATGGTGAAGTTGTGTTATAATGAATTCTACTCGCGGTCGTTTTGGAGTGCTGTCTCTCCAGGTGGAAGTTCTTCCGATAAGTGAAGGGGTTTGATTTTACCGCCAACATACGATGTTGGCGATCCGCCCCTCTGGCGGCAGGGGGGAGGTAATTGACTCATTTTTCTGATAAATGTTATTAAAATCAGATAATTCACTGATTTTTGGGAACTTTTTTTATTATCAATCTGGCCATTAATTATGATTCCCGCAGAAAAGATAAGCCTTCCCATCTTCAAGTTTTCCATCTTTCTTCTTCTTCTTCTTCTTCTTCTTCTTCTTCTTCTTCTTCTTCTTCTTCTTCAAGTTTTGCATCTTTATTCTTCTTCTTCTTCTTCTTCTTCTTCTTCTTCTTCTTCTTCTTCTTCTTCTTCTTCTTCTTCTTCAATTTTACATGTTTATTCTCCTCCTCTTCTTTCTATTTCCCCTTCTTCTTCTTCTTCTTCTTCTTCTTCTTCTTCTTCTTCTTCTTCTTCTTGTTTGAATCATTTCATCCACTGCATTCATCTTCTCTCCCTTTCTTTCTCTCAAATTCCTTACCTTCCTTTTTCTTTTTTTATCTCACCCTATTAACCTTCCCCGTCATTTTTCTCGTTTTCTTTCTCGTAAGAATTTCTATAAGAAATCTGAAGATGCCCTAAGCGGTCAATCCTAGGAGCCTGCTTCAGGGATCACCTATTTCGCTAACCGTCCGAAAATCCAGCGAAACGTTACACTCTTAGAAATCCAGTTTGTTATGCTACTTGGTCCATTTGACATGTTTAACGAGGTGATTCGACTGCAAAACATGGAAAAATATCTCTTGAGTGCAAGTTCCAAACATTTTACGCCCTATTGGCTGGGTGTAGAATACGTGTGGAATCGACCTGTAGAAATCAGACTCGCCCGCAGTACTTGGATTTGTTTGTTAAAACGTTCGGAACGCGAGACGAACTGATACCATTTAAATTTAAATATCATGTTAAGCTTACTAAATTTTCATGGACTTGGCTACTGTAGGTAGGTTACACAATTTCGTGCGTGTGAGCATTTCACTTGTTACTTACGTGATCACGTATTCCCGAATTTTAACTTGATACGACTGCTTGAAAGAATGAAAGGAAAAACAAATCATTCACAGAAGGAATTAATAAGCCTTTTATTTAAACATTAAAGTTACAGTAGTAAGAGAAGTCAATATGTATATTTCAAAATTTATCAGAATATGCTTTTTTCAAAAGTTCGTGTAATTTAGAGGGAGAAAGAGTTTTATATAACAGCAGAGCAGTAACTAGTTTTTAAGTCGACTTGTAGGGTATGTTGGTCATTCATTTTCATTGGCATTTCAGTCTCGGAAGACTATGATAAAGTTTTTATGTGCCCCTGAAGTTACAGCGCCTCCTGTGACTGTGAAGTATGATGCTTGAAAAACATTCTCGACCACAGATTTTTCATTTGAAGGCTGTCCCTGAAGATGTTGATGTTCCGATGCTTTGTTGCCGCTGCTTTCTTCTGGACCTCTTAGGTTCATGGTGTTGTGTCAGGGTGACTTCTGACATGAACAGTCCTCCACTACGGAGCTTCTGCCGCCACAGAGGGCGGACCTGAGCCAAATTTTGCTGGGGAATTGAACACTTTCTAGAACTGCTGCGTCAGTGATGCTGTCTCTCCAGGTGATATCCAGTATACGTCTAAGGCAGCGAAGGTAGAAGTTATTTAGCCGCCGCTCTTGGTGGGAGTATAAGGTCCATGTTTCACTTCCATACATGAGGGTGCTGATAACACATGCCCTATACACTTGTACCTTTGTACGGATAGTGAGCTTGCTGTTGTCCCACACTCTTTTCCTTATGCTCTCATTAAATTAATGGCTTAAGCAAATTTAATTGGAAATTACTTCATTGTCTAAATTATTGAATTTTAAAGCTATGGTATAAAATAACTTTCGTTACAATGTGCTGTTTTTATTTTTTCATGATAAATTACATGTGGAAGAACCAGATAATGCTTAATCAAAACATGGGGTACTCCCCATGGCGTTGTGCCTAAACTTCTAGATAGTAACTTCGTAGTAAACGCAGTTCGATTTCCAATCGCGCCATAATAAACCATGAAATCCATCATCCCCCAGCTATGGGTTGAATAGTACCACTACTGTTCTTGTGTAAGGGTCATTTTGGAATTATGTAAGTATATACGATTAAGAATAATATAAAAGACCAGCAGGGCCTGTGGATATGACGCAGTATTATAATTTAACTTAATTGTAATTACATAAGAAATTATCTATATTCAATAGGACTATGTTAAAAAATAAAGAAATAAAAAATATTAAAAGATTTATTTTCAACAGCTAAGTTTATCATATATTTATTAGTTTAGCATATATTTATTACCCGAAATATACTTTTTGACAACAGTGTCGTAAATATGCGTGAATGCCTTTCTTTCTGGCAATAAATTGAAACTAGAAAATATCTACAGGTAATTCACGGAGCAACACGAGTCTAATGCAATTTCTGTAAAGGTAGAGACACAATGTTTCTTAATTGGCTTCGACTGCACAAGTCGAATGGAATCCTTTTCAGAGCAGAGGTCTGAAATCTGCAGGAATGAGAACCGTGTAGGAAATAATGTGCAAAGACAGCAACCCGATAAATCGGAGATTCGATTTCAATTCGATCACGACTCTTAGTGCGTATTTTGCACTGAACATCGAGTTAAATTAAGCGGGAAGTTAAGAAATATCTGAACCTGTCAAGTGTGTATGTATTAAATGCTTCTTTTCATAGTTATATTCGGGCATATAGTAATTGTCTCATGATTCTTTGCATAAGTAATTATATATACTAGCAAATATATGCACCCTCCGGGTGCAAGTATTTAAGTTTTAATAAGATGAAATATCATTTTAAATTAGAAAGGCTAATGAAACTGAATAAGAATGCAGATAAAAAGATTTGGAACAGAGGGGGTATGATTGAAAAATAGAACACCTTTGAAACTAACTCTTCTATCATTTTCCGTTACTCCCGTCTTTCATTGGTAAATTTTCCTAATTAAACTGTTTAGTTAAAGTAGGTAGTAAAGAATAATATTACAGTTATTTCTTCTTGTTAATGGATTTCTTTTAAGATTTATTCCTGAGATTTTTGCTCATATTCAATAAGATAAAAACCAAACAATTAGAAATCAATAATACTAAGCATATATTTATTAAAATCAAATTTTTGATATCAAAATGCAAATTAGCCTTACCATTCACACTGCAAACCGCTATTTTGTTGTATATATAAATACAATGGCATGTTATTAGTATGTAGATATGGTCAACAGTCTTAATGATGTAAAACAATTTTATTAATAATTGGGTTTTAAATAAAAAATAAAATCATGGAGAATGTGATGTAAATAACAAAAGGAATTGTGATTTGTATAGTAATATAGTTTCGGTTACTGACAGAAAAACTCACAATCTCCATTATAATAAGATTATGTAAGTAATCACACACACACACACACACACATATATATATATATATATATACTTAATTAAGTAAAGTAATTAATCGTCGCTGCGGCCTAATGTCGGTATCAACCAGACAGTGAGGGAGTATATCCCCTTTTCAATAGCGCTAGACCAAGGAAATTATTTTAGCATCTGAGGTGGAGCGCCACAACTACCATCAGCTCCTTACTTTACCGCACAGATCACCGTGCTACTCATACGCTGAATTGGCGGGGGTCGATATCGAACTAGGAACCTTGTGATTTCTAGCCGAACGCTCTACCGTCTGAGCTAACCCGTAGGCGTGCATATCGGTTTAAATGTAAAGCGTAAACAAATCGAGAAAAAGTCGACCTCTGTATGTACATTTCATCCTATTAGGCCTCATCAGCAGAGCTATAGACAGGGCAGAAATTCTGGCGAAACCCAGCTAGTGTAATGGTTAGAGTGTCCGCCTGTCAGCCTGACAGGTATGGTTCGAATTACGCACAAAGCCCTAAAAATTAGGTATGACTTCAATTAAGCACATAATCACCCCAAAATTGTCAGCTGTCACCATCTCAAACACATTGTTTGTCCACTTTATATATATATATATATATATATATATATATATATATATATATATATATATATATATGTGTGGTGTTTGTGTGTGTGTAATGTATATATATATATATATATATATATAATATATATATATATATATTAAAAATTTAATACATAACAGAAGAAAATGTTGAATGGATAAAAATTGTTTATTGGAATACCGACCCGTGTGTCGACAGAGTGAATGTCGTGTACACAATCTATTCTATTTATTATTATTTTAAATTCAAAAGGAAATGAAATAATGATAATAATATAATATATTTTAAAAAATGTTTTAAGTATACAGATGAACGGCCTTCATCAAGGCAAGATATTTGATATTTGAAATTAAAACGGTAAGATAACAGAGAATTTGGATGGGTTCAAAAAAATTTTTTTTTTAATTTGAGAGACGCTTATATATATACATAAGATTCAGATCTTAGCCCTGAAGAGCACTAAGCGAAACTTTTAGTAAGTTTATCTGACTCATTAGATTTATCTTTATTATTTGCTCTACTTAGGTATTGAGCACTTTTTACTTATTAGGTTTAGTTTCCTGGCGGTTTTGTTTGAATATATATATATATATATATATATATATATATATATATATATATATATATATATATATATATGCATATAACTTGTTTTTTCTTTGGGCCAAAATATT
>CM042169.1:72780906-72787215 GCA_023376005.1 Doryteuthis pealeii
AATTTTTTTTATTAATTAGTTAATAATTATATATATATATATATATATATATATAATATATAATATATATATATATATATAAGAATTAGCTACCTATATTTTTTGTTCTCCGAGGAACCTGTCTTGAATACCTAAATTATGGTAGTGAGAAAAACATTTTTTGGGAACTATATATATATATATATATATATATATATATATATATATATATATATATATATATATATAGAGAGAGAGAGAGAGAGAGAGAGAGAGAGAGAGAGAGTGAGAGAGAGAAAGAGAGAAATTTAAAAAATAACAGAAAAAAAATAACATTCTTTTATTGATCAGCAATTTAACAGAGCGAAAGAGAGAAAAAAAAAGGAGAAACTTAAGGGCCCTTTCGACCGGTGCTTTTTCAAAAGTAACGGCCGGTTGATCGTTTAAAAGTCACAATGTATATGGAATGGGTAAAAGAGGAAGATTAAACCATACAAAATGGTGTGGCAATATGAAGGTAAAGGGGGGAGGTTGTATATACCTTCATGTAATCCCCACTTCAGCAGTCACATCCCCAGCAAAAATTGCCAGGGAGTGTTTCAGGTGTCTTTGTATACACGGGGACCGACAGTAAAAAAATGGAGACTGTCTCAAGGACATTGAGGTGGTGTCTTGTCCTAGCCCTGTGTAGAAAGGAAAATTGCTGATCATTGTAATTAATCTTACACCTATTTAGTGGTCACCGATGGCAGAATCATGTGCCTGTGAAAGCTCGGATGTGGTTTGCGTGATGCTTCTTTTACCCCTCGGGACATGTTGGTTGATTCGGGCGCTCAACCTCTGCGTCGTCCTACCAATGTAACTGGCAGCGCGCCAGCATTGATATTTATAAATTACAAAACTTTGTTCAAGGATTGGCAGGACGTCTTTTTGAGCAGAGCGAAATGCAGGTATGGTGGTGAAAATACGTTGAAACAGCATGTTATGGCTAATTTGATCTGGTTTGCCATTGTCTGACCAACCAGTCCTATCCGCGGCAATCGCAAATATACAGGACACTTAGGTGGACCAAACTCTTTATTGCTGTAAAAATTTTATATGGTTTCGTTGATCACCATCGTAGTCAAATCCTCAGGATACCCATTACTGATCAATAAAAGTATGTTATTTTTTTAAATTCTACATTAAATTCAGCTGTACCGAAAATTTGTTTTATATATATATATATATATATATATATATATATATATATATTATATATATATATATATCAAGCACATGTCCCATGTTCTATAAGGTACCTGCCGATTCTTAGAAATTAACAGCACTTTTAAACTTTTGTCTTTTAGCGGGGACCCTGTTAAATGCTACATTCTTTGGACTGGCAATGAATATTTTATCACCTTCTCATTAAATTACCCATTTAATCTAAGTGATATTTTTTGTTTACTTTAACCTCAGTAACAAAAAAAATGCTGCGTGATCAGAATTTGAATGAAATATCTTGGAATAATGAGCAAAAGAAAATAAACGATAAACACTTGAAAGATCAAAAAGTATAAATTACAATATAATGAATTGCCCCAAACAAATTAGGTGGAAATATCACACAGTCTTTCTTAAAAGCACGGCTCGGAAAATTTTTCAAAATACAAGAATAATAAAACAAAATGATAATTGAATCAATATAAATAATTTTACTAAAGGATTTTCTTATTTAAATACTTAAAATTTAGACCGTTCCCAAATAAACAAGGCATTTATATTACTTTTTTTAGATTATTAATATTATAATCTCAGGAAGATCATACTAATATGACTGAGAATGAGGTCTTCGAATAAATAAAAATCAGACTGAGTAGGCTAAGAAATTCCGAAATAATTTTATATCTATAGCAAGGTACGTATTTTCACACACACACACACACACACACACACACACACACACTACACACATATATATATATATATATATATATATATATATATATATATATATATATATAATGGGTACCAGAGATAACCTACTCGGGTTTCACCATAAGCATCTTCAGGGTTAAATCCACTGAATTAATCGAGACAACGATTAATAGCAGTCAATTAATCGTTGTCTCGATTAATTCAGTGGATTTAACCCTGAAGATATTTATGGCGAAACTCGAGTAGGTTATCTATTTTACCCATTTTATAATAAATTTGCTCTAGTTAGTATTGAGCACTTTGTATTTGTTATATGGGCTGACTTACCCCCCCCCTGAATTCTGCATCGTGACCATATTCACCGGTAAAATCACATTTTCAATATATATATATATATATATATATATATATATATATATATATATATATATTATATCCCTGTTCTGTAAGGTACCTGCTGATTCTAAGAGGTTTATCTCTCTTAGAAATTAACAACACTTTTAAAAAAAAGGAGTTTAATGCGGATTTGTCAAATGCTATCATTTTACGACTGGCAATGGATATTTAATCACCTTTTCATTAAATTACCCATTTAATCTAAGTGATATCTTTTGTCTGGTTTAACGTCAGTAACACAAAAAATGCCCCATTAAATGAAAGATCTTGGAATAATGAGCAAAAGACAAATAAACGATACAGACTTGAAAGATCAAAAAGAATTAATCACAATATAATGAATTGCACATTTAAATTAGGTCGAAATATCACATGGTCTTCCTTAAAAGCACGACTCGTAAAATTATCAAAATATAAGAATAATAAAACAAAACATACGTGAATCAATTTAAACTCTTTTACCAAAGAAAGTACTTATTTAGATACTTAGAATTTAGTCCATTCCAAATAAACCAAGCATTTATATTTCTTTCTTTAAGAAAAATTGCTTTATTTTTCAATAAAACAAAAACTACTAGAAGATCATACCCATAAGAGCGAGTATGAGGTTTTCGAATTAGCAAAAATCAGACTGAGGAGGCAAAGAAATAAATTTACATCATCTGTACCAAGGTACCCATTTATTCACCTGAGAAAAGTGTATATATATATATATATATATATATATTATATATATATATATATATATATATATATATATATATATATCAGCTATCTTAGTATATATATATATATATATAAGTAAAAAAAGTAAAGTCGACGGGGCGGCCTAAAGTCGGTATCAGCCAGTCAGCGAGGGAGTCTGTTCGTTATCTGTCTCCAGCTTTGATATAACCCGCTTCGGCCTTTGCTCGGTCAACATATCCCCTTTTCAATAGAGCTAGACCAAGGAGATTGTTTTTTTAGCATCTGAGGTGGAGCGCCACACCTACCATCAGCTCCTTACTTTACCGCACAGATCCCTGTGCTACTCATACGCTGAGTTGGCGGGGACCGGTATCGAACTAGGAACGTTGTGGTTTCTAGCCGAAGTCCCATATTTCCTACCTGCTAATGCTAAGAGCCTATTCATCTAAGAAATTAATAGCACTTCTAAATTTCGGTATTTGAGCGTGTCCATGCCAAATGCTAATGCGGAAATATCGCACAGTATTCCTGAAAAGTACGGCTAGTAAAATTATAAAAACTAGGAAGGTTTTTAAGTTTTAATATGATAAAATATCATATTGAATTAGAAAGGCTAATGAAGCTAAATAAGAATCCAGATGAAAAGATTTGGACCAGGGTGGAGAACGATCAAAACTACAACTTACTCTTCCTTCACTCCCGTATTTCATTACTAAATTTTCCTGATTTAACTATTAAGTTAAAATAGAAATTAACGAATAAAATTAGTTATCTATTCCAGTTAATGGATTTCTTTTAGGATTTATGAAAGAGAATTTTGTTCCTAATCATTAAGATAAAACCAATCAATAATACTAAGCACATGTTTATTTGAATCAACTTTTTAATACCAATATGCAAATTAGCCTTCCCGTTCACACTGTAAACCGCTATTTTGTTTTATAGATAAATACAATTATATATTATTAATATGTTGATAACGTAAGCATTTTTATTAATCGTAAAAAAGTCGTCGGGGAGACCTAATGTCGGTATCAGCCAATCAGCGAGGGAGTCTATCCTCTTTTCAATAGCGCTAGACCAAGGAGATTGTTTTTGCATCTGAGGTGGAACGCCACACCTACCATCAGCTCCTTACTTCACCGCACAGATCCCTGTGCTATTCATACGCTGAGTTAGCGAGGACCGGTATCGAACTAAGAACCTTGCGGTTTCTAGCCGAACGCTCTACCGACTGAGCTAACCCGGCCCTTTTTATTTATAATGAGGTTTAAATAAAAATAAAATCATGAAGAATGTGACATAAATAACTAAGGAAATTGTGACTTGAACAGTAATATAGTTTCAGTTATAGACAGACAAAACACAATCTCCATTTATAAAAAAGTTATAAGAATAATAATAAAAATATTTGAGTCAACGAAAACAGTTTTGCCAAAGAAGTTTCTTATATAAAATCCTAAGATTTAGACCATTCCAAAACAATTGAGTATCTATTAGGAATGAATTTATTTCAAAACTTTGACGGCAAAGTTGTAAAGTTTTGAAATGCCATCGTTGGCCAGTTGAAAAGGGCTTAAAGAAAGTCCTGTGTTATGGAATCCTTTGGTAAGCGTATAAGTCCTACCCTGCGTATTGGGAAAGGCCCAGTGATTTAATCCTATGTCCGTCGTCAAATAATTCCAGTCTAATTATGACCAGTAGGCTCGATTAAGTATTGTATCAACCACAGAGCACTGCCAGTGATTGGCCAAGAGTTAGATCACATTATCCTGGCCTAGTCAATAAGTATAGGCGAGGATCTAGCACACACCTTATATCCTAGAAATTCGAGAAATTGGAGGCGCGTGGATTAATGGTTAGAGTCGTAGGAAATCGACTCGTCAACGCGAGTTCAATTTCTGGACGAAGCTGTTGGCATTTCACATAGCGCTAATACCTTTGGGAAAAGCACGAATCCAATTCTCTCTCCAGCTATGGATAAATAGCAGGGCAGACTGGACTCTTTAACCATGGCTAGGTAACCAGTCTAGGAGAAGGAAAACTCTGAATTCAAACCTGTTAAACTCCGCTTAAGAAATTGACCTTGTGTCGCATCTTGCTCGTGCGGAGGGATTGGTAAATATATATATATTCTAGAAATTCTCAAAATAAGTGGCAATATTGAAAAAATATATTCGAAAAGAAGGTTCCCGAGTCCTAAAAGAAGGTTCCCGATCCGAGAAGGTTCCCGAATACGTCCAGAAATATCTGAAGAAGGCCGGATGGCATATCGACCGAAACGTTATACAGTTAACAATGAAGATGAGGACAATAGTCCGAATAACGCAGATAATACTAATCATCAAGCCTCATCTCAAACATTCAGACAAATAGTACCAAGTTTAAACCTGTATTTACCAAGATAGAAATGAAGAATAAATCGAATGTTATTTTTTCCAGAATACGAGGTGTGTTAAAAAGTACCTAAAATACTTTTTTGACACAACTGAGTATCCATTAAGAATGAATTTATTTCAAAACATTGACGGCATTAAATGACCCAACGAGGTTGATATGCCCTAAAACAAACCAAACCAAACCAACCAAAACACACAAAGCATTTATATTTGTTTCTCATAGATTCTTAAAGGAATTGTATTGATGTTTTCATCTTAGGAAAAAAATATGAATCAAAAGGAAAGAAAAAAAAGAAAATAAGTGGCAATATTGATGGCCTTTTTTTAGCGATTTTTTATTTCAAGTCTTTTTCGAGAGTCAGAGAGGAATATTATGTTTTCTCACTTTTGTTGTCGTATAACTAATCGATCAAATCAATAATCCGTTGAGAGTCGCTTATGTAAATAGAAATTATTGATCTGAGGTGAACTTAAAGTTGAAAAGGGGTTAATAGGCAAATAATTCAAATCGATCAGACTATTAAAAGCATCTTTTCTTTATTCCTATCCGAAACTGCTTTGTCATGTTTATAAATAATTCCTTGCCATATTTAACATCTAATTCATTTTTATTTGATATGGCTTTTTTTTTTCCTTTTTTTTTTTCCTTTTTTGTTTCTTTTTTGTTTGTAAGTTTTGAACTTTATAACCAAGAATAAAGGAGACGTGATTTTTTAGAGTTATCTACACGAATAAAAAACAATAAATAAACTGTTCGTAATGTCCGTTAATAAAATGGTATGAATAATTTGATATCACATCGCTACTTCCTTGGACTAAAGAATACTAGATCGGTGCGGCAATAGCATAAATCCCCACAAGAAGCAAGCATACCCGCGGTGATGACAAAAGGAGGAGAATACCCTAATCTAGAAGTATCAAAAAACAA